>JAYGXS010000007.1:14506686-14519588 GCA_036362985.1 Ligula intestinalis | reverse complement strand
GTTCTACTACTACATCAGCTCTGTTTCATGTATGTCCAGCAGCTTGTCTTCTGTGTCTGTCTGCAGCTTGTGTTCTGTCGCCGTCTCGGCCAACAGCGTTCCGTGTCTCTAGCAGCCGTGTCCCGGGTCGTTAGCAGTAGAAGTGCGGGTCGTCGGTAGGGCGTCTCCAGCAACCAAATGCCGCCTTCAGCGGTGACAGCATATTTAAGGGCCAGTAGTCATTGTTCCCAATTGGCTCACCACATGTGGCCTCTACGGACCGCCGTCATGCCTACAGCCATCGTGGCTTTATCGTGACCTCCCGATAGCCACCACCTGGCCGCGGGGCAGTCTCGCTTGCGTGCGCCTCCTTTTTTCTGGCCTTATGTCCGCCCTGCGAAGGCCGCTTTTAACTGCACGAACCGTTCGCCAGTAAGGTCCCTTTGTTCTGCTACACTCAGGATTGCCCACGTGATAACTTGCGTCCGGGCCATCCCAACATGTTTCATTCATAAGGACCATCCGCATCGCTAGCCCCATTCATATTGCGCATAGTTTTGCATCAGGAGTCCTCCTTCTCTCCTGCAACTTGCTTTTTTCAACCCTCTTTTGTGCAGGGCGGAATTCATACTACAATGACGGGGAGGTTTCCAATCTGTGGAGCAACACTCATTGCTCCCAATTGGGTAGTAACAGCAACACATTGTATTAAGCCACTCTTCAAGTGCAAAAAGCCGCCGATGGGAGAGTTGTTTTCATTTGAAGAGAAAACAGGCTATACCGTACTTGTTCGTCTAGGCGACTATGATTACACAAGGGACACCGGAGTTGAAGAAAATCATCTAGTGGACAAGGGTATCTTGTATCCAGGCAGCTTGGCCGGGATAGTTGAACATGACATAGCACTTCTGAGGTTGAAAACAAAGGTTAAACGCAGTGAGTGCCAACTGAGTTTTTTTTTATATGTCTGTGAATGTAGTTGGTGTTATTTTATATAAACGAAACTTTCAAATCTTACTCATGTTTGGTGAACTTGCTAAAAAAGTGATTATTGTCAGATCAGAAGGCACTTATCTAATGATCCTCTCAAAATTGGGAAACTGAGCCTCCCTGTTATGGAAACCTGAAGGAAAATAAGCAAGTCGTCCGAGGTCTTAAGCCCAACGAGAACCTGATTCACGAAAGCAGTGTAATTCATCAGTGGACAAAAAAATGAATTGCTGCAGAAATGCCAAAATGGTGTGTAAACAAATGGGAAAAATTCAATGCGAGGAGATGCTTAGTGCCCTGGATGTAAAATAGACACACAAATAATGCCTGCTTCACACACACACGACAGTTAGACCGTCGCTTTTGAATTTCTCCAGTAAAACAGGATGATGTGAAGATTGGGGTTTTCGCGTGAATTGCTTTGAAGTGGTAGTAAACATGTGCGGCATCTGCCGCACCCTCCCGCTTTCCTTACTAACCTGATGCCGTTGTCAAAGTAGAGTCACAAACACCGCAGGCGGCATCAGGTGCAGGTGGCTGGCGCGGCTGAACCACCTCTACACATGCCAGTCGTCCCCCCCCCCGCCCCAAAGTTCGGCATTTTTTATGTGAGTGCAATCCGAATAACGCCTGCCGTTATGGCCCCGTTCCGGTCCAGCGCGTCTGTCACGTGGCAGTCACACTCTCTTAAATTGCTAACGCGTTTGCACAAAATAATTGCTTCTCTTGTTGTCACTAGAATCTCTATATATTCATTTTAAGAAAAACACATCAATTTTGCCTGCCTGCCGAACTTAAATTCCTATCCACCTTCGCTTAGCTTTTGCTATTTCATTGGTTGGTGAAGTATTCATCATCGTGCACGTCCGAATGTTCTGCGAAGCACAAAAATCTTAATGGACGGAAGAGCTAGAGTGGCTGCAAGATCAGTGTGCTTAGAGCAGACCAATGGGAATGCCAGACTAAATCACATCTGTACTGATGACGTATACGCGGTAAGATCATGTTTACTACAGTCAACATTGCAAGGCTTAACATTATATACTTATCTAATTGTGTGCTTTTTTCCAACTTCTTCCTTAGATGACCTGTAGGGGTGATAGTGGGGGAGGTTTACACTGCTTGGACCGTCAAGGAAAGTGGACCGTTGCGGGCATTGTGAGTGCCGCGCCAAAAAACTGTTCCGAAGGCTTTCACCTATATACTAACACAGGTGCCTACGTGGACTGGATCAAAGAAATCATCCGTGATAACAAGCCTACTTCAGGCAAAAAATACGGCCCCGACTTCACAGAAAACTGTTTTAATGCTTTGCTTAAACGCTTGCTAAAATTGGTCACGAGGAATAAAATTTCAATTTTGGATTTAATCTTAATGCATACCTAACAAAACTGCGACCAGAAGGAGTACGTGGACACGTGCTTTAATTGCTGCATGAAATAAATGCTATTGTAACGAATTTAATGAATGATTTGCTACGTCTTTGATCATGACTGATCTAGCCAGCCTCGATGAGGTCTACGCGTGGAGACCCGTAGCAGCAGACCTCAACGGCTTAATCTATCCTCTTCACCAAGACCGAAGGCCAAATATCAAAGCTCCAGTAACCACTCTCATGTCCTGATGGACTGAATCGAACCAGGTTTTGAGGTGACTTCCTGTGACGTCTCAAGTTGGGTAATGGTTTCCAGCCGAAGGCAAAAACACTTAATTTGCCAGGTAAAAGACGAAGAACGTAACCAAAACATGTCGGTCGTCTCTCTTGAACGGCCTAAAATATACTTGCGATGTTTTGTCGTGGCTAGTGCAGACTGTCCCATGTGAGGTGCAGTCGATTTCCTTAACTCAAAGGATAGTTCTCAAGCAGAAGTGATCAAATACCTCCAGCTTTCGCTCATCTTCCACGCACAGAACCTTACATTCACAGGCATAGGGAAGGTCAGACTGAACGAATGCACGATACACGTTAACCTTCATGGCAATAAAATAGCACTTCGGGTTTAAAGGCACCTTTTGTGCTTGAGGAAACTCGACGAGCCGCATCGATTCTAGTAACAATGTTTTCCTCGAAAAGTAGACGAATCGATCACCAGGACATTACTTTAATTTGCCTGACGTTTCAAAATCTGTTGCGGATATATCCTCAGAGACATTAGCAGAAAACGGTAGCAGAAACGGGTTATATATATAAACAGGAGTTTGCAGTATTTATAGGATACCGTCATTATTGTAAACATACAGCGACAATTAAAGTAAATGGCCTTAATGCGCGTGAATAGTTGTTAGCGTAGGATGACGCCGTGACCTGCCCGTTCCCCAAGGGGCCACATGTCTTGGCCAAATTTAGTCTCAGCACCGAATATGGATTGGGCAAATAATTGCACTTGTTTATTGATTGGGGGCCCGTGAACCATGACTGTAGTAATTCTCGGTTCATCCGATTGCCATCTCTTTCGAGAATTTCGGCCTCATAAAATATGAATGTGTGGCCGGGTCTCGTCAAATGAGCCGCAACTTGAGAATTGGCATCATTTCGCCGCACTGCAGCCGCATGTTCGGCAACTCGTGTGCTGTTGCTGCATGTTTGCAGAAATGACTGTAAATGCCTGTGCATGCATTAACCGTTTCTGCTACCGTTTTCTGCGAATGCCTATGATGATGAATCCACTACGGATGTCAAAACGTCAGGCGAATAAAAGTATTGTCCGATTGATCGAGTAATCTTCTTCTCAATTACTTCCTGGGACTGGCATGCTCGCTCGTGTTGGCAATTTTATCCTCACACTGTTCTCTCAGCAGTAATCTCACTCCGAATAATTTGAAACAGACGACTTTTTCAAACTGACGGCCATCAATATCGAGAGGTGTCTTTTCTTGAGAAGGGAGGAAGTATGATAAAGTTTTGAGCTTCCTAGCGTTTATGGGCAAACCGACCGATTAAGTGACCTCGTTCAAACATGATGCCACAGACTTTAGATCACCAAAGCTGAAAAATAGTATAGCGATATCATCGGCATGGTCAAGATCTGTCAACCGGCGTCCGTGTGCAAGCTCAATTAAGTCCTCTCCACGTAGGGCCTTCCGAGAATCTAGTCAACGATTACGTTAAATAAAATGGATGACATCTTGTCAAACGCCTGGTTTATTAGCAAACTTTTCTGAAAGATTCTTATGGACCAGATTCGCACACTGGTGGAGTGGAAAGATACCTTGATCTTGACAGTTATTTTTGGTGCTACAACATTTGGTGCTATTATCCTCCATAGGGATT
The DNA here is from genome assembly GCA_036362985.1 of Ligula intestinalis. Classification (NCBI taxonomy): domain Eukaryota; kingdom Metazoa; phylum Platyhelminthes; class Cestoda; order Diphyllobothriidea; family Diphyllobothriidae; genus Ligula; species Ligula intestinalis. The sequence continues at coordinate 14,515,348 of JAYGXS010000007.1, read as the reverse complement.
CACGATGGGCAGAATCGAACGCGGTGACAAATTCAACAAAGCAGACTGCCGTTGGTTGTTGGGGCGTACACTCATGAAAAGTTTCCTTTTTAACTAGTTAGTAGGCGTTTTGGGGAATTGGAAAAAAACGTCAGAGGTTCCCGAATCTTAAAGTAGAGTTCATTACTTATTCGATATGGAAATATAATATACGTATAGATGCGAAATATACACCAAATAAATGTGGGGAGACTTAATAAATGTATGTACAATTTAACATTATGGATCTGGCAGATTTCAACAATTCGGTTGAACCGGTTTTGAAAAACGCTGGGTCTCAGTGAGAGTCGAAATCACGCAGCAGGAAAGGCTTTTGCGCAGCCAACAAACTAACATTGAACTAAGCTGCTTACTATGCACCGTGCATTTAATCAAACTTGGGTCGATGTGCTTGCCAAGTCTTACGACACGTACGGAATCCACCAATACGGACCTAGTAAGTTGACTGCCGGGCAGTAAAACTGGGCAAGCAAATCGACCCAAGTGTGGTGAAATTCATGGCGCACGGTCAGAGCAAGCTCCCTAAAAAGCCGGCATCGTGTCATGAGTAAAATGACTTCAAAATAAACTATGCGATAATCAGTACTACAAGCTTACTAAATGCTGAGTAACGAAAGAGTATCAATCGTTCGCATATGTCCACCTGTCACAAAAATGCTAGGACGTACTGTTAAACAAAATATGTAGTTATTCATTTATAGTTAGCTACGTAGTGCTACATATGAGCAATCGTTACCTCAAATTATTACTGCAGTCCGTCCTCGGAGATGAAAGTGGCAGTAAAAAAAGAAACAGTAGTAGGTGGCCATGACAAATCAAACACCAGTGACGCTAGTCCGGAGATGACTGCGCAGGGTTCTGTTAGACGGTGCTAAATCGGTAAATTGATTGAGTGCCTTCTTGTTGGAGGCCCAGGCTTACTTAACTAGCTGGCTTGTCTTAGTCTGATTTGGGCGATTACCTACATGGCTGTGAACTTCGACTCTTGATGCGTTTCAAAGGTGTGGACTGTTAAGTTTCTAACCCTACTGAATGCCGAAACCCTTGCACGCTCTCCTGAAGCGTCGTGCCCGTGGCCGGCTTGTACAATTTTTCATTTGTCAATGTGGACTGCCTCCAAGGTCACATGCCTTCTCTGGTGACTATGCCCACGCGATGACCTTGAACCTCTGAACAGGATATAGACTCATGCGAGTAAATGCGCTTGCCCAACTAGTCGCATTTCCTTAAGGGCCATTTAGGTGCCTCATGCGCAAATGGCCATATTCCAATGCACTCAATCATGGCACAAACGAATGCACGTGACAATCACTTTTAAGCCAATGACAGATCTCAGATAGTGAGTTGCACACTGACTGACAAGGAATAGGCCAGTCTGTCCACTTGCCGGGCTTTGCTCCGAGGCGGGACGTTTAGTGCACTGAATTTTAGGCCATGGGCAACTGCTACCCGAGACAGCAACTCCGGGGTTTGTACCCAGTAAACGCTCCTCCGGGTGGCTTCCAGTTTTACGTCCTTCTTATTGCTTAGCTCCTTGGGGATTTTGAATTGCGTAATTAAGCAGTGACGAGAAGACCGCCACTGCTAAAACATGGACAGCCACTTGTGATACTGCATTACCCCGTCTTACAGCCCGTTAATACTGGTGTACACAGGATAAAAGCATGTGTAGTTTCAAGGGCAGTTTAGGCTCGCTATGCGATACAATATACCTGACTGCTTACTAAGATTTAATTCGTTCTTGTTGTTAATGACCTTGTTGCGCATGATGAACTTGGGCCGAGAGGACTAGTTTACTACCGAAGGATACAGCTAGAGCTCCTAGAAAGGCTAAGTCGTTCCTGCAAACGTAGATTTCCATTGCACTATCGTCTCAATGTTAGCATCAACCTTTTTGTTTTGGGGAAGTTTCTCAACTACCGTTCTAGTACTATCGGTTTTACTGCAGGCATATCCCTAAATGTGTTCACGTCAAGTCTCCAAAAACATAAGAAATGTAATCCTGTGTAATCCAACTCTACAATAGGGACATAAATGTTCGTCATCAGCTAGATTCGAAATCCCGACCTCACCCTGAGAAGGAAAATAAGTCGCGCCGCCAACTGGAACCGAATTTCTTACCTCTCCTCACGAAGCCAAACGCCCTAACGGCTGAACTACCGGGCACACAATGACAGTAATCAAGTCCAGTTATTTATTTTGGAAGAGCAGTTTAGTCTGAATTTTGATTCATTGAGAATATGGTCGTAAAAAATAGCGACAGGATCTTTAGACTCAACGATTATTTAATGCATGGGGTTCCAGGAATCAAAGAAGGAAACTCAGGCCAGTTTACTAGCACAAGAAATAAACAAACGTCGTTTCATGTACAGTGCTAATTTTTCAACAAACGAGTCACTATACTGGAATACAATACAACCCGGCTTATTGATTACATTGCGGTCCCTCATGAGCACAGTGAAATCGAACCCTGTCTAAGCTAATAAATTACCAAACTGGCAACTAACAGATTTTTCGAGGTCAAAAGCCCAGATCGGTCCAGGAAATGGAATCAAATTATTAAACCAGATAAACCTCCAGGAGGTCGTGTCTCACATTCCGCTGCGAAGAGGACTGCTTTCAGCGCATTCTCTTAAAAAGCCAAGAAACTGACACCTACCAACCCAACGCACTTTGATGCTAACTGAACCAGCAGACCCACTAAATGAAACGCCAAAAACCATTAGCATGATTCCGTTATAATTCTAGAAGGTGTTAGTTCAACTCCGCTTCCTTGCAAAGTCAGACCGAGGAAAAAGACGATAGTGGGTATGTAGGAGTCTACCACCTAGCCCAACTTCATGCGACTTATCCTCTCTGCAGCTGCCTTAATTTGCACCCCGCGTGTTTAATCAATTCGCATCGGCTTTTTAAATGGCATCGATTGACTTGCTGCTTCAAACGCGCGTATGCTTGATGTCAATCAATACACCTGCTCAAGCTCATTGGCTGTGCAGGCGACGGAGCACAAGCAAAGCAACACAAAGACACAGCTTCTCACGCAAGGCTGGTGTTTAGACTTACATGGCAGCTGGTTGGTGACACAACCTCTTTGCAGTTATTTTTCCGCAGTAAATCTGTTCCACCTTATTCTGTCTTTCCTGACTAGTGATTTGGACTACCTTCTCTTTTCAGAACTTCTACCTGCGACATATATGCTAATGCTGCGTATAAGGCATTAAAACAGAGCAAAATTCAGAAGGGGGCCAGTACGAAGCCAGTACGTTGCATACAAATGTGGGCTTCAGAAACCCTTGTCTTGAAGAAAGCTATGTTAATGGCCCTAAAAAGCAGCATTATCGAAGAAAAGCTAGCACAGTTGCGCAGATGGGGAACTATGAAATTCACTCAAAAAACGGAAGCGCAATAGCTTGATATAGATTGTTCCTGACTCTATATCAAACACTCCATAGGAAAAATGAACATATGACATGAACCTCATTCAAGAGTTCGTCGATTACGTCCTGCAGGAAGGGGGCATCATTACAGTACAGACAGGTTTCCGGCTCAGCAAAGCAGAATCAAGTCATGGCATTAGCTTAACCAAGACCCCTTAGAATAAACTTGAAGAACAATGTCCAGGCAGCACTCCTACTTGGACGAAGAATGACCTTAAGGACCTAAAACAAACCAGTATTTTGTCGACCGAATTACGAACTGAGAGAAATATGAAAATGCGGGAACTTTAAAGAATCATGAAGGAGAAAGTGAACAGAGGCTAAATCGGACTGAAAATCAGGGACTGGAAAAAAATCTAGATGAATAAGTCCTATTTGCGAGGAAAACCCGTCAAAAATGAAGGCGATCATCAATAAAGGTAACCGTGGCGATGAAAGATAACCTAAAGAAGACAGTAATACAACTAATGTATTCAAGGGACTCTTTCGAGTCTATAAATGGACCGTCTATGAGATCCAAGCTGTGCTACTAAACCTTATGTAAAAACCTCAGTCTAGAAAAACAGAAGCTTAACCTCAAAGATTAAGTGAAGCAAAAACATGACGATGATGCATTCAAATGTACACAGAATCCTTAGTCTGAGACATACGCACATAAGGGTCTGCGCATGCCTCAGACTATACTACGATTACCTATGAATAAGGATTCCCAACGAAATTTGAAACATCAGGACAATAAAACTCTTGTTCCAGTGGTCGCTTCTTCTTCTTCTTCTTTTCTTCTTCTTCTTCTTCTTTTTCTTCTTCTTCGTCTTTTTCTTCTTCTAAATTGGATGAACTTAAACTAGCTATGGACCATGTGCAACCAGACCTGATAATTCGAACTTAAACGTGGTTAAATGACCAGAAAGAAAAACATTGCAAACAACAATTATCGAAGTAAATAGGTTAAACTGCAAATGGAATTTGCGATGAGGCTACATTGGATTAAAATTATCGCAGTAAACATTTGCAACTGGTCGTTATATCAACTACTGTAAACGATTTCTTGTTGAAAATTTAGTATATTTCCAAAATGTAAACATTAACTTTAGGTTAACTCTTTATGGTAATTCCCTTTTGTGGCGATCTGAAAGAACTTAGATGAGGCTATATGGGATAAAATGGTTTAAAACTGAATATTTCCCCTTATAGTTCAACACAACAACTACAGGCCTATGCAGTTTCTCAAGGGTAAAAATAAAAATTAATGCAAATAAATATTATCAATTAAATTACTTATTTCAACAGAAAACTAGGAAGTTTTTTTACATATTTGAGGTTTAACTAAGCTTTCAAAAATCTAGCTGCATGCCTTCACGCTGACTCTGGAAAATAAAAGTCGCTTTTGCAGTTTAAATTTGCGTGCAGTGTAGATTACAGGCTTTTAAAACTGGATGCGCTCCGCACCTTCGTGTTTCAAATATTGTACTCAGTAGTGGTATAAGCCTTGTTCGCGGTTTCACATATATTCACCAACATGAGATACACAACAATCAACGCGTGCTACTCATAAAATTAACCTCATACTCTTATATCTAGGACAGTCCTACGGATCTGTTCACGCCTACGTTTATGATAAGAGCTCCAACTGTTCGAAAAAGAAGACGATTTTCTGACTGCTTTTATTGAGATGTCACAGTAATGCTAGTTTTTGTCAGGCGGCCTGCTGACATTGACGCCAGTAACTAGGATATTGGAATAAGCTTAGAAAATCAAATCCTAATTATTTCATTTTTCGGTCAGGACAAGTAAACATTTGTGCGTATCATCTTCTGAGTTTTGGAATGCCCTTGAAGTATGAGTGATTATGTTAGAATTTTAATTATTTCCAAATGACCCTTAGGTAAGCTGGATTATGTGCTTTTATTTTATATGAAGAACGTAACATAGGTAATTTCGTCACCGTATCTACAGGCGTATGAATTTTCCCGTTTAGAGCATATCAGCCAACTAGCCCGAACATTCAATATGAGTTACCGAAATAAATTAGTGTCACGAAAGAACGTCGGTGATAAATAGACATAATATGCATTTCAAATATTGTCCACTCATTTTCGTATAATGAAATTTATAATTAAACTATGCGAAAATAATTAATAAGTCGGCAAACCATGACAGTTCCCTAATTAAAGTTATTTTTACTGCTGTACATCCAGCAAAACTAATTGCTTCTCCTTATGTCGATATTTGCGTTACGCTTACTAAAATTTCGGTTCCTTAAACACCTCTAAGTATATTGCCAAAAATTAAGAAAGACAATTGGGTAAACCGAGAACTACCTGAGTCACGGTTCATGAGCCCACAATCCACCAACAAGTGCAATGATTTGCCCAATGCATATTTGGTGCTGAGTCTCAATTTGGCTAAAGCAAGTGGCCACTTGGGGAATGCACAGGCCACCGCGTCATCCTACGCCAATACCGGAGAGCCAGGTGGCCGAGCAATCATCACGTCCAAGTCCGCCACGCGTGATGAAAATTCAGCAAGCCAGAGTCCGCACGCCGTTCGACAAACTATAAACGCGCAAGCGGGCAATTACTACTTAAGTGCTGTTATACGTTTGCCGTTATGGATGTAGCCTGTAAATATTGCAAACTACTGTGCGTGTGTCACCCGTTTCTACGATTGCTTATTTATCTGATGATATATCCACAACGGATCTCGAAACGTCAGGCAAATAAATGTGTTGTCCCAGGGATCGAGTCGTCTTCTTAATTAACATAATCAGTTGGTGATGAACCTGTCTACAGTTTAACTTGGAGTATACTCAATCTGCCAAAAAATAATGTGGATGGCAAAATATGGCCTTGTATTCTGCTTTTCAGTGTACCACCTCAGCTGCCATTGTAGTCCTGACTTGCATTTTTTTAGAACATCAGACGTTCTCAAGAGGTTTTCTCCACCCTCACAGCGTATGGTACATGATTGAAGGGAAAAGATAGTCTCCTAATCAAATTCCACAAAGAATTTGGTGAGAAGATCGAATTGAAATTAATCATCACCTACCCGAACGTACTTAAACTAAGACAATTATCAGCAGAATAGATTGGTCGCAATCTTAAGAAACTTAATCGTCACAGATGCAGAAGTGTAAAATTTCTGACAGATAACATTATTCATAAACTTAATGTGAACAAAAATGATCCCCATTCGATAGGCTCTATAGAAGCCGGTCAAGCGTTCTCTGGAACCAGTTATTTATTTGTCCGACGTTTCGAAGTCTCACGCAAGCCCAGTTTCAAGAAATGAAAAAAATGTACAGCCACTGCATAGTTGACTCAGCTCTGCCGGGGATGACCTTCACCTCTGCTCTTATCGCAAAAGGTGTTAATGCTAAGCCGGTTGAATCCTTACTACTGCGATCTTCCAGGCCCGGTTCCTTAGAAAAAGATAGAAGTCGTAGAAGCCAAGTTAGAAGGAGATTCTATTCTGTACAGAATCAATAGGAGAAGAGATAACAGAAGGGTTGACTCGGCCTGGCGTTGACTTCAACCGTGAAAGCCATGTGGGAGAACAGCGGCTTGCATCCGCCGCGCACCTGGGCGAAAGGCCGAGTGAGTTGCGCCTTGCCTGTCGGGCCGTGGAAGCGTAATCAAACGTCTGTCGCTAATTAGACGAGGCGGAATTATGGATTGCCTATAAGTGTAGGCGCCAGCGGGTCGATAATACGCGGGGTAGATGGATAATCACGGGTGTAAGCTCTGGCAGGGCGAAAACAGAGTCCGTGGCAGGATCCTACACTCTCAGTCTCTTCACGTAACGCGAGATACGCATCAGAAAGATAGATATGTCTATTATTGAATCCGCGCATAAAGGCCATATTTCCTGCAGCAGGCGTGAAATTCGGTCGTCCGACTGACCTAGTATTCACATTTGACGGAAATTCACGCTCGCTGCAGAAAGCAAGGCATTCACGCGCCGCTTTAATTAATAGGCATATCGATCGTTCTGATGCCTATCTCGCATTGCGTGAAGAGTCTGAGAGCAGAGGTCAAAGTCATTCCCGGCAGAGTTGAGTTAACTATGCAGTGAGCTGCATATTCTTTTAGTCCTTGAAAATGGGCTCGCGTGAGGCTTCGAAAGGTCGAACAAATAAACAACTGGTTCCTGAGAACGCTTTACCGTCTTTTATTTAATTTTCTGGGCCTTGAGTATTCTTGAACATCTAGGATATCTTATAAAAGCCTATAATTTTTCATCACATTTGGCGTCCTACCACGTTTCGCAAGTTCGATCACACAGTGAATGATCCAAATGTTTAGCCACCACATACAGCCAAACCGCAGACAGGGGGCGTTATCTTGATCCAATCACTGGATTCCCTCCAACTGCAAGCACCTTCCCTCTATATCACTCAGTTTGGTCTCCTGTTTTGTTGCCAAGGCGAAGACACTGCCGCATCCTATTTTACCACCATGACTGAGAACACTTGGCAATATGCTTGCAAACACAGTCACGTAATTGCGACTGCAGTGCTGTTTTTGCCCCCACTAGCGGCTGCTAAGCTATAGTCACCAGTGTCTTGATGGTGCCATTATGGCTCAATTTTAGGCAACTTCAATTTGTAACTCGCGGAACGGAATGACTCCATGAAATGTGGCTGGTGCTGATTGTTACGAAATTGCATTATACTTGTGGAAGCCAAGCACCTAAAGAAAAACATATTTGGTCTGCCACTTGTGTGATGCCTTAATTTAATATCTTAGGGACAAAACGGTTGTGCCATATAATAAGCCTGATGGATTGATTCCCTAGCACATTTATATGCTCATTTAGGAGAAATAGGGGCATCCTGAAACATCTTCTGCGCAGGAAAGGTCTCAATGAATGTCTACGAATCAAGTTATCTGTAAGTAAATGACATTCAAACTAGAATTTCTACCCCTTGTGAACAAGCTAGTTGAGTGTTTAATGATGATGACTTATATAGTACTAGTCTGCAGCCGTTAGCCAATCCTACGATAAGGAGTGTTGTGAGGGCCCAACACTCGCGCCGTCGCGAGGCAGGATAACCGACCACCAGCGATTCTGCTGCTAGCGATCAAGGACACGGCTGCTACAGACACGGAACGCTGTTGGCCGAGATGGCGACAGAACACAAGCTGCTGGACATACATGAAACAGAGCTGATGTAGTAGTAGAAC
>JAYGXS010000007.1:14478417-14501686 GCA_036362985.1 Ligula intestinalis | reverse complement strand
ATGGACTCTTGCAGGAGCCCGAAAGCTCAGACTAATAACATAATGATTTCAGTGTTCGATAATCCTTCTACTTCTTCTCATAAAATCAAAGTATTGTCCTAGCGATCGAGTCTTCTTCTACTCAATGATGTTTTTTTGATGAAGGCACTTATTTTGTCAGGGGCTAATTCGATGGCACTTTTCATCTAGAGACATTGGGCAAAAGATAAGATCAAAACCTGATAAAATGCTAAAGAAAATTATCACAGTCTTGTTTTTGAATGGTCGAGAATATGCGAGGCCCAGGTAACTGGATAGAAGACGTTAAGTCGTTCTCTGGGACCAAGAGTTCGTTTGTCCGACATTTCGAACTCTCCCACGAGATCATTTTCAAGAAATGAAACATTTGGTCTAGCCAAGTGGTTGTTTTAACGTCACAACTTTCTAACCCAGGGCTCTGCAATGACCATCAGCTCAGCTGAACAATTCATCCAAAGCTACAGGGTATCCAACTAACGTCTGACGAAGTGATGGTATCTTTCGATATGACCTCACTTTTCAACTCAATACCGCACCATCTTGCAGTTGAGACCATCCAAACCCTGTTGGAAGAGAAGTACAACGAGGCGGACTCGAAGCTCAAAATATAGCATCTTATTGGACTCCTGAAACACTGTTTGAGCACTTTTTTCACCTTCAGTGGAACGGTGTATGAACAAGTAAAAGTACACCAATGGGTTCATCGTTATCTGGCCTGATCACCGAAGCAGTACTAGGACGACTGGAGGCACTGGCTTTCGAACATTATCGACCACGATTGTGGGTTCGGTATGTTGATGCTACGTTTGTTATCATTCATCGAGACAAGATTGAGGATTTCACAGACAATCTGAACTCGATCTTCCCCGACATCCAGTTCACGATGGAGGAAGAAAAAGATAGCAAGTTGCCGTTCCTCGACGTGCTGGTGTGCAGAAAAGACGGTGGGGAACTCAAAACAACAGTTTACAGGAAGGCAACGAATAATTCTCGCATCCTGAGTTACCTCAGCAACCATTCCGTCTCGCGCAAGCGTAGCTGCGTGCGAACGCTCTATAGTCGTGTAGAAACTCACTGCAGTGAACCAGTCAACAAGAAGGCCGAATTCCAGTATCTCAAGATACTCTTCACAATGAATGGCTATCCTGGCGCCTTCGTCGAAAAATGCAGGCGAGGAGCCAAACGAAGAAACCCAACAGGACAACCACAACTGACACGCTGGCGAGCAATACCGTATATTGCTGGTGTTACTGAAGAATTCGCTCGACTGGTGAGCGAATTTGGGATTGGCGTTGCTCGCAGACCGGAAACAACAATCCGCAGGCAACTTCTGCGGCCCAAAAACCCAGTACCCGTTAATGAAAAGTCCGGTGTCATTTACCGTATGGACTGCCTTTGTAGTCAAGCCAATTATGTTGGTGAAACCGGCAAACGGGTCCTCACGAGGATGCACCAGCATGAGCTCGCCGTGCAACGGAACGACAAGAATTCCCTGATGGCCGCCCACGCATCCAAGCCAGGGCACAGCTTCGACTTCGAAAAAGTGCGAATCCTGGGTCGGTCAGACGACCGAACTTTACGCCTGCTGCAGGAAGCCTGGCATTCACGCGCGGGCTCAATTAACAGGCATGTCAAGCTTCCTGAGGCCTACCTCGCGTTGCGTGAGCAGATCGAGGGCAGAGGTCAAGGGCAGAGGTCAATCTCAGTGGAACTGATTAAATTACGCTGTGGGCTGTACGTTTTTTGTCATTCCTTGACAATGAGCTCACGGGAGAATTCGAAACGTCGGACAAATACACTCCTGGTCCCAGAGTCTTGTTTTTGGACTTCGGCAACGCTATCGATTGATTTTCATATTGGCTAATGTTCTATACTACACCCTGCCAATCAGCAATACTAGCGCCTCTGCATTCCCTTTTTACGATTGCGCAGCTGAATCAACCATTTCACATGCTGCAATTAATTTCAACTGCATTTCAAACGCCGTTTGACTTAGCCATGTCTAGTGGTAGGGTAGGTTTCACATACTAGAGCGATGGACCAAAATCTTAATTGACTAAATAACACGGTCATTATCCTCGTGGTTGAATACCTATAAACATAACGGAAGCCTCCGGATCTCCATTTTCCGTTTGCTATGGTGCTCCCCTTACTAGCAATTGTTAACCACGCTTTAGAACAAAGAAAAAATGCTGTCAAACAGGTATCCTTCAAAGAACAGTTGAAATGAGGGATCCAAAGTTGTGTTTCGAATTGGATGTGTTTTAATCAACATCAATGGCTGTTTACGTACGCTCAGTGCCGTAACCGACTCATGTGATCGTCGTAAACTTCACTGAAACTTAGTTTTAGTCAGGGGCATTCTGGCGATTTACGAATATTATACTTGTAAATTAATATCATATAACAGGTCTACTTATTTAGATAGAGTAGTTATGTTATATTATGATTGGGTTTCAGGCTGAGGTTTATAAAATGATACGGGGATAGGGAAAGCGTGAGGCTGGGTTTAAACAACGAGTTGGCTCTGCTTATGAATAGGTTAACTAGGGTTAATATTAGTGTTGGGGTTAAATATAGTCGTCGCAGCTCGTGTTACCCTCATTCAACCTTTACGTTCGATTTCCTGTTTTCTAGCCGTATATACACCCTTAGTGTCGTTTCATACAGTTCACCAGAGTTATGCTGAAAATGCAGGTCTGTTCAATGTCATCCACAGATCGCCAAGCCCTTCGATAACCTACATTACAGGTAACCCCAACCCCCCTTCCTCCCTCCCCTTTTTACAAGAGTGTTTGGGTTTTGTTTCAGTACGCTTACGTATTCGGTAGTTTTGCTAGCATTTGAATGTTTTGCAGATGTAAGACTGTCAAAGAGCCCTCACTAATTAAATATACGATGCAGCTACAAAATAAGGCGAAGGATACCAGGCCCTTAAACTCCATCGTGGCCTACCTTTCTAGAGTGTCATTCGGCGTCTTTAAGACAACAGCATGACAGCCCCACTGCGTGACTACAGTAGTCGCCGAAGATCACGCAACATGTCGACATACGCGAAAGATTTATAGTCTTTCGCTAATCGGCATTGACTCAATTTGCGATACTGATAATCGTGTAGTCTGTTCTGAAGTTATTTCAGTCAAGGTAGGATGCGGGCTTTTAAACGGGCTTCGCTCTGACCACCAGCAAAACGTATCTATTGTAAAAACTGAATACTTAAGTAGTATGACTTTTTATCATTTATTTTGGCTACTTTTATAAATTAAAATATATTTTATGGAAAAAGTGGATGAAAACATTATTTTTTGTACTTAGTCGATAGCAAATTACGCGTTGGTTAAATTTTATACTAAAAGAAAGGGTGGCTTTCGGTTTTAAAAATGTTGCTTATCATGAGCTTTTTTACAATTGTGAGGTGTTTATTCATAATCCATCGTATCCATCAATTTATAAATGCTACCTAGACTGCATAAAACACATTCCACATTCGTTGCAATAGATTATGACAACTTTGTTACTTCTCCCTCAAACTCTAGGCAAAAAAGTACTTTTCTTAAACACGCTGTACACCATGTGCAGTTTTTAAAACCTGAATTCAATTGTAGCAGTCAGTAGGTTAGAAGATTATTAGACAATTTAAAAAATTGTTTAAAACGAAACACACCGTTTCTCTAAGTATAAAATTTAAAAAGGCATAATTTGCTACCAAACGAAAACAAGAAATAATTTTTTCGTGCATGTTTTCCATAAAATATACTTGAATTTATAAAGGCAGTCAAAATATATGGTAAAAGCCATACCACTTAAGCAGGCGGTTTTTGCAATACTGTAGACGCCGTTGATCATGCAATATTTCGACATATGCGAATGACCAGTACTCTTTCGCTTATTCGAATTGACTACAGTTGTGATACTGATCATCGTGTAGTGTATTCTGAAGTCATTTCAGTCAGGATAGGAAGCCGGCTTTTAAACGAGCTTCGTTCCGACTCCTAGCAAAACGTATCTATTGTAAAAACTGACTAGTTAAGTAGCATGCCTTTTTATCATTTATTTTGACTGCCTTTATAAATTTAAATATATTTTATAGAAAACATGCACGAGAAAATTTTTATTCCTGTTTTATAGCAAATTACGCGTCGGTTAAATTTTATACTCAAAGAAAGGGGAGCCTTCGGTTTTAAATTAGTTGCTAATTATGAGCTTTTTTACGATTGTTAGGCCTTCATCCATAATAAATAGAACCCGTCAATTTATTAGTGCTGCCTTTACTGCATAAAATATATTTTAAATCTATTTCAGTATTTGATGAATACTGGGTGACGTTTCCTCAAACTGTAGGCGAAACTGTACATTTCCTTAAACAGGATGCACACAGTGCGCAGTTTTTAAAGCTTGAATTCGAGTGTAGTATTCACTCGTTTAGAAAATTGTTCGGCAATTGGGCAACCATTTTTAAAACCGAAACTTACCCTTTCTTTGAGTATAAAACTTAAAGTGTCAATGCCGATTAGCGAAATAGGATCAATCTTTCGCATATGTCGACATGTTGCACGATCTTTGGCGACTACTGTACATCACTGTCAAATTCTTGTGATTAAAATGAGTATGTGTGTGTGCAGACTTACCTTTCTCGTTCTCATGAAAATGCTCAGAACAAGATCCACTGTCGAAGTCTATATTTAAAAAGGTTTGACTCACAAGCATTTCTCTAGTGCCTGCTCTGTCACACAACACCTGAATGGATAGCGAAGTGTTTTTGACCGCTTGAGAGGTGAAAATTCAGAGTTCAATAATTAATTTGACGCAGTTGTGAAAACCTTGATGGGCACAGTGTGATTCAAATTCACGTCAGCATGAGAAGGCTTTCGTTAAGCAAAGGCCTAGCAAACTGAGTTCAGAAATACCCCTCGAGAGCTGTGAGTTAAAGCACAGTTACCGTCCAGACTGTAATAAGACTGGGGCCACTGTTTTTTTCAATCTTAGATCAAATTAATCATTGAAATTTACCGGACCCCGTCTTTAAATTAGTTTTTATTGGTAGCCATATGGTGGACCCTAGACAGATTGCTCCTCAACTCCTGCTTCAGCAGTCATCTTACTGTATGCAAAGTTGTGGTTTCCATACATTATAGTAGACTGGGCAGGTAAATTGACACAATCCTGATTAAGCTTTCGGCTCCCAATGAGGCCTCGTAGCTCATTTTGATTGGCCTTGTCGGTAATAAAGACTTCCCTTGCTGACGTGGGTTCGAATTCCACTTCGGCAACTTAGATTTTTACAACTAGTTCAAAGTAATTACGGAAATCAGCGAGTCCTGACAAATTTCTTAAAACTATGATTGCCATTAACCTGAAATCAGATAACAGTCCACAAGTGGGCCTAATTTGGGAGTCTTTTTCAATCGACATGCGGTCTGTGAATATGCTGAACTTGAAAAACCCGAAGTTTCTTAGATGCACAATTTCTGAATAACGCTTGGATATGGAAGTAAACCAAAACTAGCAGTAGTAGTGTTTACCGTCGATAGCATGTTCATCCTCGCAGAGAAGCACGCGCTTGTTTCGAATCTTCATTCTGTACCTCGTCCTTCTCAAAACGTAGCTTTTTTGATTCGTGTTGTCTGTATTGGTGCGATCTTGAACAGTATATGCCTGCAGAGTATCAAAAATGTTTGAATTGTTGAAGATCCCGTTTGAATATAAGTTTTGTCATGTTCTGTTGATCGGCACTCCCTTTTGGAGTGGCTTTTAATGTCTCTATAGTTTGTGGTCGGAGTAATGAGGTAAATGAAAAAATAACGAAAATTTTCTTGAATAACTGCCGCGTTTCTTTTTGCAGAATGAGCTTTTTCTCAAGAATATCACAATGTCATATCTTTGGCATAGTTCTTTGAAGGTATTTGTCTTGTACTTCTACCGAGGAGCACCTTCTGATACCTTCTGATGATATTTATCCTGTCCATCACAATACTAGCATTCGATATATTCATATCATTCGAAGCTTACCATAAGTTCCTCATCCATCCACAAAAACCAATAGTTTGCTTTGTACCCCTTGAGTGGTCATCAATAAGCCTGCCTTTCTTTTGCGGTAGTCCACGCTGAGAACCGCTGTCCGGACGCATCTTGGCTTCGCTGGCCAAGCCCTGGGTACTCACGCGTGATAACCTTCCCGCACGATCTTTGTCCATTTTTGCTGGAACTTTGCATTATCCTGTCCATCTCACGACCCCGGTCGAATCGGCGTATTAAGCTGGCGTAAATTAGGTATGCGAAATTTCATTTGATTGGCTGCAAGTTACAAGGAACACGTCCCGGAGTCGAGGTTTCTCAGCAGCGGGCACAAAACAGATAAAACTGGCGTGAAGACACAGCTGGGGGCTAGCGTGAAGCGGAGCCCTATGTAAAGTTCCCTCATCGCAGTAAGAAGCTGTTCCAACTTATTCTGTCTCCCATGACTTTTGATTTCGAAAACCCCCGGTTGTCAACAGTAGCACATTGGACTGGCAGCTTTTCGGGATTCCTATGCACAGCGTCAATGATTGCTGAAATAAAGCAATATCATTTACGCTTATGTTTGGGAAGAGAAGTTTTGTTCTGCCGCGCGTTTGGGATCCAGACGACCATTGAGTTCCTTTACGCAATAAACAATTCCTATTGGTCTTACCCCTCTTCTTCCTATGGGGAACTGGGCGTGATAATTGTAGTGTTCTTAGCGCACTCAGGGCTTCGACACCTAAAAATTGCTGACTGTCCGACGTGATCAAATTGCAATCTTCTGACGCACCTGAATGCAAATGTCAAAAAATATCCCACTTTACTTCACCTGACTGCTTTTTCCTGTGTCGCTCATCGTGTCCGACGTTAGGAAAACGCACATGCCGATATCTACTGCCTCAAGTAAGCTCTCGAACTTGAAAGGACCGGATGGTGGAAACCATTGCACTTCAGGAAGGTTAAAATCGCTTGCAACAAAGCAATACTTAAGTTTCAAGTCAGCTGCAACATGAAATTCCTGCGAGAGACAAAGATCGTAGTCCTCATTGGCATTAGATGGGTGATAAACACAGCCAACAAGTAAGGAGTATTTTTTTAGAACAACTCGTAGCCAGCTGCTCTCCTCCTCCACCGCTGTGAATCGTGGATAGTCCGACGGGAGAAATGCAAGTGCTGCTTGCTATAGATGCAGCTTCCTCCGCCATGACCATTGTTTAGATCGTTCCGAACGCATGCATAGCCTACAACAGAGAGTTCAGAGTCAGCTACACAGGCCGATGCCCATGTCTCAGTTACCATAACAATGTCTGGGCGGTTGACGAAAATCAGAGTCTGGAGCAGAGGCATTTTATTAAGCAGTGATCTGGCATTTAAAATTACCAATTTAAGAGGGCATGACTTAGGTTTCGGTGGCGGGACAGCTAAGCCATCACTGTTACCGGCTTCGACCAGAGAGATGTCCTTTTGACTTAAACTATTTGTCCCTCTCTTATTTTGAGATTTGTCTCGCCATTAGTTCTCTTATCGACCTCTGTATCATCGCTTTTTTGTGCAGCATCGAGCAACGACGTGACGCTAGGATGCAAATCCAGATCATTGCTAATGCTGCCTGAGCCGAGTAACGATGGCGTAGACTGCGGATTTATTTGAGTTTCTTTGCAATCGAGCGAGACGTCCGCTGGTTTACTTGCTTCGGCAGATGATATGCGAGTTTCAGGTTTACCGGCCGAGGCTATCTGAGCATATGTACTTTTATTTACCCCCGGGTTTTGACTGACAAGGGCTGTTTTAACCACTGGATAAGAAATATGCGTTTTTAGATAGGCTATCTCTTGTTTCAGTTTATTCACCTCGTGGTTAAGTTCCTGCTTCATCTCCGAAAACTCCTGGCGGAAGACGAAGTCCTCACAGTCTTACTTCGGTAAACGTAGTAGACATCTTGGCCGTTTGGCGGGAGGTGGAGAATTAATAACATTATATAAGTGGCCATATCGGCAGTTACTTTCTGGTTGTATCTTGATATGGTAGTCAAGGTCCCGTGTCGAAGTGGCCGGGCTGCCTGAGGTGCTAACACTGCTAATAACCAGATTTGGCGACCCGGGTTCCAGATCCGGCGGTGGTGACACGTTTCGTGATAACGGAATTGTAGCCTCTAAACTCTCCATGCTATGTAAGATTTTTTGTGTAACGACCTGCATCTGATACTGCCACTTAAGTTGGAAGCCAAACCCGAGAGCCCGTAAGAGTGAGGCGGAGAGAAGATCGATTGGCCAGATAGTGCAAGTTGACTGAGACAAGCAGGTTACAGCAAGTCAGAGTAAAATATTGAGTTCCTAACAGATACAACGAAATGTGTTTGGCTATAAAATTGCCTTAGGAATAACGTGAGAGTCCCTTTTATCCTAACGTGAGAGTCACATTTACCCTAAATATTATGCCAATATTAGGATAAGGGTATATAACAACACAGTGATATAACGACTCAGCCTCGGCGTGAAATTCGGAGATGTGAAGATTTTTGTGGCGCAGAGAAGTTTTTCACAAAATCGACACGTCCAAGAAGCAATTTCCAAACTTTGGAAATAATTTACAGCAGAGGAATTTTTCAGAGCGACCGGATTGAGATTTCCACGTAGATTATTCCAAACTTTGAAAATATATAGTCAATTCTCGAATAATTTCCAAGAAGCCTGTCTTCTATACTGAGATAGAGACTAAGAACCCGTAAGCTTGAGAGACTTGAAATTCGCAAACAAGTTCAAACTTCGCGCCTTTGCAATTTTGCTCCCTGAAAGACAATCCTTCCAGAGCAAAGCAGGACTGAATCAGTAGGGAGCAAAAAGTACTGTATTTAAAAACAGTCCGCAATTCCAAAAGGTGATTTTTCCTCCACATTCACTGCATAAAGCGCGGTTCGAAAAATTACACAGATACACGAAGCCTTCACTCACGTGCTGTACTTGCATAGAAATGATGTTACATACGTGTAGCTGTCCCATGTTCGTGATTTTATTTAGTATACTAATGATATCTGCGTCTTGTATCATAAAACCCCTTTCACTATTGAATTGAACGTCTGCGAGTCCGATTGAGATTCAGACAAAAAGGCAGAGGAGCAGAGACGCTATGCTGATGAACGCGAGTCAGACGTGAAAAGTTTTCCTAGAAATCCACCCAAGTCTTCGAAAACCTCTTGCTTGAAGCGCCTATAACAAGTACGCCTTGAGATGGGCTTGACCATGCTGAAAAAGCGTAATGTACAGAGCCTAGGCTAAGGGCTACGTCAAGACAGTAATGCGGCAGCTTGGTAGCGCGACAAAACAGGATAGTGCATCTCAGCAAAACAACCGATAGATTTTCCCGTAGCTGTGGGCGCGCACACTTGTGTCTCCTAGTTACGCGTTCGCGAGGAGTCTGGCAACCAGGGAAGTCTCAGCAACGAAGGAACAAAGAAAATTGGGACTTGATTCGTATTCCAATGCAATTAGGTATAGGTACCCAATATGCCATCTCTATTGTTCTTTCCTCGCTGTCGATAAAATAATTGGTTCATTTAGGCAACCGAAGGAACCATAATTTATGGCATATACAACAACAAAAATGATAAGGATATTACAGTTTAGGTATCTAAGGCTGTCGAAAAACCTTTAACTGTGTACCGGCTGTCTGTTACCGTGTTTTCGTTATTCGCCCTTGTGCACTTAGGATACTAGAGACGAGGCAAGCATAACATTTTTAGCAAGCACAAATTAAATCTCCCCATGGAACATCATCCGTTTCACTGGAGCTGTGACCGTAAAAAGTCAGGACCCGAACACTCACGTCCCGAAATATTCCACCGAGCTTGTTTATCTGCAGGTTGTATACGAGAAACCGCATAAAGAGCGCAGGGGTCTATAAACCAGTCATAATCAGCCATTCCGGGCCGTCTCTCACGGCTGTTGTTAGTCGAAAACCATCCAAGCTAAGCTTCTAGCGCACCGTGATAGCTTCAAGCTTGTTAAATTGTTGATAGTGAGGACAGAAATGGGCTGAGCCGTCGACCTCACTCTCTTCCCCACCGCTGGCCTCTGGTCACTGTCCGAGCCAGTCAGTTGTGGATGGGCGCAGTGGCTAACAAAGCAAACGAACCCGTCTGCGCGCGCCATAGCGCGACCTGGTTCCCTTGACACGCACACACCAGGACAAACAAAAGCCATTACCTCGACGTGATTTGAATACGCAACCTTCTAATCTAGATTCAGAGGCGCTACCGTGGCCCCACGGAGTCACATCAGTAGAATCATCTTATTGCACACAAACGGAGCGATTTAAACAGGGGAGAGTCATAAAGACAACCGGACCCAACTCCAGGCGCCCATTGCCACGTTGCGCCTCTCGCGGTCCCCTAACTTAAAGACTGATTGAAAATTTCATTTGTCCCAAACACAGTGATGACTTGTGCTCACCAACTAAACGAAATCACCTTTAGAGATCATGTTAGTGTTCAACGGAAACAGTTTATGTGTTCGCTGACGTTTTGAAGACCTGGACCGGCTTGTTACAAGTAGAAGTGTTGACAAGTTTTCCCCAAATCACAAATCAGTTAGTGTCAGATCGTGTCCTCGAGTAGGTGGCAGCTGAACTGGCTTTCTGACTCATCCGACCGGCGTGCTGGAGTCATACTCCTGGCGGCAGCTTGTGCGTCATCACGTGCATTGCGGTTAGACAGATCAGTAGTATGGCATGCGCGCGAGTCGCTCGGGGACGAGCGACTGGGTTAGGGCGGCTCCGAAAACATATTGCTAGGACATTTTACCATACGTACTAGCTCAAAGAACAAAGCAAGTGGTTTGCCTATGTTTCCACTTCTGCATTACGCAAAGTCGGCACGCTCGCCAGAGTGTCCCCTAGCCTTCGGAGCTCTGACCGTAAAAGGTTATGACCCGGATACTCGTTTCCTCGAAAGTGTCCACCGGACATGTTTACTTCGAGTTTATATACTAGAAATTGCATAAAGAACGCATGAGTCTATAACCCAGTCACAACCACCCATTCCAGGCCACCTCTCGCGGCTGTTAGCAAGTGCGCACGCAACCATTATTTCCCTACCCCAATCTGGTCTGGCCATAACCATGTCCTTATGGTTAACTCAGACATGACCACGATGTAGGCGCTGTGATGATTCCCACGCTTTCACACCTTGTACGCCACCGTCACCCCCTCGGTTGCGGACGCACGCTCGTCCGACTGCCAACTTTCTCCAACCTATCCTCCACTACCTCTGTACAGAATATACTATTCCTCTAACCTGGCGTCCCACGTCTTCTCTTCCCACGCGGAACCGCGTCTGAAGATCGTAGCGGCAAGGGTGTTCCCCATTAATTTACACCACTGCGATAACGTAAGTCACTTCATCAAAATCGATAGTCGAACACACATACATATTGTTATAACCTTGCCACAAGCCACGATGTTTGCCGTCCAAGAACGCATCGATCGAATCCCCAAAGGAGAAGTCAACAGCAAGGGTGGAAGAATGGGCGTGTATTAACATACTTAATACAACGTAACTATGGCCAAAAAGGAGCAAATGTGTATATACAAGGTTGGATAGCAATCGGACCAACCTGATAGTGTCCTTTAGGGGTTAGCATGCAGACTGGCTTTCCGGCTCATCCAGGTGGTTGGGCAGAGCACTAATCCCGTCGGGAGCTTGTGTGATGTTATTATGCACACGGCCATTGTGCCGATTGATAGTGCGGCGTGGGACGAGTCATCAGATCGGCTTGCAAGCGAGTCGGTTAGGGCTGCTCCTACAACCATCATCCTCCTCCCCCTCTCCTTCTCCTTGTTCAACGTCAGCACATCCTCTGTCTTCCTCTGCCCATATTTTCTCCCCCTCCTATCCACCTGATGGTTCTTTACCCACCAGCCTACCGAACCTTCATTTTCGTATGTTAATAGACTGTCGAATGCTGTCGTTCGATTTATCCGTTGTGCGCCCCGTGAGGTGCTTCCTCCTCAAGAGAGTGCCGCTAGAGGAATTTCACTCGCAGCTGGTGGCTTCCATTACCAGACTTCTTACCTACCTCGAGGGCAATTCTGTGCAAACAAAAAATGTCACGTAAGCCAGCTGGTTATTCCTCCTTTCCCAGCTCTCTGCGTCACTTCGAAATTTGCTACGTTTTACCCAATACTCTTCCGTACTTGTAGGCCGGAAACGACTCAGTTCTCCTGTCAACTGAAAACTCCTACCGACAAGGTTAGCAGCCCTCGACAACATTACGACGCGGTTCTCGCTTTTCATCGCACCCAGGACGATACCAGTCAGGAGTTCGTGGTAAAGTCCATTTCAAATTTTTCACTGCCAAATGAAGCAAGGGAGGGAGAGGGGAACTGGTAAAGGGGGAGTTTTTTTGGGAGTCACAACTATCAAACAGTAAGGGTTGCGCAGAGCCTTACACCAGTTAATTGAGGTCCCATCTGAGGCCTAAGCTTCAACCACTTCCGGACGCATTATTCGGGCACAGACGATGGTCTTGACGGCTGAGAAGTTGAACTAACGACCCCTTTCGTATGTGGTAGCCATGAGTTCAACTTCGCAGGCGTCAAAACTATCGCCTACGCAAGAATCATAGTGAGTCAAGAATTTATTGAAACCTTGGTCGCAGATTGGAAGTCAAACAATCGATGCATGGATCTGGCGACGCCATACATAGTCCCGCGCAGCCACCTGCATATTTGCGTAATTGGTAGTAAATTGGCTTGTATTCCATATAAGTGTAGTTTTTATCTGTCGTAGTTTGTCTCTGCCTTTGGTCACCTGCACGTGTAAGAAGGCTAAGAATAATCAGAATCTTAATCCGATGCTTAACCGGTCTCCTCTTTACTGAAAAATATCCGTTCCAGTATTACTTTTTGTAACACGTCTTCTTCAAAAGCCCCACTCGAACGAGGAGTATATTTCGGCATCAGACTAGTTCGTGGTAATGAGACTTTTTCATGGCCGCGATATGATTAGTCAAGTCGCCTTGTACCTGTCTGTTCGTAGTTGGGAATCCGAAATGAAAGTGCACTAATGAAAGATTTCAAAATAATCCGGAACGGGAGAAAACGCCTTTCAAAACCGAAAGCACTAGCCTTTATTAGAATACAAAATTTGTGTCGCTCCTTTTTTGTGGACCGCGCATCGCCGTGGTAGAGCCGAACAGCCACAACGAAGATGCTAGATCTCCCAGCCCCTGACGGTGGCAGTTTGAATTATGTAGGTTTTTGCAGTGCTGCCAACGCTGGAGTCGCTGAGTCAGTGGCGTCGGGTGTCTAACGCCTACGGTAAAATTATATGTCATCATACTACTCGTAATAAATGAGAAGTCATGTATCTTTACTCTTCGAATAAACAGCGGCTGCTCGCTCAAAGGCGTCCGCCCATCTTTCCCTTGATAAAACTGAATTGAACTGAGCAGAAGAGAATTCGATAATGACAGTTAATAGCATGTGTTTTTATTTGATGGAAATTTAGTTGAGCTTTCCAGTGGCACACCCCGGTGATTGTATTACTGGAAGACGAAGACCAGTTGATAAGTGTTTCCAGCTAGTAGAACGTGATTTATAGGTTTTTCACTACTATACACACACGGGAGTGGGCTAAAGTTTTGGATCTGACAACGAGTTCATGTCAAGCAGTGGAGATCCCAGAAGCTAACATGCTTGTCTTGGTTGTTTTCAGGAACTGTCAATCTACGTAATTCATGTCAAGCAAAGGGACGAAGAACAACGACCAAATCAAGTCCTTTACGCTTATTGCAAGACGATCTGGAGCCGTCTCATCAGCGTCAAGTAAGTGTTTATTAATATGCTTTCTTTTGCGACTTTCCCATCTATTCGGTCTCAGGGGTTTTGTGTGTTTGAGATCCTCGGAGGAGGAGCCAAAGCTCGGAACCTTAACGCCGAACTAAGGCAAAGGCAATCAGTCGTGGGGTGATCTCCCTAGAGCTCTTCAAGAAACACTTGAATAATTATATTTGTCCCCCAGTAGTTTGAACTCGAACTAATACCACGTCAACTTCAGACAGAGGTTATTTGTGAAGGCGATACTTCTAACACTTTGTTAGTACTATTTAATAGTGACAATTTCTAAGAGTGCGCAGCGATAAAGCCTGAAGGCGACCGTTAAGTGCACGTAGTGGCAAGCGTAGCTAGTGTTTGCTGAAATAGGGATGCCTGCATGTTACTGGGGCAGGTGCTTTTCAGCAACCAAAAAGCTGCACGCCCGTATTTCTGATTGGTCGTGCATGGCAACACTCCACAGCCCCTGGCGTCCACAGATATCAGCTTATCAATCTCTGAGGCCGGATGAGGTTGCCTAGGATTATTTCCAAGCTGCCGACTGATTCAGCGTTGACTTTCACTTATCATTTTTGGAAAGTATTTGTGATGGACAGGTGTCTCTTCACCAAGCCCAACTTGTTAATACTGTACGTTTCGCCCATTCCAGCTGATGTATGCCGCCTCCGTAGCCGTGGAAGGAGAGGCTGCACACGAGGCGGGGGCGCAACAACCCTCGACGTCCACAGACCCCACCGCGACGACGACGAGCACAAACCAACTTCCAAACTGTGTGGTCTGTCTATCCAAACGGTCGGCCAATTACCTCCTTCTGCCCTGCCGTCATGTGGCCCTTTGCCCGACCTGCACCCTCGAGCTCACCGCAGAGGCGCGGAACTCCATCATGGGCTTGCTGTGCCCCATCTGTCGTCGCCCCGTCCTCGAGCTGCGTAACCTGTGATCAGTCCACCTCTCCCCCCGTTTTTATCTTTCCTCTGTGCCCAGGGCCCCCATTTCTTTCTACCGTAGATTGAACCGCTTGCCTACTACGTTGGGCTGAATATCATAAATGTTGATGACTCCGATGGCTTTATTGCATTTTTCCTGCCATGGTGAGGAGTGGCGGGTGCGCAGTGTGAGGCAGATCCGGCGCAAGTCTATCATAGGGTGGTGGTGGTGGTGATGATTCCCGTAGGTAGCGGCGATGAAACCATCGGCACCGAATACAATCATTCCTGATTTCATGGTTAGGGGCCGACTAATCAAGTGGCACAATCATACTCATCCGAGCACACACAGTAGACGGATGCTGTGTCCGTCTGTTTACGGCCCAACGGGCTTGCTCTGACGGATTATGTGAAGACATTCCTTGATGAATGTTCACCGATCGCTAGCAGAACTGACTCGAGGACCACGCCAGCAGCCGCACAGCGGCTAGTAGTGTAGGCAGATGAACATTGCTCGCAAAGGTAAGAGAGATTGGAATTGCCATTTCTGGCTCACTAGCTGTCATCAGTGAGCATTAATCAACCAGTGTGGATATCTCGCGATCTAAACCGACAGGACAAGGAGCCTGCGATGAGGGCGTTGGACTAATAGTAAACAGGCCGCGGGTTCGAACTTTGGGTGGTGACCCACTTGGGGTTAAACTGGCTGATTATGGCTAGTGAACCATAAATAGCCATTCCAGTCTCCCTTGTGTAGACGCAATTGGAGCTCTGAATGTAGCATGACGCCAGCTTGTTCGCAGGACTGCTGGTAATGCATTTACATGCCTTCCTCTCAGCCGATTCTACGGGGGTAAGGATAGCTCCCGAGTTGTGAAGTATTTCTGCAACTTGGCGTGCTCGTTTGACAGTGTTGCTTTGTTCAAGTAAGAAAACTGAAAAACTGCTTAGTAGTCGAATCCAGGATTTAAAATGTCAAGGCTTTGCTGCTATCAGTGCTTTGACCAGGTGATTTGAAACGCTCCGAATGAACAAGAGAGGATGCTGGGTCTGACGATTATTGGCGTATTTGGACAGAACGCTAACCGTTTTGCCAAGGATGACAGGGCGAGCCTCGCGCTGGTTCCAGACATAATTAAACGTTGAAATAAACAAACACAGAGGCTTCCCTCTCCAATAGATTAGCTGCCGGCCAAGTGGGGTCACTGGTTGGATGAGGATCAGCCAACATATATAGTTAGAAATCCATTTCTCCATAAATTTGCACTGCCAGGTCTAAGATGATGGTTCTGGGGACTAGTGCACCGAAAGGACAGATAAGGAGACTGACCATTTCCGTAATGATTGGTGTGCGTGTGTGTCTTTTTATTGCCTTGAGCACCGAACAAAGGATTTGTGGTGTCTTTTCAGCCTGACTCCCTCCTAACGCGTGACGTCATGGACGCGGTTACTTCGCGCGTAAGTAGTACTCGCCGTGCCTCAGGGGTCACGCGCAAACTGACGCTGGCGAACGTATGCACCGATCCTCCCTGTCATGGGTTCAATACACAATGGCTTTACCTAAATCCGTCTACCGAGATTCCCGCGTTAGTAAACTAGCCTCATTTAGTACGTTGGCCTCAATCCGCCTGGACACAGACCTCGATGCGGTGACTGCTGCCAGACACCACTTTGGACCCCACCCGACTAGGGAACAGACTGTACTCGTCCGAATCAAATCCCCTCCTACCTATTCTTCCAATCCTTCTGCACAGAATATACTCTTTCTATCACCCTGGCCCTCCCAGGACTTCTCTCTTCTCCTAAGGAATTGGGCCTGGCGATCGCAGTAACACGGGTTTATTCTAATAACCGTACTTCCTCGATAAATTCTCCTAAACGATTAGAAATACTTGACTAAAAGCATCGTGTCTAACATCAAGGGGGATTTTTTCTTGTAGTACAACGTCCTTCGCATGCATTTCGCCCACATTGTGCAAGAGAGAAGACGTTATGAAGACAGTTGATATCTCTAGGCAGGATGGACCACCACTGTCATCACCCCTCTTCCCGGAGTAGACGTCAACCAGTCGTTCCAAGTCGTCTGTTAAGTATCGAAAAGACACTCCAAGTTCCCACAGCAGTGACGGCAGAAGCAGTAGCTCAGCATGCGGACTCAGCTTGCGTGCTCACACGTACTACGTCAAGCTACAGCGTTAGCGAAGAACAAGAGGCTATCACACAGAAGCCGGTTTTACATGCGTCCGCCTTCTTCGGAGATAGAGGGAGCCTACAAGAAGCTTGATATAAAGCCGTAAATAGTCAAGTTTAGTTCAGTACCTTTAAGACAACAGACAATACCTTTGAAGACCCTACTCAAAACGGTATGCAAATATAGTCAACATATTATGCATAAAATTAAGATGTTACTATATACGTGTACACATTTTAACGGTTAAATTTACGCATAGTCATCCTTACGACCCTACATGAACTTGCCCGATAACAGATGTGGCTTTCATTTGTAAGTGTGAACGAAGTGTTTTTGCGTTCTAACAGTGCTTTCTTGTGCATACGAACGGTATCTGTTAAGTCAAAGTACCCCAAGATTGCGTTTAAATGCGTCTGTCGAGTTCGCTATTATGACTTCCTTGGGCAG
This sequence comes from Ligula intestinalis, assembly GCA_036362985.1. NCBI lineage: Eukaryota > Metazoa > Platyhelminthes > Cestoda > Diphyllobothriidea > Diphyllobothriidae > Ligula > Ligula intestinalis. The sequence continues at coordinate 14,484,274 of JAYGXS010000007.1, read as the reverse complement.
TCCATTCTAGGCACCGATGACTCGCTGTGAAAAAGAATGTTGACGGACATCCAGATAGGATAAGGTGCCACGGAGTTTGAGGGAATTCCCACACAGGTTAGTTGATGTAGCGAATGTGAATGAGTCATCAAACTGTAGGGCACGGTCCGAATAATGGGTTTAGCAATACACCCTACCCCCCTACATTAGAGTCCCTCAAACGCTGACATAATTGGATTCCTACAAAGGAGAACAAAATGTTCCCCTAAATTGCGCATCATTACTCAATGTGGTAGCAGCGTAAGCAGGCTTACTGCTCCACAAAGCGAAATTCCTTGAGCTAATACTATTAATAAAAAGTGTTGATCCACTGGCATTTCATGTTTTTAGATCACCATACGGAGGCTAGTAGCGTGTTCGCAGGTAAAGGCTGTTAGATGGTAGCTAACCCATGCTTGGTTGAGGCTTCTGCATAAAGAAATGTAGGTGCCACAAAAAAATACATGGCAAATCCTTCCTTATATAAGGAATGTCCCTGAACACGTTGAAAGACACTTGAAGAAATACAAAATTTAAACGGTGCAAAAACCAACGACTACTTTATGTGCCAAGCTTGTACACTCAAAGGATAAGGTTGGGTATTTTCATAAGAAAGACGTTTACAAAATCCCATGCGAAGCTTGTGACACTGTCTACTGCGACCAAACAGAAAGTCCCGTCTCTACACGCATTCACGGGCTACTGCTGGTAATGAAAAGCCGTGACTATTTATCCGAACTGGTTATGCATGGCCCTGATAGAGGACACAGCTTTGCGCGCGACAAAACACGCATAATCGGAGCTTGCTCCTCTAAAAGAGGCCGAGAAATTCTTTAGTCTGTGCACTCCAACGATTCACGCATCAACCGATTGAATTCACAAACATCTCAAAGAGCACTGGAAGAGATGAGGGCCGCACAATATTGACTGCCAGAAGCCACAACTACCAATTAGCTCTCATATCATATGACTATTGATTTTTTTCCGCTCGATTGAGATTTTATCTGTCCTTTGCACATTTTTGTTAGTCTAAAGGCGAACTGGGAAAAATTCGAAAATTCGCTGATTTAAGTTTTTTTTATCCAAAAGAACATCAGTTTCTTCAAATTAAATTTTTTGGATGCATGATTTCGAAACATAACTTCCCATAATCCATCTCTAGTGAATACTAGACCGAACAGAAAACATATTCCGATTTTTGTTCCTTGGGTGTACTATGATTTCAGTCATCGATAGAAAGTCATCGTGACACCAGCGAAAAAAACTCATTTCGATCATCAATATTCAAGAAATGTCGCCTAAACCGTCTTAACTGAATTTCCGATAGTAGACTTAAAATGCCCGTCGCCCTAGGTGTTCTGCATGACTGCAGCTCCATATTAATTAAGTTTGATATCGCAGAACTCGATTTCGGAGCAGTTAGGCAGACCTGGGTCGCCGCACCTTGACCCACTCTCTGCTTGCTAGAACCCTTCACCTGGAAAGTGTACGACACTTGCACAAGCAGTTGAGGTCGCAAAAGCAAGTACAGCTGTACAACCGTTGGTGTGGGTCAAAACATACATTCTAGAGACGGGCAGCCGTTTTGGCTGCGAAGCACTATATTCACTTTTAATAGAACTGGGCCATGGATAACACAAGGTACATATCAATGACGGCTTGATAGCCCATTGTTAAATACATCACCAAATTCAGCAAATTTTTCCTCTTTTCCTGTCTGAAGACACATAGTAGTAAAAAGGGCGAAAATTAATTTTAGTGCTTTATTTGCGTTCCCGAAAGGTTATAAACTACAGCTCGATTTTTTACAGTATATGCAGATAACCAGAGCAATTAACAAGTGAAAAATTGTACTAGGGCATTCACATCCTTGTAGAATGTCGGTGAACAACGGGACAAATGAGTTTCGTTAGCCGTCGGTAAACGTTCATCACCGAGTATCTATATTTCCCGTCCTACAGCGACAAGAAAAAAAGTTCGGGGTTTAATGGTTAGTGCATCAGACTCTGATCGAAAGATTACGGGTCAGAGCCTCGAATGGGGCACCATTTAGGGCTGGGTATGACTGGCTGACAACGGCTAATAAGCCAGAAATAACCATTCCGGTCTCTCTTGTCTTTGTCGGATTAACGTCCTTTCATTTGTACATCAGGCTGCCTGTACTTCCAATGTCATCGCCTGTTCACCCCCGGCTGAAACATATAATTGAATCTGCTGACAATATGCCGCATTCATTGACTTTGATACAAGTTTTTGTAGTTCGCATGGTTCAAAGGACAGAGCCTTTCCATGGATCGGGGATGAGTTCAGGCTAGGGTTAATACCCGCGATAAGCTAGGTCCCCACAAACGAAACCAACTTGTATGGGCGGTAGTCTCAGTCGTGTTAAGTAAAATGTTCAAGATTATCTGATTCATAATAATCTCTGTAAAAATGTTAGCTGCCAACGACGGTCTGAATAAACATGCACCCAGTGGATGGGAAACGAACCAAGAAAACCTCATTTTTGGGTAATAATTATTTACACTAAATCCATATGAGGCTAAACTTTGAGTCTCAGCAAAACAAAACCTGTGGGGTGAAAATCCTTCGAAAAAGAACAGCTGAACTTCAAACGACGCCGACGAGGCTACGCTTACTCACTTGCTGACATTTGAACCCCTCTTGTCAATGCAGTAACCTGAAGAGTCCCGCTAACGTGAGAAGTTCTCAGCATCAGACCACGCATATTGTTATCTCTTCATTGACTCTCTCTCTCACGACCTGCAGGCATCCTGTGAATTAGTCAGAACATGGGTGGTCCTGATACGTTAAAATTATCTAAACCCTGACTGTAAGCTCCCTTCTAAAGCAAAGTTATACGAGTGTTGTAAATGTTAGGGGTATTAGTGTTTAGGGTGGCTCTATAGTTCACCAGGACTAGTTCGAGAACTTCTTACGTTGTCCCTATGTAGTGGTCGTCGCCTGCCCGATGCCTGGTCTTCCTGTCATGACCTCGATCCGTCTAGACCTCAAAGTCGTGGCAGCCACCAGACTAACTGATGCACGAGACACGGGCCGCCCACGTCGATGTCTACCCACATGCTGCCCAACCAATCACAGGCCGACCTAGCCAATTAACGCTCTTTCTCTCTGGCTGCTGGCCTGACTGCTGCTAAAACCCCACTGGGGACCCGGCTGGTTGGTCGTGTTCTCTCCAGTCAGACTTCTTCCATCTATTCTTCTTTCCTCTGTGTACACAATATACTCTCCCCAACACTCTGGCCTTTCCAAGACTTCTTCTCCACTACGTAACTATGGTCTGAAGATCGCAGTTGCTTGGGGTTGACTCACTTAACCCCCGGGGATACACTCCCCTTTTGGATTCTGGAGAGCCCGCTTTAAAATGCCGACAAATCCCTCGACCAGTCCATTTGACTGTGGGTGATAAGGTGGCAAACGCAAGTGGTTAATGCTGGACTGTTTGCAGAACTGGGCGAAGGTTGCTGATGTGAACCGCCCTCCATTATCGCTCGACAATGCTTCGGGACAACCAAATTTACTGAAAGGTCGCCGAAAAGTGTTTATTGTGGCTCCGGCTGTCGTGTGTTCCATGAGGATGACGTCCGGCCATTTGCTGTATGCATCAACAGCGATGAGGAAGTTCTGGCCATTGAGTGGTCCAGCATAATCGATGTGTACCCTGGTCAATGAGGCTTTTAGAACAGACCATGCCTTGATTGTGATCTTTAATTGTGTCTTTGATGTGAGAGCGCATTTGGTACATGAGTGGGTCAGCTGTTTCAGCTGTTGGGCTATGTCAGGCTAGTTCACATAACTGAGAGGGAGAGTCTTCATGCGGTTGATACCCGGATGTCTGGTGTGGAACCGTCTCAAGACCCGGGCTTGTAGCTTCTGTGGAACCACAACACGATCGTAGAGCAGGACTGAGATCTCACCTGCGTCGCCAATTTGTTGTAAATGTTGCCAAAGCTGCGATATCACTGTCTAACTACGTCCTGCTTGAGTCCCCAAGGAAGAAAAGCGCAAAAGCAGAAGTCTTTTTCCATACGCAGTACAGAATACTTATAGAAAGCAAAGCATACAAGATTGGGCCAATCAAATTGTGTACTTGAGGGGTAGCATTCTGACTGACTGTCTGACTGGACAGAGTGATAGCGCAGAAGACTAATCATAGACGGCGGCCTGATCGATCACATCACTCACGCGGCTTGTACCGCTTGAAAGTGCACCGTCGGATGAGTAATCAGGGCGGCCTGCCTTTAACACCGAGCCCCATTGTTTGTGCTTCATGCGGGCAGACATCAAGGAAGGGATGCAGATGGGCAGTACAAACTAAACTCTGCAACGTCAAAGCACGAGGGTTCCGATATGTTCAAACACTTGAAGACATGGCTGTTGGCCGCCCTGTAAAGTAATGCTCTCCGAGCATCATTATTTGTGCTTCATGTGGGGAGATATCAGGGAAGGCAACTTGAGGCATCAGAAATGTACGCGTACAGTACAGAATAAACTCTGCAATATTTACACAATACAGAAGGGAGCGGTTTGGCCCATAACTGGAGTGGGAATGCTATGTAGGCCATGTTAAAAAGGAAACGTTGCAGCTTGCCTCCCTGTCCGGAAAGGAAAACCGAGGAATAAGGAATTGGCTAAACCCTGACCAAACAGACGTTTCGATGAGCTTTAAGGTCACAAAGCTTAACCTTAACGGCTGTGATCTTCCAGGCTCAGTTCCTTAGGAGAAGAGAGAAGTCATGAGAAAACCAGACCGATAGGAAGAATGTATTCTGTACAGAAGAATCGGAGAATAGTTAAGAAGTCTTGACTTTCGGAGCTTACGTCCATTCGCGAGGGGTCTAGATCCGAAGTGATGCTTGGGTCACAGCCCCCACGCTGAGGTCTGTGTCCAAACGGATTGAGACCAACATACTAAATGAGGCTATTCTAATAACGCGAGAATCTCATTGGACGGACTAAGGTTAAGCTACTGTGGATTGAGGGCAGGACAGGGAAGGCACGGTGCGTACGTTCGCCAGCGTCAGTTTGCGCCTGGCCGGCGTGGCACGGCCGAAACCTGTCTTCACGCGAGGACTTATGCCCGGAGTGACCTCGTCTGTGGCGTCACAAGTTAAGAGAGACTTGCATTGCAGAGAAACAACAGACGCTGTCAAATGAAATGCTTTAGAAAAAAAACATGGCTCAACATCAAACGGCGCCGACCCACTGGTGAGCAGGCCACGCTTGCTCACTTGCTGACAGTAAAGTACGCTGAAGATTGGGCTGACAATGACCACTTGAAGAATCACGTTAATGTGAGAAGTTCACAGCAGCCAGAACCGCATATATTGCTGCCTTATTGAGTATACCATTTCCCAGCTACGTCTTCGTCTTCAGTGTACCGTTCTCACGACTTGCGAGTGTCCCGTGGATTAGTCAGATCATAGGTGGCCCCGATGCGTTCAAACCCGTTTGGAGACATAACTGTAGGTGACCTTGCAGATTAAAGTTCTCTCTGAGGATCATTGTTTGTACTTCGTGCGAGCGAGATACGAAGGAAGGAATTCAGAGATGTCAGAGGTTTAGCTGGGCAGTACACACTAAATTCTGAAACTTCTATAGGCAAAGGGGAATAGAAATAAGTTTGAAGCTCGCGAAAGAATCATTAAAGCGACGATCTAGATGAACTCTTGGCAGATCTCCTCGAAAAGGCAATTTGTGAAATAAGTTCATTTTCACAGACGCCGGGAGGTCAGATTTTTGGGGAACGAGTGTACCATCAACAGCGAGAGGAACATATCCGGAGTGTGAGAGTACTGACAGGGAAGAATTAGTCATG
>JAYGXS010000007.1:14446803-14461853 GCA_036362985.1 Ligula intestinalis | reverse complement strand
AAAAATATATGGCTATTTGCAAATCGCGAGTAGTATAATTTGATGTGATAAGCAATGTGATTCATTGTAATCTGATGAAGGAGTTTTTACCTTCATTGCGTTTGCGCTTGATACATGTCCAGTCTACTCTTAAATGCATTGACACAAGTGGAGAGGACTACCTCTTCTGGAAGAGCATTCCACACTGAAATTACTCTGTTGGTAAAGAAAAAGTTTCTTCTGTCGATCCTTGCGTTGCCCGGGTGTAGTTTGCGGGAATGCCTGCGCAAAGTTGGCGTGTTAGCCTGGGCAAAGAAATCACCAGGAACGGAACAACAATGCAGGGTATTCAAAATATGGAAGGTTGATATGAGATCCCCTCGGAGTTGTCTGTAGGAAAGGGGAAATAGGTCGAGAATGGACAGTTTGCTTTCGTTGGCCAATGTTCCTAGACCTTTGACCATCTTTGTCGCTCGCCTCCGGACCTTTTCTAAGACAGTACAATCTTTGACAATCCATGGTCTCCATGTCTGTATAGCGAACTCTAGGTGCGGCCGAATGAAGCTTCCAAAGATTTTGGAAAAGCTGTCTTTTTCAAACCCCATAAAGGCTCGTCTAATCAGCTGGCCGACTTCGCCGCATTCGTACAATTCAGCATTGGTTTGAGTGAAGAAGTTATCCACACACCCAAGTCCTTCTGACTCTCAACTTGTTGCAGCGATGTACCATTTAAAGAAAAGACTTTCGTGCAGAATGCTCTACAACTGCCGATTTTAAAAAAGTTGCATTTACTAACATCGAAAGGCATTAGCCAAAGCGGTCCTTCGACGTCGTTTGACCAGCTCGCTTGTTGCATCGCCCAAGAAAGGCAGTCTAAAGAACACGTCTTTCTTTTCTATGGTTAAAGTATCAGGCTTTTGGCTCGTTCGCCAATATTCCTGAGGATGAACCTTTCCGGGTATCCATTTTCAAAAAGTGTCTGCTGCAACTGTTGGAGTTCTGCTTCGACAGTTTCGGGAGAGCAGGTCTGTCGTACTCTAGTTGCTAATCCTTGGACTAGATTTCGTTTTATATTTAGACGGATGAAACTTTGAAAGTTGGTGTATTGTCTGTGTGTGCTTCCACGAGAATGTATGACTGGTTCCCAGTGTGTGCATGGCGACCCGGGATAAACTGTCTTATCTTCTGACCTGTTTGTATATGCGGGTCGGAACATATTTCCATTTTGATCACAGCAAGTTGCATCACGTCACATCGCATACGGGATCTTGTAGCCAACTCTGCTCTCACGGCGTATAAGCTGTGCACGTAAGCTATTTGCGGGTTAGTCTGCTACTTATATTAGGTTTCCTTAGTTGTTGGCCGAGGAACTCAACCACATTTTTCACGTTCGGGAGCTTTCACCAGCTTTTGTTGCCTGGGTGGCCGTATCATTCAAAATAGTTTTCTGCTGAGGTTCTTGTCCCTTCATGCACTGATGTACGAAGTTACCTGCTTAGTCATTGCCGGAGAATAAGTCAAAAAGTATACCATTTCTGCCCGATAACTTTTTTTTCATCACAGCAGTGCATTTTGGCTCAATTTGGGCAACTGTAGGCATAATTCTTTTTTTGAGAACCAAAAAGTGTAGAATGAAATTGAAATGCGTTACTTTGCGACAAAATGATAGCATCAGCGGTCGGCCGGTATTTCGATGTACAGGGACATCCACAAATTAGAGTTCTCCATCAACCTCCATCTTGCTTGTGAATTAAATTCCTCTGAAATGTTGAGTTGAGCTTTTTATGGAGCCAGTCTCAATGATATCTGTTGACGGTGATAAAAATCTTACCCGCAGACTGCGGCCATGGTTTTGGTTTAACTGTAGGAAGAGCTGCCGATTCTAACTTCCGAATTACATCTTCAGCCAGAAAATCAGATATGGGCGAACACATGGGAACCCCTTTTAGTTGCTGGTAGCATTGATCGAAAACAGGAAAGCTGGTTTGGAGACAATGATCTAGCAGTTGGAGTAAAGCGTCGGCAAGCCCATCAATAAGGTAAACCCGAACTAGATCCTCGATGCAGCTTGTCGCCAACTCAAGGGAATTGAGCTGAAAAACGGGACCAAATTGAAAGAAATTCATGATTTCATCAGTGGAGACTTTGAGTCCTTTTAGTCTGTCTAGAAAATCTTTTAACTCTTTCATGGAGTACTCTGAGTTTTTTGTATGGGGATGTTGTTGGTGAAATAACCACGAAACATTTTTTATTTCGGTTCACTGATCAAGGAGTTTATCTACCGCAGTGGGATATCAATTTCGTTAATTTTCGGAAAGCCACATCTTCGGCATTTCGAAATATTTATCGTAAAACCGATACCTGAAGTCCATTGGTAGAAATGAAGTTCAGCAAGGAAAAATAATATCTTTAACTTTTGTGCTGTATAGAAATGCCTTTTGCGAATATGTACGTTAAAAAATAGATCCCTACCACTTGACAAGTTTACCTACCTTTATTTGAAACTAACGCGGAAGCCTGGCTTCGCCTTGGGCTTCCTTACAGGTTGTTGTCCCTTTATGTTGGCAAACCGTATATGAGAATGAGAAGATTATGAAGAAGAAGGTGAGTCAGTCAGAATTTCTGAGGTCGTTTTGACTCGATTAATAGTATGTGTGTGCTCAGATGGAGTAATTGCACAGAAAGTAGTGACTGAAAATCGTATGAACGGTGTGTTTCATAAATCCTTTGCTGTTTATTGTCTCTCCTCCTCAAGACAATATCCCTGATGCCATGCTGCGTATCTGACATGATGACAGTCACCTCGTTGAATGTGGGAGCATTAAAGCTTCGTTGGTGTTCTCCGCGAGGGCGTTTATCGGCATCTATGATAATAGTGAAGTCAATGGAAACGTGCATCTCCATGGCGGACTTGAAACTGTTAACGTAGCTGTTGCGCTGGTGTAGCATGTCTTGAAGGGACAGTATAATGTGATGCTTTAAGCCTGGGTACACTCGGGATCGGCGTTGAGCCTGTAGGTTGATGTCATCTACGAAATATATTTATAGAAATTTCGGCTCGCCATCAGGAGGAGGTAGCAACGATCCAATCCGGTGGCAAACTTGGCCTTCCACCTTAAAGGTAGGCATAAATCCAACCTCACAAACAATGTTGGCGCCAAAGGATGCCATTTGAAACGCACCGTCATATTTTCTAATATTCGAAAGAAAATTTTTCGATCAAGCAATGATTGAAGTATTTCTGGTGGTGGGAGGAAGTTATCCAGTAGGACTACGCCGTTGGAACAGCATATGCGGATTGGTTCACCAGTCCATTTTTTCGCCTGACAATGTCCGCAAACTTCTACCATCTTCCCAATGGAAAAATTCGCATTTTCCGCATAACCAAGACTTGGGTTGTAATTGAGTTAGGCTTTGTTCCACACATGAGCATTTATGGAAGCAACCAACGGGCCGGAGTCACTAAACCGTATGTGAATTGGTTGCGAACTGGAGTTTCCAGCATCGGTTGGGCGTTGATCCGCTTTCTGTGATGCTCGCATAGCCAGACGTGCACTTCTACGTCTGGGTTATTCGTTTTGCCGACGTTGCGAATATCTTAACCTACCTAGCTCTCTCCTTCGAGGGCTGTGGGTTGGTTGTTTGGTTGGTAGCCCTTGTTGGATCAAGAGTTCCCGCCGGAGCCCAAACTGAATCTGGTTGGGAGACGGAAAAAAGCCGTAACCTCAGCCGGCTCACGGGAGTGAGTTGGGTGCCTGGCGGGGAACTGCAGGCGAAGAGATGACGGCAGTCATGCGGCGAGACGCCACAGTTGTGTATGAGAGGGTCGAGCAAGAGAGCTGTCTGGCTAGTACGTTATTTGGCAGGTGTCTTTTGGGACCCCTGAGCGGAGGCATACCTTCCTTTCAGTTTATTAAAATAAGGTGATAATGACGATTACGATGGTAATGATTATTATTATGATGATTTAAAAATTTTCGAGAAAAAAGACAGGGTTAACCATCCATCCTGGTTCTTTTAATTTGTTTTTTTCCATGAGAGAGGCCGAATTACCCACCGTCAAGTTAAGCGTGGATGAGATTCCGATCATTGATTCGGTTGCTCTCGTGGAAGTTACTGGTCTACGGGAACTTCTAATGCTCCGAGAAACGAAGTCATGAGGTCCGGATGGAATACCTGCAAAGCTGGTAAAAGAGCTGGCCGTAGCGTTAGCAGAACCCCTGCACTTACTCTTCCGATCACTCGAGATCTTAGTGGCCTCACCCTTTTTGCTCCTTCACCCCACTACCCGCCCATCTCCCCCCCCCCCGCGGCGTATTCACATCCGCCTGTCACGCCGAATATCAATCGCGAGTCTGAAACGGCTGCCTGCCACCAATGATAAAGGAAACAAACACAGACACAGTGACACCGGCACTGTCCCCTGTGTGATTGACTTACAGACTGGCGCGCGAAAGGCAAGCGGGCGGGGGGAGCGTCGCGTGTGACTGAAATATGGAAAGGCGTGCATGCGCGTGTGTGTGTGTGTGCCCAAGCTCCGTGATTGACTTGCTTATAGCTGCCATCAACCAATGATAATGGAGACACACACAGAGACAGTCACCGCTTTTATTAAGTAGACAGATGATACACAATCGCGTGCCATTTGCATACGTGTATGTTCGGAGGTAATTAGGTCTTGGTTGTTCTTACCAACCAATCACTGTCCAGGTAAAGCGTTGGGCAGTTTAAATCTAGAACTTAGACCAGATCCTTTTAGGTTTCATTTAAGACAGGGAACCGACATGGATAGCATAGTCTACACTGTCGTTTACTAATAATATAACGTAACCGTTGCATGTAAAATAGTGTTGGCTGAAAAAAAGACCACAGAACGCAAATAGAAGAAAGACACATTGATATGATTAACGCATGCTCCGAGACTAGACAACAGCCAAACGCACTCATATGACTGAAAGCCCAACAGCTCACTTTCTCAGCATTGCACACATATTTCGCAGGAGGTCAGATTAATACCTAAAACTCCTGCTACTACCAGCTTCAGGCCTGGTTCCTTGTGGGAAATAGAAGAAGTGGAAGGCCAGTGTGGAAGGAATACTTTATTCTGTACAGAAGGAGGGTAAGTAGGAAATCGACTGTTGAACCACACTTCCAGTTGCGATGGGGTCTTTGTCTGATGTTTCTGAGCTTGATGGCAGTCCTCGCAGCAAGGTCCTTTGTGAGTCCGCCTTAAAAGGCGATAAGCCACATCGGAAGCGGGGGCGAAATAATACGAACGTGTTAGTGGGCCGCGGGGTACAAGCGTTCGCAGCAGAGTACGCAGCAGAAGAGCGCAAACGCGCTTTTACCGAAACTCACCTGATACGGCGGAGTAAATTGCGCCAACGGAGCTCGCGAGATGTGGGTTTGATAAAAAAAAGAGGCGGATAAAATTAACAAGGGCTTCTTCTTCTTTCTTTTCTGATTTGCATGTCTTTTGTTTTTAAGGCTACGTGCGCTACACGGCTGTCCACCGCTAAAGATCAGCATCGCGCTAGCCAAAAGTGCACAAAAGCATGCAGAGTACCTGGCTGAAACTGGAAGATTTGAACACAGCCAGTGCAAGACCTACGGAGAAAATCTGATGTTTGCCCAAGGCACATCCAATGTTCAGCTGACTCGTGAGTTCGGTTTTGATATTTATTCACAGAGAGTTCTTCTGTTGTGTGTATGATTTTCTAAAATGCGTTTCACCCCAAACAAAAAAGGGAAAGTTTATCGATAATGCTTTCTTCATAATGGATAAGACTGCAGTCAAGGGAATGCAATTGAAAAGTCATCACCTTTGTCAAAAATGTTCAGTTAGGAAGTAAGATACGCTTAAGCAGTACTTGTATGTTAACATGGATTTTATGGGTTGATTTCAATTTGAATATATATATATCTATATATATATATATATGACAATGATGTTATACCATACTTCCGCATAGATACTAGCTAAAAGCCCAGACACGTGTTTCGCCGATGTTTCTGCTACTGCATGATACAGCAACGAGGGGTTCGGCTCTTCAGTAGGCCCCCAACGTTCTCTATGCGGTTTCAAGTATATGACCTCCAGATAATAATCAAGGAAATAATCGCGGAAATTATTAGGTGTCATACCCCCTTACTGATCTCTATTTTTTTCAGAAGGACATTACCAGCAAAGACAGGGGACACTAGAAAGGCCCCAAAAATGCTGTCATCCCGCCCCCCCTCTCTGCTATTATGACTTGGCCGGAATCGGCCTGGCAGGCGGTCGCCCGTTGGGGACCTCTGACCACCACATGAACTTTCTTTAGTTCGGAAGCCTATTTGATCGCTGTTCGCACATTTCTGAGTGAATATATATATATATATTTATTTATGTGCTTGACTCACACTTTACCGGTTTTCGTGCAAAGTCGACTAATCTGGACCCAGCCTGAAACAACAGCAGGCTGTCCACTCTCGGTCAAGTAGAATTTAACTGACTCTGACTCAGCCCCCCTCTCCCCCGAACACGTGGCCCACAGTCCAAACGTTAACACCTCCTTCCCTTCGCCAGCACAACCTATCACCGCGCGAGTCACGTCACCATAACCCTCCCACTCAATGCCCCCCGTTCGTTGTAATCTCTGCCCCCAAAACCTCTAGTGCGACATATATAGCCCTCACTTTTCATTTAGTCTGACGACGAACACGTGATACCTCTTCAAAAATTTTTGAGTACAACTCGATTTTCCGAAGATCTCCTTTCTTTTCATATATTTATGTCTAATATTCATATATAATAATGGTGTATCATTGATTATCATTTTTATTATCCGGTGTTATATATCTTATCATTTAGTATCACATTTATTTACTAATTGATCGATTGATAATTACATTATTAGAGTATTAGATTATATATTTATTGCTTAAGAAATACACATGCCTTGTCCTCAGGTCAGTCTTCACATCAACAAAACACAACATTTAAAAAGAAACGGAAAAAAGACAGCAGCATCCTCATGAAAAAAACTTATAGACAAAAGTTTACGGTTAACTGAAATAGATGTAAGGGTTTTGAGGTGCGGGAATCTCTTCTGTCACTGGTTTCTGAAGCATGATATACGAAACATGTTTAACAGGCCAGGCGTTAGAAACGATGAATAGACATGGAGGCTGAATGAGGGCCACGTTAGACGTTATGAGAGATGTCTACCCATAACACATGCCTCACCTGTGGAGAGGGCGGCATGCCTAGGTGCAAGCTCACGTTGTGTCCGATTCTCCTGCGTTTTGCTAGTCTCTGTCACGACAAAAGGTCTTAAAAAGAGATATCCGTTCTTTAAGTATAAAATTTAAAGAAGGCGTAATTTGCAAGCACATGAGTACAATAAATACCTTTTTTCGTGCATTTTTTCCATAAAATATATTTGAATTTATAAAGCCTGTAAAAAACAATGAAAGTAAGGCATACTAATAAAGCAGCCTTTTTTATAGTACATACTTTTACTTAGCGGTCAGAAAGAAGCTCATTTCAAAGCCGGCATCCTGACATCAGTATCAGTATCAGTTTATTGAGGGAAAGATAGGCGAATGCCTTTGAACTCCCTGTTGGTAACAGGATGATATGAAATAAGTTGATACAAAGAAAAATTTAAAATTTACGACAGTTACATGTTCTGGGAAGGCAGGCTTCACAAAAATATTACAGAAAAAATACAGAGAAATATATGACTACTCGCAAATCGCGAGTAGCATAATTTTATGCAGTGGATGTGATAAACAATGTGATTCATTTGTAAGTGATTCATTGGAATCTGATGAAAGAGTTTTCACCTTCATTGCGTTTGCACTTGATACATGTCCAGTCTACTCTTAAATGCATGGACACTAGTGGAGAGGACAACCTCTTCTGGAAGAGCGTTCCACGCTGAAACTATGCTGTTGGTTAAGAAAAATTTTCTTCCGTCGATCCTTGCTTTGCCCGGGCGTAGTTTAAGGGAAATATATTGAGATGAGGCTGTACGATGGTAATTTTTAAAACCATACGTAATTAATATGCTTGAACCGAAAACACATTTCAGAATTCCGGTGGACATTTCATGAGATAGGGAATCTACTTTACTTTTCCTTCTTCTGATGGCAGTGCTTCTGACTCAAACTCAGACGATCGCATGTTTGTATCCCTTCATGGCCACTGATGTGAAGTCGGCAGTACGAGGACAATCGTGATGGGGCGAAAAAGCTAGCAAGGGGTTCTGCAAACAATCACCGTCAGCTTTATTTTCGAACCAGCTATGAATCCACGTGCGTTATTGAGGTTGCTTGTGTTTTAACGACGACATCGGACTTCGTCAATTGTTGTAACAGTGATATCTGAGGTGCGTCACCGTCGAATTAAAGCCTGTTGGAATCCCCAAGAAAGAACATAATAAGAAGGGCATACTTCTGGAATCCACATGGAGGAGGGTTTATTGTGTACAAGACCCGGGTTGCTGTCTCGGGTGGCTGTTGCCACTGGTTGATCTCCAGCTTGCTGATGTCCCACCTTGGGGCAAGCCCGGGCATTGGGAGTGGACTGTGGTGTCCTCGTAGTGCTCGTGTGATGCAACTCCCCTCTCTGCTAGGGACAGTGGCTTATAAGAGATTGTCTGTGCGTTCTCTTGTGGCCTGATTGGCCGCATTGGGATAACGTCACGCGACCAGTTGACCCTCGGGGAATAGTGACCATTTGTGCCTTGCGTAGGCTCGCGTGCGTGCGTGTGCGTCCAGTTTAAGGTCACTGCTTTGGCCCAGCTCAGCGAACGTATATGACCTTGGAAGCAGTGGACTATTGAACAAGGGCATCATTGTGGCGGTCGGTGGCAGGCACGATGACTTGGGAGAGCCGACAAGGTTGCTAGCCTTTGGTCAGACTACCGTCCTTACAACTTGATCCCAGGGCATGTGCCCCACGTCACCTGCAGACGATCAGTGAAATGGCACAAGGTGATCGGCTTCGGGGGCTCGCGAGGCGAGAGCCATGACTCGCAAACTTCCGGGAAATGAAGCGACCAGGAATGTGAGGTGGACAAGAATCTTTGTTTAAATGGACTGCCAGGACTCGTGTGGTTGCAACAGTGAACCAATCGAGAACGTGGGGTGGCAGGAGGACCACGTGAACTGCTCTAGCAGTGAATTGACACAGTGTGTGAAGCGGAACCTAGATTTTGTTTAAACGGACTGCCACGGTGTGATCTTCGCAACAAGCCATTGCAGACTCACGCGTTTCAATCCTAATCGATTGACTTACGCTGCCAGTTGACCTCCTCGCAGGCCACGACTTTTTTTCATCGTAAGAGATTTAAAATGAATCAAAATCATTGCAGTGGGAGCACAAAACTTGGGATCAACCATAAGCCACTCGCTCTCCCCCCTTATTTCACTGTCGGATCTGGTTAGCATTGGCGTATTGGCTCCGTTTTATCAAAAAAAACCTTACAAGCTAAAAATGTCATGGAGTGAGCGGACTATCTGTGTGTTCATATTTACGAGTCCCGCTTCCCACCTTTGACTCCATATTGATCCAGAGTAATGTTGGGGAGCAGGACTTAAGGGACACACGGTAGGAAGCAGACACCAGAGTTGACGCCCGCCTATTCGTAGTTCGCTTTTCACGGACCTTTTTTCGCATATCCTATTCTAACCCTGTGTCAACCATTTTCATTGATATTCATGAATACATGCATTTTACCTACTTATCTTACAATATTAATAAGCAATGCGTGTGCCAGAATGTAACTGGGTTAATTTTCGCTTTAGTAGGCATAACAATTGTATTTATGGTTCCGCGTAACTGGGTGTCCTATACTTTTAATGGCAAACTTAAAATCGTAGATAACATTTAACGGATTATTGCTTCAGATAAAGTTGGCCATAAATTTGAAGTACTAGCACAGTTTTTAATGGTACGTGCTTAAAGTTTATTTAGCCATTAAACAATAAGATAGTTATAACCATTTGCCGGAGTCTCAAGTATTCGCGGTTTTCAAATAATATGTCGTTGTAATTCCTAAACTCTGCGAATAATAAGGGACGATTACAGAATCGCGGAACATATAACTTTTAAATTGTTGAATCTTTCAGCGCGGAATGCCTCGTTAGCATGGTACAGTGAAATTGAAGGATTTACCTTCGGCGTACAAGGTATCCAGCGGTGTGGTGAGTTTACCCGAATTCTTCAAATTTTCAAGCTGAAAGATATCTTATTAGCAGACATTTTGATGCTGATTTTTAGTGTAAAATGACGATATCGACATTCGCATGGTTGAATGGTTTATGACAGGCATCCTAATGAAGGAAGCTCGTTAAAATCAAGGCATCAAATATCTACATTTAGCAAAATTTGGTTCATTTAGTTCGTAGCCGCCACTGGGTATGGGGCAAAATAGCGGTTAGAGGTGCTTCTGCAAGCTCCTGTACCAGTAGATACGTGTTGCAGTCAACCTGCTCAATCTTAAGCATGCAGAAGACGTTATTTCAAACTGTTGAGCTTCCTTGGCCCACGTTAAATCCTTCGAGCTCGTACACGCGTCCTGGCATGTTGTGTAATAGCGTCGAAACATAAAAACTTATCCCTCTCAGATTCACCCCCTCCCCTTTTCTCCACATTCCAATGCCACCAGGCGGCAATTTACCCTAAGTTAACGTGCCTAAATGCCCTTAATGAATACTTTGCACTGGTTGTTCTCAATGTTGCTGCTCTACCGCAACTAATATTAGTACTGCGGCCAGACGAGCAATGCTTAAGAACCTGCCTACGGCGAAAATGGCTTCTTCAGTGTTTGAATAGGTAGCATTGCACGAATCCTCAGCTGACCAACCCCAGTCTAGAATATCATGGAAATGACTACACTGATAAAAAATACGTCAGGATTACTATCTGCTATGGGATTGCTTACTTTTCATAATGGTCTACTTATTTTATATTAGTAGGCATTTACAGTTTCAATATATTATTTTATAATGTTGGCAGGGCATTTTACTCAGTTAGTGTGGAAGGAAACCAAGATGGTTGGTTTTGGAATGGCCTACAGCAGTGACAAACATACAATCTACATAGTAGCCCAATACCATCCACAGGGCAATTGGGAACACAGAGTCGTAGAGAACGTTCCGGAACCACTAGCCTGGAAGACTGCCGCCAAGGAGTCAAACATTGGCAAAGTACTACAAAGCGGAGAGAAAGGCCGTCCTGACGGTTTCAGAGGCAGATTCAAAACCATTGAATTACAGTCCCTCGTGAAGAATGGATGAAACTTGACTTCATCTGCAAATTATGCAAAAGATAAAAATGATAGAAAATGACAGAACGAATTCGTTTCTTGCATAATATGCATTTTCGTAGGGATAAAGCTACATAAGGCGCAAAGTGAACATCCGTACACACACACTCTACCAGGGGTATGCAGCGAAACGGAGGCCCCGAGGATGTTGAAATAGGACTGGGGTCATTTCGGACTCTTTTTCGGGGACATCAACAGTGAAAGTGACAAACAGCTATTAGAGTTTGCCGATACAAGCGAACATCAGTGTCCCAGGTAGCGATTGAGAAGAAGAAAAAGACTCGATCGTTGGGACAAGCTGTTTATTCGCCTGACGTTTCGATATCCGTCGCGGATTCGTCATCAGAGACATGAGTAGCAGAGTCGCTACTAGAGTTCATCTGCTGCTTACCGGAATAAATTTGTAAGTTTGCTGACGTTTCGGACAAATGGGCCGGCTATCCTTTGTCGAAGCGAATACTGACTTTATCGATTAGCAAGTTTAAAGTTGCAACTGTACGTGCTGGCCGAAATTCTGACTTTTTTCAAATGACAAATGGCGCTTTTGACGAAGCTGTTGTATTTAGGCAATAAGATGGCCTGGTAGACAAATATCAACTACTTTAACAAAAGTATCCTAAGTTGCCGACGGCTGCAAAGACACCCCAAATTAACATCCAGCGGCATACCGACTTTTGGATGATAAAGTGATGGTATAGCGATGGAAGCCAAAGGGCGATTTATCAAAAGTGTTTCAGGAGGAGAAAATGCGATCACTGCGACAAGAACTTTATAAGCCTGACGTTTATTAGTCTTGCTCAAATCCAACAGTAGAGACCATCGCAAAGAAGGGTGATAGAGACACTGAATGGGCAGTATTTATCGTCCACAGTGCAGAAAATGCGATCGGAGGAACGAAAAGTTTATTAGCGTGCCGCTTCGGATTCTCGCTCGAATCCACCATCAGATACAACCGTAGTTGAGGATAAAAGAGGAACTGGTACGCGGTATTTTTAGACTGAAGAAGCCACGTGAGCTCTCATATAATACATTTAGCAGCTCTCGGAATCACCGCGATGCTGGCTTGACAGTCTGCGTCCTTGTCGTTAATGACTACGAGTTGGGCATCTACCAAACGAGGTCGTGGGTTCAAGCCTGGGGGGTTATGGTTGGCTGATGACGGCTTATCAGCCAAAAATGGACATTCGAATCTCTCTTGTCTTTGTAAGTGATGTTCTTCTGCAAACGGGGTTCGGGAGTGAGCCCCAAGGCAAAACTGGAAGAGTGATATCTATATTGTGAAAAGAGGACGGCAGACGCAGATGCTGGAACGACTGCCGCCTTCCTTATTGACCGGTTTTCACAGTAAGTGCTAGTAGAAGCCTAATGCAGTCCTAGGACGAGAGCTGACCCTTCAGAGCAGTGGTAAATTACGTGCACGTGACGTGGAAGGCAGGAAAGATCGCAAAATCCGGACACTTCTATTGAGGTGTGTTAAGGCTAATAAGGTTTAACCAGCCCCGGTTCCTTTGGAGAGAAAGGAGAAGTCTTTGGAAGGCCAGAGTAGTAGGAAGAATATATTCTTTACAGAATGAATTGGAGAATAGTGAGGAAGAAGTCTTGACTGCCGGAGTGCACGATGTTATAACGGTGGTACTGCGTCGCCAAATTGTTGTAGCGGTGCCCAAGGCTGCAATATTTGCCTGTCGGGTCGACGTCAGCTTTGCCACCAGCTTAGTCGATTTGTTGTAACGGTGGCCAAGACTGCGATATTCCCTTCTGACTAACGCCTCATGTGAGCCCCCAAAGAGACAGTGAGAAAACACAACAAGAAGTGGACTAAGGTGGTCGTCTTAGAGCAAATCTCGTACAGCATACTTAAGAGCAAGCGAATGCGTATGTACAAGGTTGGACCAATTGGATGGTAGTCACAAGAAAGTCATGACTTTATTGGCTGGGTGAGTCATGAGAGTTGGCGTGTTAATCTACCACTTGGCAAGAGTTGAGACCAGGTTTCAGACGATGCACTGTGGGCGTGTGGGCGGACAGGTGGTTGTCTGGCTTTCTTTATAATCCTACGCCACCGCGCCGTCGCCATGTGCGCGTCCTTACATGTACTCTGCGTGGGTGGGCCGGTTGTCTCGCGTCGTTAAGGCGGCGTGCGTTTTGAGTTAAGCTCCGCCATAACACACGTCTAGCCGCGAGTCAGGCAAGGTCGGGAGTAACGTTTAGCAACAGACACCGCATTGAAATCTGTCCGGACGGGTTGAGGCCAGTCTACGAAAGCACTTTATGTGAATGGCCTATGCGCCCGACAACCACGGAAACGAGCCAGAGGCAAAGCTAATGCACAAATTGCGCATAACAAGCTTCGCGAAAACAAGGTTTCTTACAAGTAACTCGATTGGATACATACCAGGAGAACATAATTTGGATACAGTGCTGATATTTTTGTATACCTAGAACAAATAGTAACATTTATTCAGAGAATAGTTACGAATGAATGAAAACGTTCGCGTTCCAGGTATTTGCATGGACAAAGAAGAAGACGCGTCGAGCACCGGGTCAATTGGGTTATTGTCCTGAGGTTTCGAACTCTCCAGAGATGACAAGTAGCAACATAAAGGAGGGTAATTATAGTTGCCATAGGCCAATCAACTGGCAGAAGTCATCAGATTGTCAAGGGGCTAGAAAAAGAAATTAGAAGAATGGGGGGGGGCGGATAGAGGTCCATTATAATGATGCACGCTAATCAGCTGTCAGCGAAGTCGGGGGTCGCTCGTAATCAGGAACAGAAATTAGTGTGGCAGCTTGTCCCCACGGTAGAGCGACCTGGTAGTCCTGCCTCATCTTTTGGCCGATTCCTCGTGAAGTTCTCTTCACTTACAATTCGTACTTCGGGCCAGGGGTTTCACTTTGCACAAACGTCCATTGCAAGCAGATTATAATAGACTTTGAAAATTGCTTCCGTGGTACTGAACGCTTTGCCTTTGTTGGAAAGAATGGCTGTTCTGACTAGTTTCAAGGTCAACAGTCTGCACCCTGGGTGACTTTATGCTAAATTCCACGGAATTAGGGCAGGAACAACGACTAGAATGAAATTCAAAGTCAGGTTTAAGAGAAAAGTAAGAGTAATTTTTGGGTTAGGGTAGGCGTTAGGGTTGTAGCAGCCACCCCAGTGTCCCCTTTTTGTCCGGCGTCCTAATGGCCGCGACAAACCCGCTAGCCAGCAGGCGTACTTACAAAGCTCGGCACCCCCCCCCCCCCACTTCCCCCATGCTTGTGCTGAGCTTAGTAACGGTCGCGCTTACACCTGGCGCCCAGCCGACATTGTTATCAGACGCCCCAAACTCGGCCTTGACGCAACCAATCACGCGCCCCACAACCTGCTGCCATGAGCAGCGACAAGCGCGCAAAGAACACGCAACTGCATACACGCCTCTGAACCGACGCTTTGCTCACAGGAAAGCAAACAGCCAGGCAGCCTGCCTGCCTGCCTGTTGTTAACTGACCGGCTTCTTCCATTCGACGGAACAACCTTAGTGTGTGTGTGTGTGATTACAGGGCGAAGGCTGAAAATAGTAGAATATCCCGGAATTAGGCGTTAAGACATGTGCATTGGATGAAGTACCTTCGTTATGTTTGCTGTGTGCTGCCAGGTGCCTGTACAATTTCCTGCGAAGCGCTAATCTGCTCCACCATCTGCAAACCAGCAGGCGCACATCAAAATATCGGCAGCCCCCGGTCTTCAGTTGAACTAAGAGAGTTGTACAC
>JAYGXS010000007.1:14428300-14439519 GCA_036362985.1 Ligula intestinalis | reverse complement strand
TAGGACAGAGTTGACCATTTCGACAGAAAGCAAGTAATCTACAAAATACCGTGTTCCGATTGTGATGCAGTCTATTGTGGTCAAATTGGGAAAACCCTAGCTACCTGCGTCCGACTACACCAGTCAAACGTGAGGAACAAAAACCACAAATCAGAAGTTTTCATGCACATATTGGAGACAGGACATGACTTTGCATGGGAGGAAACCCAAATCGTTGGCACCTGCCCAACTAGACAAGGCCACAAATTCCTGGAGGCAATGAACGCAGACGAGGCATGCATAAGCAGGCATATCAATTTGGATATTAATTACAAATCCCTCACAACCAGATGGAAGCAAAAACAACGATCACGGACGACAGGATTCAATGCGGGTGACTATTATTCGCCTTACCTCACCCCTCTCCCGCTGACCGTAAAATTGCATTCGGTTGACAACTATTCCTCCCCCTCGGCCGCGTAATTAAATGCGACCAACTATTATTTGCTAACGTATTTAATCACCTGTAGAATCGTCTGTTAGTCATCGTGTTGAGTAAGCTGTTTGTGCATAACTCTCATGCTGTCTGAAGACGACCTGGAGAACCAGAGTCGAAAATTCACACATTAACGCGCTCCTTTCCCAAAGAACTTCTTTCACCGAATTATACTGCTTGGCATGCAGTTTTTCTAAAATATTGCTTCATTTCGTGAGGGAAATTATCGTGAATTGTCTTTGCATGTTATACTTGTACAGTAATCACTGCAGCTTCCTGTGCATTTATTTCTCGTATCTGCCAATATTTTCAGCCTATGTTTTTGATGAGGAAACCGCGGCGAATGTCGAAACGTCAGACTAATAATAGCGTTGTCTCAGCGATCGAATCTTCTTTTCATTTACTTCCTGAGACTCGGTGAGAGCCTATTGCGAAGGGTTAGTAGAGCAGAGACTGGAACGACTGTCGCCTTCTATATTGACCACTCTTCCTCGTCTGTACAATTACGCGTTCAATGTAGCCTTTTGACTAGCACCGATCCGCCAGATCGGTGGCAACGTACATGTTCGTTACGTGGAATGCAGAAAAGTTCCGCAAAACGGGACAATTTTTGCTTAATCGTGGAAAAGGAAACAAGAGGCGAACCCATTGCATGGTGGTCAATCCTCCGAATCAGAAACTTACTTTGTGTTGCAAATTCCAGACGCGGTGTTTTTCTTTCAGTCTTGGACTTATCTCTTAACTCAGTTAATGACCTAGTCGGCCGACAACCACGGGAAGGGGTAAAGTGCAAAAGAAATCATCAAAGCAACGCATAAGGAGCTTCGCGAAAAGTGTTTCCTCAAATAGGTACGCTTATATACGCACCAGGGCTGATAAAGGCTGGACAAACTGTTGAAGTTTTTACCTACTCACAATATATAGTGCCGCTGACGCGGAGAAGATTTATAACCGGTCCGGATAGTATTTTTATTTTGCAGAAAGTGGCAGTTGTAGGTAGAGTATGATCAACTTTGGAAGTCTTTTTCCTTCTTCTGAACGTCCCTTTCTGTCTTTATTGAAAAGGATGGTTTTTCTGACTCTTCTGAGAGGAACTCTGCAATTTGGGTGACTTTGTGATTAAATCCAAGGAATGGGGGTGAAGCCAACGACCAGAATGTGATTCAAAGTTTGGCATAATGGTAAATTAAGGGAAAGTAACAGAAGTCGGAATTAGAGTAGTATTATGATTACTTGTAAGTTTAGGGTAAGTATTAGGGTTGGAGCAACCACTCCAGTGTCCCTTTTTCCAGCCGTGAGACGCTTGCTTATCAGCAGGCGCGTCTCCAAAGCTCGGCAGCGCCCTCCAGGCTTGTACTGAGCTTAGTCATGGTTGCGCTTACACCTGGCGCCCAGATGACCTTGAAATCAGACGCCCCAGACTTGGCCTTGATGCAACCAATCGCGCGCTCCACAGCCTGCCGACACGAGCAAAATCAAGCGCGCAAAATGCACGCCGCTGCTCGCACCCCTCCGAACGGTGCTTAGCTCAGACAAAAGCAAACAGCCACGAAACCTACCTGGTGTTAGGAATAAGTTATTCCTAATAGTTGATTGACTTCTTCCATTAGACGGAACAACCTTAGTGTATGTGCAGTTGTAATATATCGCCCATACGTGACCGCAACAAGTTAAAGGCTGAAAATAGCAAAATCTCCTGGTATTTGGCATTAAGGCATGTGCATTATGTTGGGTATCGTGGTTCTGATTACTGTGTGCTGCCCGGTGCCTATATAATCTATTGCGAAGCGCTAGCCTGCTCCATCTCCAGGGGTGCCAGTAAAGAGCTACGTTCAATCTTGGCCTTCACAACAACATTTTATGCTTTCAATAAACAGCGTCGTCGATCCAAACAAATTTCCTTTTTAAATCTAGTATAAAGACTGACAGCATCACTGTATAGTAGCAAAAGCATTCGAATAAATACCATACACCCTGAATAAGCACAACACTTACCCGGTCTTTTTTCATTAAATTTCAACGATCGGATATCGAGGTGTTTTGAATTGTTAGTCAGAGTTCGACTCCTACAAGTTAAACGCGTACATCGTTAAGAGGATAGATCTATACTACTTATTTTGCCGAAAAATTGTATGTGTCTCTTCCATAAGACCATAAATACAGATAAGTTTTTGTGAAAAGAAGGATGGTAAAGCAACACTGATGGTTATTCTAAAAAATACGAAAGATCTTAAGTACACCAGCTGATTCAATAATTTTCTTACTAGCGTAGCTTAGCTGATGCTCAATTGCTGTGTTTTATGAAAATTGTATGAATTTGGAATAAGAAAGTGACTAACTAGCGATGGGGGGAATTAGATCAAAAATTAAAATACTGATTGACGTGCTTGGTCCCCTTTGGTGCGCAATGAATCGAATTTTTTACAGGGACCAAGATGTCATCATAGTTTTTCGAAAAAAGTACGATGTGAAAAGCATTGTTACAACATTTACATAAGAACTCGGATTTCCGAAGACAATTTTTGATGGAGTAATATAGCATATAAGATGAAAAGTTTTGAAAATCAATATTTGTTTAAGAAGACTGAATAGATCCCGCTTAGAACCACGTATTTTCTCAGTAGTTTGTATGCTTAATCGACTGCAAAGGAACAACCTAGACCATTCGATCCTCCACAAGAAATCATTTCTTGTGAAAATGCGTGTCCCAGGAAGTAACTGAGTAGAAGCAGATGCGATCACTGGGACAAGAACTTTATTCGCCTGATGTTTTGGATTTTATCGCGTATTTATCGTCAGGAACAATTTCAGAACGAGATAATTCTTGCAGAGGTAGTCGCAGTACTTGAGGGATACGCTTATAGGTGTTAAGGCTAAGACGGTTAACCCTTACAGCTACAATCTTCCAGTCCCGGTTCCTTAGGAGATGGGCAAAGTCTTTAGAAAGCCGGATTGTTAGGAATAGTGTATTCTGCAGAAGGATAGGAGAATAGATGGAAAGAGTGTTGACTCGGGGAGTAGTGCGTCTGTTCCCTATTTGGGTCGGTTCCGGAGTGACGAGGGCATCAGGCGTCGCCGGCGCATGCTTCGTTCCGGCGGCCAATGACGTTGCTGATGTCTAGACTAGCGTGGGCGTACGACCTTGAGGTTGGCTTAGGCTGGCTAGCCTGAGCGCGCGGTCACGGTGAGGCGTATGTGCGCGTTGGTCAAGGACAATTAGCGCCTAGCCCCAGGCGGAAGCGGGCGCCATGCGTCAGCGGCTGATCTTGGGTTCCGAGTGGCTGCGAAAGGCCACTACACAGTATCTCTGCTATGGCAACTAACATCCCCCCTTTCGAGGATAGGTTCCCGGTAGTAGAGAATATTCGAGGCCCAGGAAGCAGTTCAGGAGAAGATGATGTGATCACTGGACCAAGAGTTTTATTTGCCTGACAATTATTTAAGGATTCCCGAGGGAATTCGAAACGTCAGGCAAATTAATCTGTTGATAGGTTCCCGTTTGTGCGCTAACTGCTGAGTGGTTGGCGTGCTTGAGTGCTGGTCTACGGGTGGCCAGTCTTTACCAACAGGTGCAGAGACATGTCCCACCCCCTTATTCGGTGCGGAGTCTCACTTTTGGCTTAAAAAAACGCACAGGTGAATGCGTCTTTTCACACCAGTGCCAGGGAGCCAGATGGCCGAGCAATCGTCAGGTTCAAATCCAGCACAAGTGACTACAGTTCTGCAGGTAACGACCCGAACGCCGACCCTCAAGCAATCAGCGCACAAGCATGCGACTATCCTCAACAGCGAGGAGGTGTTAGTTGTCAGTCAGGCAGGCAGTAGCCTAACGGCTGCATCTTATAAATATTGGAACTCCAGGTGCATGAATTATACCCTTCACCTATGGTCTCTGACGATGGATCCACGACGGAATCCGAGAGGTTGGGCGAATAACGTCGGTGCCTCAGCGATAGTATTTGCTTCTCGTCATCGCTAGATTTTTGACATTAAAACCGAGGTGGTCCGACCAGGTAATAGACGATTGACCGTATCCCAATATTTATAAGCTAGCAGATAGGATAAGGCGTGGAAAACCATACTGTTAGGGAGAACTTAATAAGGTGGAACAAGCGTAGAATATAAGTAACATGCAAGTGACTTCCAGACAAGTGCAGTCCAGCCATGAATGGGCCAGAGTCCAGAGGCACAGTCCGGCAAGTAGATCACCGGGTCCGAACAACTACAACCGAACAGTAGATTGTCGGTTCTGGGAGTTACTGAGTGTAAACAATTCCCCGCAGTAAACTCCTGGTCTTCAGAAGTGGTTGGCCAGTAAGGCCAGACAAGGGGTGAACTTGAAAGGAGGTTTTGACAACCTGGGGCGCGCACGAAAGCCAGACATTGGGGGCATGTGAGCAAAGCATGGCTAGGAAATGCAAGGTCGCTACATCCTTAACGCACAAGCGGGCAACTTTCCTCGACATCAAGAAACTTTTAACTGTCGTATGCTTGCAGGCACATCACGAATGTATCCTACAAATACTGAAACTCCCGCTTTTCTCATTTCTGCTATTGCCGCTGAGGCCGAGTCTGTGACGGAGTCTGAAATGTCACCAAGAAATGGTTTTGTTCCAGCGAACACATCTGATTTTTGTCATAAGTATGCAGTAGCATAGCGACGTATCTCATACATACTGCGCCTCCCTGTGTATGAATTACCCATTTCTGCAATTGGTCCTGATGACGGATATCTGACGGAATCCGAAACGTCGTGCGAATAGAGTTCGACAAAATTGATTTGTAGGGCCTCTCTAGACATCTATCTCCCGCCCAACTGCTTAACGCTTTTGTGGTCAAATATTTCACGCTTGGCATTTGAGCTTAAATTAATGTGTAATTGTGGCGGACGCAATAAAAAAATATTACATAAGATTATGTTTATTTAATATGCTTAAATAGAATAAATATTGATCAAAATGAACTTCTGTTGCGCAGGCTGCGGATGCCAATTAAGGCAAATTCGACCTTACAGAGGCGGAATTTAACGGAAATGGAAATTCGTCCTCCTGTTGGTGGAATTTAACGAAGAAAATAACATTCGGGCTTTTGAACATGGAAGAGTAATTTTTATGCTGAAAATTGGTAAAACGAAAAATGCTTAACCTCACGCGCCGAGGGCAGGCAAGAGCTCAGAAAAAGTACTCAACGTCCCTGGATTAGGGAGCAGGGTTAGGCGCACGCGCTTGTAAAACCCCAAAGGCACCCGTATGGAATAAGGCTCCCTATCAATGCACACAACCTCCTTATTACCTCAGGTGAACTGGTCGTTTGGCGTCGGTCCTCCAAAGCAGTGGGCTGCATGTGTACGAGCCATCGAAGGCCGATGGGAACTGGCAAATCCCAGTCCTCATTGACATCCGCCCACACAAAGCGACATCAACGCAAATTCTAATGTATTTAATACTGCGTTTGTTCTAATGCCAATCGCGTTGTTTTTGTCTCAGTCGTGGCCTTGTCTTGTTACTCAGCTAAGGATCTATGCGGCCGAAAACCACGAAAATGGGCCTGGAGCAAAGCAACTGTCAAAACAACGCTTCGCGAAAACAATGTTTCCTCCAATGAACACGCTTGAATGCCCACCAAGGAGAACATTGGCTAAACAGTGTGCAGCATTTATATCTACCCAGAGCCAGTAGCGCCGCTGATTCGGTAAAAGACAGACAGAGAGAAGACTATTCATTACAAGTTTGGCTGGTGAATTTGTTCTGCACAAACGTCCATTGTAGGCAGATTATCATCTAATGTACATCTTCACTTGGATAATTACTCTGGTCTTGTTGAACGTCCCGCTACTTCTTTGTCGTAAGATGAATATCGCGTGATAATTATTCTTCCTTCTAGGTGGTCGTTTGCTTGCTGTCCAAGAAAATACCCGAATCGATTATGTTTTTAAGGTCCCATCCTCTTTCAGGGTACGGGAAATACTGTTTTTTGGCTTTATCAACGTTGGGACCTCAAATACACGTCCATTTGTTTTACTTATCTAGTTTAATTCATCCAACCCGGACTTTGTGGAAGGAACGCTACAACGTCCCTGTGACCCTCCGACTAACTGCGTGTCATTCTATCCGGGTGAGTTGTTGATCATAAGCTAGATTCTTTCTTTATTCGCTTAAGTTTGCCTATTGAGTGCATATAATTGCCTGCTAAATGGAATGTGCTTTACAGTTGAATAAAACTAAAATCTTTTCCTAAAAAACAGCGGTAAACTTAAACTTATTTTGATTCCAAATTATACCACTTATTGCTGCAGCCACAAAGTGGCGTGATTACCAAGGAGAAGTATAGAAGACGCAAATCAAAGTACGACCTTCAAACAGACAATCCTAATAGTGAACTTTAAGTTGTTGTTATGTTTTATGGAGATATATTCATGAATTGTTTTTTGTTAAAGGAAGAAGAAGTTTTTTGGTCGAATCTGGCAAGCTCACCAAGTATGCTGCAATAATTCTTACACCCGAAAACTCGAAATTAGCGCAAATTGCTATCGTCATTGTGAATGAAGATTCATTTTTTCCAGGTATGTTTCTACGTTTTACTTCCCTTCCAAAAGAAGCGAAAATTTGAAAATGGTTGTTGATTATTTGGAAAGTAATTAACAATGTAATTTACATCATGCTATTTTTGCGACATTGACAGAACTTCCCGGTGTCCGATGGACCAAACCCGTTATCGTCAGTCCATCCTATGCGCAACAAACTGCCGTAGTTTTTAATGAAACAATTATGGTAAACTGAGATTGCATTAATCATAACTTACATTTTGGCCTGGCAATAAATGATCTTAAGGTTTATATCTTGAGCAAACAATTTTTTTCAGGAGATCAGGCTGCTGGGAAACATTACCAGGCATGCACCAGGGTCAGTGACTCCAGGCTTGCAAATAATAATCCCCTATGGTAAGTCACCTTCCGTGTTGCCCTTTTTACTACGCAGTGAACATAAAATAATGCATGTTTCCTATTTTAGAACAAGTCAACGGTATTACATACAAACTTATGTGGGTTACAGGACTAATAAAGACTACGCAGCTATCCTTTTCTTTGACAAACGATGCTGGTGAAATCGCCACGTATGTGTTTCAACCGAGGAGTTTCGCACCCCTTCTGATGAGTCCAACAAATTTTCTACGATGGCCTAACGCCTCAGGCCCATTAAACCACTTCAAATGGAACATATTTTTTGCCAGTTTGTTGGCCCTGAAAATGCTTCTTATTTGTGATTAAACCTCGACCTCCTTAGTACACAAGTAAAAAGACTTTTGCTTTTAGTTCACAGGGCGTTCAACACCAAGTTGAGAGAGTGTTACAGGGACCTCTCGGCAAAATGGTTTGTCTTACACAAAATTAAAAATTGGATGAATATTAGGACGACTTAATTGTGAACTTATTAACGTCCAAACTTATCTCAACAGGACTGGTGCCCATATTTTTTTCAAGTAAAACAGGAAAAAGGTAAAGCTCTGAGTGGCACAGAAAAATGCGAGTGCTCAAAATACCGGACACCATGCACTTAATGATATCAGGGAAGCGGACATGCATAGAAACATGCTGTCTTTCCAATCTTGCTGCGGGCAGTTCATATGGGTTTTCGTAGTAGATTAAGATAACGGTTAAAACTCTTACCATTGCCTACCTGCAGGTCTTCCGGTTTCATGTAGGGAGAGAAGAAATGGGAGGCCAGTTGGAAAGAATAATAGAGGCAAAGGTTGACATCCCAGGTATTTGTCTAGAAGAAAAAGTCGTTGCAATCACCGGAATCGTAATTTTATTCTTCTGTGCTTTCGGGCTCTTTTGGGAGTCCATCCTCAGAGATGAACCGTCGACCAAAAGCGAGCAACAGTTAAAGGGGAGGAACCAATCAACTGGTATAGGGGGAAGGGGTGGGCGAAAAGGAGGGAGGAGGAGTGGGAGAGGATGGAGCGGAGAAGGAGGGGGACTCATTAATCAACAGTTTCGGTCGTGCGTATATGCCTGTGGAGAGCGATGTAGGCGGGCGCCAGGTCAGTGCACCGGTTGACTGAGTTTTCATTCTAGGTCCAGGCTTCAATTCACTCTCGCGTGGTCTTGCTATCGGCGTGAGCAATTATTCTGGCGGCTGCGAAGTTAAATTCGTGGCCCGTCCCATAGGTGTGGGCCGGCACTTGTGACAGTGCGTCACCCCGTCTGATAGCTAGCTTATCTTTCTTTTTCCGGTGATCTCAACAACTTCTTCTTCTAGGAAGGAATAGTATTAATCTGTACAGAGCTAGTGTGGAATAGGTTGGGGGAAGTTGACAGTCAGACGAACGTGCGTCTGCGCCCGAGGGTGGGGCAGCATGCGATATGTGAGCGTGCGCGGGAGACATCACAGCGTATACAGTGTGGTCATCTATGAGTCAGCCACATGGAGATTATTTGTCGCACTGGGCTGTGCTAGGCGGGTGCTTGCGTACCTGTTAGGAGCTGCAAGAATTGGAGCGCTTGTTTGGAGTGGGGTCACTTCAGATGATTAACACGAAAAAAGCGAGGTTCCTGCGGTAAACAGCACCAGAAGCAGAGCATACCACGCCCGGGATCAGCGTGTATCGAACTGGACTATTATCGGTTCACGAGTTTATCGAGGTGGGCACTCATCGAAGAGACACGTCGGGAAGCCACCAGTTATTCAGCAGCCTTAAGGCTACCAAAGTTTAACCCTAAACGTTGCGATCTTCCAGGCCCGACTCCCTAGGAGAGGCAAGAAAAGTCTTGGGAAGGCCAGAGTAGAAGGAAACATATATTCTGTAGAGGATAAATGGAAGGATAAGCAGGAGTAAATTGACTATCGGACGACCGCAAGCCAGCGGATGGCGACTGAAGTGAAGGTTGCTCGGCATTCTTCATATGAGGTCATGTGGAAGTCGACCTGTGATCGGCTGTTCTAGAAGCTGGAAGCAGTGAGCGTTCCGAAAGTGCGCGTTGACTTGAGCTAGTCACGACTGGCCTTTATAAGTGACATTCGCGTGGAGGTGGTCACTATAAGTTTGCTTAGCTCGGTAAAACCACTTCAAAGAACAAGAAGATGATTTGCAAAGTTTCGTACAGATGTTTGGAAAACGACTAAGGCTCCTTCAGCAACTGCCACGAAATCCGACTTAACAGAGCGGAGGTAGATATACATATGCTATATTTAAAAAATATAACTCCAAAATCCTTCATATACAAGAAATAAAATAAGCCGCATAATCTCACAACAACGGGAAATCAAAAGAAAATCAGAATCGTTAATGACTGCAATTGGCAACATCGCGGATAAATATACTTGGAATAGTCGACGAATATAGGCCAAATTAGACTGATTTCAAAACGTCGCTAGCGTTTTGCACTGATACCCTCATTATAGTTCACATAAACGAAGCGGGAACGCTACGTGTACATAGGGAGCTTCATGTGCAAATGGACGGACGAAATGGTGGCTCAATCTGAAAAACTCGCTCTATCGAGTTTTGAAATGTAAGGGACCGTTTAATCCAACTGTATGAGGACGCTGGCCGATTTAAAAATAACTGATATAGTTCATAAAATATAGAACGATGCAGGCATTATTCAATTGAAGTTTAAGTAGTTCTTAAGCATGCAGCTTTCTCACAAGAAGTTTCGGTCATGATCCATTGCCATCTTTTGACTGATTTTTCAAAGTCCACATGCAAACATGTATAACATGTACAATAACTATTTTAATCGTACGAACGTTAGCCAGATATTATCAATTCCCGCATAATTTAAAGTATAAGCTTACTGAAACGGAAGTAAAAAACTCGTTTTCTTGCATTCACTGACCAGAAGCCTACGTCTTCAGAATTTATACCCAAGGCAAGACTATTGATCAATTGATAGCAATTTAGTAATTCTAGGATTTCTAGACGTGGGTAGCAAGTCCTGCCTTCTGTCGGCGACCTTTGTTTCTCTTGTCGCTTCTTATTGGTCCACGCGCGAACAGCCTATCCGGACACCCATCATTTAATGTCGGCCCTCTCAGGGTCACACAACCTGGCGGTGCTGTAACGCGTGCACGCGGTTCTTTGTGTCTGCGCACTTTCGCGTGTGGGGGGTTTCTTTGTCATCCTGACCCTAGGATGGCAAGAGTATTGACTTATTTTCTATGCCGTCCTAACGCCCCCAGTTGTTAAAAAGTTGACCTCGTAAGTTCGGCGGATGGATGCAACAAAAGCCTGTTTAGGGGACGCCTAGTCCTAGTGGGCCTCCTGAAGTCCTGGTACTCATGAGTTTGGCTAAAATTTCTCGCTGCTTTCATCAGTGTCCTCGCTGTGTGCATTACCAGCTTATTTATCCAACCTTAATTCTTTGGGAGTATGACCATGACCAGGCCAAAATCATAGGTGTCGGTCTACACGATGTATTTATTTCTCCATTTGACTTTGGAGGGCAGTGTCGAATAATTGATCCTACCCTTTATCGTCACAATAGGTTCCTGGCATTCCCCTGAAAATATGAATGGGTCATCCTTGCACAAAAGATGATCTAGGCATCCTCTCAAGTTTCGAAGTCTCATAATGCATGGACCACAGCAAGTGATAAGTCCCACAGTCGATTGTAATTTCTGAACATTTTGGGGAGTCTTCATGAAGTTCTTACCTGCACTGATGGTGAACACCGGTCTATATGCAAGGCGGCAGTCATTATAGCATCTGTGTCTGACGTCCTCGTTCCAAAATGGTAGAC
>JAYGXS010000007.1:14394641-14428200 GCA_036362985.1 Ligula intestinalis | reverse complement strand
AGCCTTAAGGCTACCAAAGTTTAACCCTAAACGTTGCGATCTTCCAGGCCCGACTCCCTAGGAGAGGCAAGAAAAGTCTTGGGAAGGCCAGAGTAGAAGGAAACATATATTCTGTACAGGATAAATGGAAGGATAAGCAGGTGGAAATTGACTATCGGACGACCGCAAGCCAGCGGACGGCGACTGAAGTGAAGGTTGCTCGGCATTCTTCATCTGAGGTCATGTGAAAGTCGGCCTGTGATCGGCTATTCTAGAAGCTGGAAGCAGTGAGCGTTCCGAAAGTGCGCGTTGACTTGAGCTAGTCACGACTGGCGTTCATAAGTGACATTCGCGTGGAGGTGGTCACTATAAGTTTGCTTAGCTCGGTAAAACCACTTCAAAGAACAAGAAGATGATTTGCAAAGTTTCGTACAGATGTTTGCAAACCGACTAAGGATCCTTCAGCAACTGCCACGAAATCCGACTTAACAGAGCGGAGGTAGGTAGACATATGCTATATTTAAAAAATATAATTCCAAAGTCCTTCATACACAAGGAATAAAATAAGCCGCATAAACTCACAACAACGGGAAATCCAAAGCAAATCAGAATCGTTAAGGACTGCAATTGGCAACATCGCGGATAAATATACTTGGAATAGTCGACGAATATAGGCCAAATAAGACTGATTTCAAAACGTTGCTAGCGTCGTGCACTGATACCCTCATTATAGTTCACATAAACGAAGAGGGATAAAAAGCCGTTGATAATGGGTGAAGTGGGCCAAACGACGTGTACACGGGGAGCTCTATGTGCAAATGGACGGACGAAATTATGGCTCAATTTGAAAAAAATCGCTCCTTCGAGTTTTGAAATGTACGGGACCGTTTAATCCAACCGTGCGAGGACACTGGCCGATGTAAAAATAACTGACATAGTTCATAAAATATAGAACAATGCAAGGATTATTTAATTGAAGTTTAAGTAGTTCTTAAGCATGCAGCTTTCTCACAAGAAGTTTCGGTCATGATCAATTGCCAACTTTTGACTGATCTTTCAAAGTCCACATTCAAACATGGATAACAAGAAAAATGGCTATTTTAATCGCACGAACGTATAAGCTTTATAAAACGGGAGTAAAAATACTTAGTTTCGTGCAGAGATGGGATATGACTTCAAATTTGACGCAGATTTAATTGTGGGTTGAGGTGGTGACCAAACAACAAGACAGATAAGAGAAGCCTGGGTGTCGACCGACTATTCATTAAACCGCCTCATACATTTACTTGTAACCGTTGTTTTGCTTAAAAACCTGCTTATCAGGCTAGAGTCACAAAATGGAACACTAGCGGCCGCCAATTAGCTCCGCTGAAACAATCCGAGCTGCGACGGAGGCGACGGGACGAACGCAAATTAGGGCGGACATCACGTTACGGCACAGTTACAGACACGGTAAACGAGGAGGCCGAGAACGAGACGCGAGACACAAACAGCGGCTCGGCAGCGATGGGCAGAAAACTCACACGAAAGAAAGCATGACATAACGACGAGTACCATGACCGTAGACTGTTCATTCTCTGAAGGTGAGTAGACAAAACAACTTATCCAAAGGTAAGGTCTTCAATCAACCTCTCCCAGTGAACGCCCGTCTTTCTTCTTATTGACGACCTAGGAATCGAATTTTCAGCAATATTACCTCCTCCTCCTTCCCATTCGTCGGCAAAGGCGAAAATCGTCTCCTTCCTGGCCATTTGGAGTTAGTTTTGCCGTGAATCGGTGTAAATTCTGGCTTCAAAAGTTAACAATAATGATGAATGGCACCAACAGTTGGCATCTTGGTTTCTGCACACGCTGCAGCTCGTCAAACAAATCGCAGATTTTAACTGATATTTTTCTCAAATGATTGTGAGAATAGAGGAAATGTGACATTATCAGGTCCACCTCGGATTCATATAATCCAATGCTCCTTCTGAATTTCCTAATAGGGTGCAAGGCCTGAAGGATGACAACACCGATGAGTTTTAATACCAATACTATATGCGAGAGGTAGTGGATGAAGGCCTTCAGGTATCGAAAGTATATATAACTTTCGCCAACATGACATCTTCCCGTGTGACTTTGTGACCTACAGCAGGTTAGGGCGCGTGATCGTCACGTGCTTTAAGGTCATGGCAAGCACCCAATGCAAAAAAACTCACGAGGAGCTGACAGGAGCCAGGTAGGCTTTTAAAAAGGCTGACAGATGTCTTCAGCTTTTGGTCCTGCCATTTCTTCATGCTGCAGCACAGAATAGCGATCGTGAGACAGAGACTGCCTTTTGCCTCCAACCCGCGATTGATACAAGTGGTTTGATCTAGGAGCAGTGGGTGTAAAACGGGTTTAGGCTGAAGCTCCAGCAACTACGACATTCGGGTCCGCACGGGACTATGTTCGACCGAAACATGCCACTGCCACGAACTGAGTAGGAAGTTATGAATAGTCAACAAGTGTGTGGTGATACGTAAAAGCTACCGTAAATAGCGGGGCTGCGAGCAGAACGGGACTCTGTTGTTTAAGACGCTGCCAATGACCCGAGACTCTGTTGCCCTAGACGAAAGGCTGCTGCCGAGGTGAGACTCACCACAGAAGACGAGCTGCTGGACAAACAGGAAACAGAGCTGATGCACTAGTACAACTGACAATAAAGTACTATCTGTTATCCTGTGGCATCCTTGGGCGCTTGGGATAACGTCACGCGACCAGTTAGCAGGCGCGTAGGCTTGCGTGTGTCTGTGTCCTCTCCAGAGATTAAGGCCATCGCGAGTGGACAGTCGTCGTGTGGGTGCAACCCCTGCAAAGGCATACGACCTTGAAGGCAGTCCTCGTGTTGACGAAGGAATCATTGTTGCAGTCAGCGGTAGGCACGACGCCTCAAGAGAGCCCGCAAGGTTGCTAGCTTTTAGTCAGGCTACACTACTAACAATTTTAACCGATAGAAAAATATAAGGGTTGTGTGACGTGAACGTGTAGGGCTTTTTTACCGGTTATGTGCGCGTGAGTTAGTGGCGAGAGGCTTAAGGCATCGAAAGAAAACAATGTTTTTACTAGCGTGACATACTCCATTGTGAGTTTATTGACCTACAGCAGGGTGTGACGCTTTAACGTCGCGAGGTCATGCCACGCAGCATAATACAAAAAATGGCTCACCAAGTCGACTGCAGAACTGAGAGTTTGGAGCAGTGGCTTTTAACAAAGCTTGCCTACATGTCAACTGTCCCTCCCCAAAAATAGCCCGTTAATCCGTCTACCTCAAAAGACAGATGTATTTAGCTCTGGCCCTAACAGTCGCTTCGCTCCGCACCCCAGAGTGGCGATGGTGAGGCAAAAAATATTTGCCACTTCAAACCTGACACTAGTTCAGGAGCTAGAGCAATTATGACATTCGGGGCCGCACCGGACTATGTCCAACCATTGGGTTGACTAACAAAGCCGGTCTAAAGTACCAAAACAAAACATGTCTACTAATGCAAAATAAGTACGTAGCCATAAATAGGAAAGGAGGGTGCGGTTATTTTTGGAACAGCAAGAAAATAGGTAGCCGTTGCTGCAAGGGCTCCAAAGCCGCGTAATGGCTTGTGGGACCGACTCAGCTGTTGTGTCATCGTCTAATTACGCCCTATTTGAATCCTCAAGGATAAACACAACAAAAAGGGTGTGAAAGTGGAAGCCATTTAGATGAGAGTTTTATTATCTTCAAAGCTCGGAGTTGCTGTCTCGGGGAGCAGTAACTGCTGGCACCACATAGGGCTTCATGTGGCCGCGGGGCCAAGGCCGGAGCTGACCTGGACTGCGTTCGGTCACGCCTGACGGTGTCTTTAAGTCTCTGTCCGTCTGTGTGCAACGTTACGGTCGCTTATACGTGATCGTCAAGCGGATTCAAGCATTGCACGACAGGTGCGTTGGAATAAGGTCAGCAGTTTGGTGGCCGTAGGCTGACGCTTGAGAAGCCGGGACTAATTGGGAACGCGCGTGGTCTCGCTTGCATGCGGGTATTTGTGTGTGTGTGTGTGAGTGCGTGGTGGGGTAGAGAATGAGGACGACTCTCGGTGCATTTCTTTTCTCACTATAATGAGGATTGAGGCAAATGTTCGCATACTAGGTATATGTGTAAATAGAGACATAGAAGGCATTTCGATCACCGGAATAATACGTTTACTTGTCTGAGCTTTCGGGCTCTTTCTAGAGTCCATCGTTGGAGGTAAAAGGCGTTCATGCCAGACAATCAACCGTTATGGGGGAAGGGGAAGGGGGGAACAGTCAACCAAAAGTGCCATCATTCCGGAGATGTCTGCGCACCAGATCGATAAAACATGTGCTGCCATACATCAAGGATGTATCGGAAGCGACCGAACGCATTGCTGCGAGACTAGGCATCAGAATTGCACACCGTCCCAAGGCTAACATGCGCAGCCGGATTATGCGAATCAAGGACCGTTTAATTCACAGTGAGCAGTCAGGCGCCGTGTATCGCATACCATGCCTAAATTGCCCCGAAATTACACAGGACAGACAGGACGTATGCTTGGTTTGTGCATACGCGAAAATAAGTGGGCGGTACAACGGGGTGGCGCATCATCGCAAGTGGCCGCTCATACCTACGAGACTGGTCACGAGTTTAATGTCGCAGCTGCGACGGTAATCGCGCACGCTGGAAACAAAACAGGCCGCGGATTTATTGAAGCCTGGGCCTCGGATGAGAACTCAGTCAATCGATGAATTGATCAGGTACCGGCATACATCGCGCTGCGCAGGCAGCTCCAGAATGGTAGCACTGTTGGTTGACTGTTCCCCCTTCCCCCATAACGGTTGATTGGCCCCTGTGTCCTATAACTGATGCTTGTCTTTCGTTTTCACCTTTTATCGCTGACGATGGACTAAAGAAAGAGACCAAAAGCTCAGTCAAGTAACAGTATTATTCCGGTGATCGAAACTCCTTCTACTTCTCTATCTTAATGAGGATTTATCACTACAATTAATCCAATGCGCTTGAATCTATCGCGGTGCACTAAAAGCCGTCGATTGGAGGGTGGTCAGTTGGCGGTATATTTCGGTCACCACAGTCAGTCCAGTATGTTTTTGTGTGTGGTGTGACTGTCTGTGGACGGATAATCAGATTCAAAGGCTTCTTCTTAATGTAGCCTTTATGGCGCTCCCATTCGGAAACATACCTAGCAGGACGTGCGTTTTGGTATGCGTGTTGAATGTTTGTCGCGCCAGCCGTCTGCGCTCTCCCGCATTATTTTTTCCGGCCTTCTTGACGCCGTCTTGTTAAGCTGAATTATGTGCGGTTATGGTTAGAGAGTGGGTTAGACCCGGCGAGTTTGCGTTCACTGTACTTCCGCCACAGTCACCGTGTGGTTCACTTCGTTGAAGTCCGTAGTTGATATCGTAGAACACGGCAGTCGAGTCAGCGTGTGTCTTTGTGCTAGCGAGTATCCGGTACAGCGTTGTGGACGGTTAACTGACGCACCCAAATGATCTTGAGGCCGCTTCCACTAAACAATGGACCATTCTTGGCCAGCGAAGTTATATGATTTTGAGGCAGTCTTCAATGACAAAGGAAGCATTGTTGGCATTCGGTCACAGGCACGACGGTTCAGGGCGGCCGGCAAGGTTATCCTGGCCTTTGGTGGGGCTGGGCCCCTGACAGTTTACCTATAACAGATTTGGGTCAAACAAATCGCAGATGTGAACTGATATTATTCCCAAATAGCCATGAGAATAGAGGAAATGAGACATTAACATTAGTACCTCGGATTCATATAACTTTATCATTCCAGTACCCTCCGAAATTCCGAATTGCTTCTGCTATTAGACTATGTCTCTGTCAGGCGAATCGAAGTATAGTTCTAGCGATCGAGTCGTCTTCTTCTTTTCAATTATACATATAACCTATGAAAAGGATCTGACAAAGCAAAGGGAGACCGAAATGGCCCTTTCTGGCTTTTTAGTCGTCATCAGCCAGTCATACTTATTCTCAAGGGCTGGAACCCTCGATATTCGATCCCGGGACCTTTGATCATTAAGTTTAATACTCTACCCCGGGTCCATTTCATCATACCCTCAAAGTCGCTATGTGGTGGCCTGCGCGGGCTCTAATTGTGGGCTCCTAAGCGAAGCGGAAATGGATTTTTCTCTACCAGATCGGCGAAGCCCATATATTCAAAAAACCTATAATTACTCCCATCGGACCCAATACCGAAAAAGAAAGTCTACAGCTGGACACCAGTAAGAATAAAGTATTTTTTGCAGATGTACGCTTACCATTAAGGTTAAGGAACTCCCTCACCCCGTCCTGCAGTGGAACTGAATTTCGGGGCCTCTGGAGCATCTACACCTTACAAATACAACAACACCTGGGCAATTCACTAACCCTATCTGAATTTGTCTCCGATAGTGAATGTAAGTGGGAATCCGAAGCGTCAGACTGACCGTTTCTTCGCGACTACATCCTTTAACTTGCCCCTTCATTATTGTTATTATCAACGCCAGCCTCCCAACGGAGTGAAAGCTTCCGATCTCACCGATCATCCATCAGTGATAAGCAGTCGTTGATTATTCGATACTATTAACATCAGAATAGTTGAAGGAAAGGACCACTGACACCTTCATTTGAGCTGATATTTTGTCCCAATACGTGATGCAGAGAAAAAAGTGAGGCATTACCAGATGCACTTCGGATTCAGATAATCCTATTCTCCCAGTACCTTCCGAATTTTTCAATATCCCGCTTTTTTACCGAAAAAAGGACTGAACAAGGACGATAGGACATAAACACCCACGAGTTTTTTGGATTAATCTATGCTTGAGGTATCGGATAAAGGCCTTTAGACATGACAAAACATATTCTTCTCGATAACGTGAGACATTCCAATGTATGCTTTTTTTGACCCACAGCAGGGTTTGGTGCGTGACCGTCATCTGTCTCAAGGTCATTCCAGGCAGCATGGTGCAAAACAAAGTCGAATAGAGGCCTTTAAGAAAGCGAATCTACATGTCACCTGTCCCCCCGGAATAGCTCGACAATCCTACTACCTCAAAAGACACATGTCCTCAACCTTCAGTCGTTTCATTCCACAGCTCAGAGTGGTTATCGTAAAGCAGCAACTACCTACCGCTTCCAACTCACGGTTGACACAGATGGTTTAATCCAAGGCTGCTGGATGTACAGTCGATTGATAAAGTCACAGACGGTAGCTAGAGCAACTAGGACCTTCGTACCCTCAGTGGACTATGTGCAACCTTTGTGGTGAGTATCACAACCGACGCCTGTGCAAAGTACATAACTGAAGCACATCCATTAGTAAAATGTAGAAGGTGCAGTAGGTTACCTAACTCATGAAATCCAAGGATTTTTACAGCGGCCCCTAAAGTCTGACAGCAATAATGTAATGGTTGGTCTTCATAATAGACCCTTATGTGATGTATGAAGGAATTTAAAGTTTTTATAGAAATGCCACTTTTTTAGCAAAGTGGGCGTACTAGGTAAACTTAAGTTTTACATATAGAAGACGCCCGTTTATGCAAAACCACCGAGTGAATAAAGCAGCACAAGTAAAATTACGTTGAAAAATAATCCTTTCGTAAAATTTTCGGATACATAGGCTGCCATATTATGTGCAATGTAATGTATGGACCAAAGCTCGTGTATGTCTTCCAACACGTTTTCACGAGAATTGCTAGAATTTTCTTTCGTTAATGAATTGCTTGAGTTTTGCTGGACTGTAGCAGCTACATTTTCGCTTGATTTGGCCCACTGGAGATCATAGGAGTAATATCTTAGGTAAGCTAACGTGCGGTCGTTTCGGTCAGCAACCAAAATTTTTAAATGGAAGTGTCAATTGCAATTTTAAACGTTATTTTTCGTACACTTAGTGTACTTGCTTCCGGCCACATTCCTTTGTAATTATTTTGGTATTTTGATTAGGAAGAGGTTCAGATTTTCCTTGAAATACTAACTTAGACAAAACACTTTTCACTGGCTTCAGTTGATTAACGATAAATAATGATTATTTATTAATTGCTAACCATAACCTCCATAAAAAGATACACCATAAAGGCATTTACCTAAATAACGAGCTTTAAAACATTATTTCTTATGCAGCTGTCTGTTTATGTCATGGTTTCAGAACCACCCAAACATGCCAACTCATTGCTGAGAAAAATGAACGTCCACAATAAAAGTTGCGCATGAATATGCCTAAAATTGGTTAAAACGTTTTCTGTAGCAAGTTATCTCCTGAAAAAGAGCTTAAGTTATATATTTTGGCGTCAGATATCTGCGGGTTTTATTTGTTTTTGAAGATAAGGTCAAGATCAGAATGGAAAATGCTGGCCAGTTTTTTATTTCCCTGAAACTTAGGGATACTTTGTCTGTTATAAATGAAAGCGATATGTTTTATATTTAAATCGGAACAGTTTTCAGTAAAGTTGGTTACCTCTAGGCTCGGTTCTAGAATAGCAAAAACAGAGCAGAGTAGCAATAATATCAACGACGGTTTTGAGAAAACTGTTTCGCAATGTCCCACGACAACTCACTTCAATGTGTGCAATGTAAACTGTCTTCAAATTAATATTGACTGTATAATCGATTCAATTACTGTATACTAATAAAGTCCATATACGCATTCCTTACCTGCAACCATTCAAATATAAAATATGCATTAAGTTGAGGAATAGCAAGTAACAGCCTTATATTTGTAGTTCCCAATTTGATTGCCTAAAATTTGGCAGATTTACAAAATATAATTTCAAAACTTATGTTGCTGTTCTTTTACCAACATAATGCACTTACCTCAATTTCATGGAGGCTTAACGTAAATATATGTTCTAGTATAGTGAGCTGAACCAAACTCTTTTCTAGTAAACAGCATTTTGCATCTTAAGTCAAATCAATGAAAAAAATATGCAACCCCAAATGTGTGTTAACCCACCTACTCAAATTGTGCGTTTCACATTACATCAGATATGTAATCAACTGCTGTAATGCAAAGTAAGCAATCGTGTGTTTCCGCCGTTATCGTTAAACCCTTCGGGCTCGGCACCAAAAAGAAAAAGGAGGAGTAAGAGACCAGTAGGAAGAAATCATTGTTTGTGATCACACCCTGCAATATGCGGCAACACCCAAGGCAATCTACTACCGACTTTGTCTCTGGTGAGGGGTTCGAGTGCGAATGCAAGCTTCAGACTAATAAAGATTTTTTCAGCAATCATGTCTTCCTCTTGGCGGCTCCTCACTGTAACTTGCCTTTCCGCTTGTCTTAGCAACACCAGCCTCCCAACTGAGTACAAGTTACAGTCCTCACCGATCGTCCATCAGCGATTGCCAGTCGCTTGTCGCAAAAATGGGCCACCATCACCTTCACTAGGTTTAGTAATCATCACAATTTCTTGTAGCACGTGTGCGTTATTAGCACTTATCACAGTTCTACATCAAGTCTTGTAATCTCACTAGTCGCAGTATCACGCAGGATTCAGCTTCTAGTAGTTCTCGTGTCAGTGGCTGTTTTGTCAGTTAACATCTCTCACCGATTGCTAGCGGAACACACTATTTGCCGATGCAAGCGAACATCCGTGTCCCAGGAAGCAATTGAGAAGAAGAAGACTCGATCGCTGGGCAAATATGTTTATTCGCCTGACGTTTTGATATCCGTCGCGGATTCGTCATCAGGCTCTACAGCACGAAGCCTCATTCAACACGACTGACGCTCAACCTGCAAACGTGATTGCAGCTTTGGAATCGGTCATCAATCAGACAGAAGCAACGGAGGAGACGAAGAACCTTATCCGACACCAGGTATCTTCCCTTCTCATGGCTCATCAACCGCGGGAAGTGCTTCTCAAGGTCGAACGCGTTGCATTAAGAGCACTCAAGGCCGATCGGTACATGGTCATTGTGCCAGCGGACAAGAGACGTTCTACGGTCATACTAGACAGAACCGACTACCTTCAGAAGGCGAAAAACTTACTGGAGGATCGTCAGTTTTATGTTCCTTGTGAAACCGATCCCATCAAAAAGCTGACACGCGAAATTAATTCAACCCTGTTGGCTCTAGAGAACTCGGGTGCAATAACGCCGTCCAACCGACGCATGGCGAGGGCCTTGGCCCGTTTCTATGGCCTCCCCAAAGTGCACAAGGAAGGCGCTCCTCTCCGAACCATCGTATCACTAAAAGGCACTCCAACGTACGGGCTAGCAAAGTGGCTGTTTTGGCGTCTGAAATTTCTGGCCGCTAATTTGGAGACCACGGTCTGCTCGATGTCACGTCCCTTTTTACTTCTATTCCTCAGGATCTGGCAATTGAGACCATCGAATTACTCCTACGAAACAAATATGATGAGATGGAGTATCGCCTTGGACACGCGGATATCCTACAGCTCCTGAATTTCTGTCTTAGGACGTACTTCACGTTTGATGGAACGATCTACGAGCAGTTGAAGGGGACACCGATGGGTTCACCGACTTCGGGACTCATAGCTGAGGCGGTCCTGCAGCGGCTCGAGTCGCTGGTTATCCAACACCACACACCGAAATTCTGGGCTCGGTATGTGGATGGCACCTTCGTCGTCATCGAACGGGATCAGGTGCTCACGTTCAAAAAACGTCTCAACAGCGTCTTTCCAGCCATCCAATTTACGATGGAGGAAGAAGAGAAAAACTTGCTGGCCTTTCTAAATGTCCTCGTCTGTCGCAGAGATTGTGGTGGTCTATAGACTTAAGTATTCAGGAAAGCGAAAAACACGATGCAAGTACTGAATTACAACAGCAACCACCCAATCAACCACAAACTAAGTTGCGTAAAAACACTATATCGACGTGTTGAGACGCACTGCAGCGAATAATAAGACAAATTTGCCAAGGTAGAATACCTTCGACGGGTGTTCAGAGAAAATGGCTACACGCGCAACTTCGTCAACCGGTGCTTGTGCAAACGAGATGGCCAACAAAAGCGCACCGACCCAAAGGTTTGGCGTTCGATCCCGTACGTCAAAAACGTATCGAAAGCAGTCGGCCACCTTCTCGCACCACTTGGAGTTGGAGTCGCACACAGGCCAAAGGCAACCATAAGGCATCAGATAATTAAGTCGAAAGACCCATTGCCTCGGCAGGAAACATTTGCGGTCGTCTACAGGATCTGGTGCAGTTGTGGTCAAAGCAACTATGCCGGAGAAACTGGCAGACTTCTCAGGACGCGAAATGCCGAACACGTGGCAGCAGTGCGGCGAAATGATACCTATTCTCAAGTTGCGGCTCATTCGACGAGACCCGGCCACACCTTCAAATTCTATGAGGCCGAAATTCTCGCAAGAGGTGACAATTGGGTGAGCCAAGGACTACTTGAGTCATGGTTCATTGGCCCCAAATCCATAAACAAGTGCAATGATTTGCCCAATCCATATTTAATCCTGAGATTAAATTTGGCCAAAGCAAGCCGTCACTTGAGGAACGGGCAGGCCACCGCCTCATCGTACGCCAACACCGGGGAGCCAGATGGCCGAGCAACCATCACGCCCGAGCTCACCGCCCGTGATGAAAGTTCAAAAGATCAGAGCCCGCGTGCCGTCCAACAAGCAATCCACACACAAGAAGGCAATTAACGTTACTTGTCGCTGCATGCTTGCAGTTATGACTGTGTCATTCATTAACTGCGAACTTCTGTGCATGTTAAACCTATTTCTGCTACTCATGTCTCCGATGACGAATCCGCGACGGATAGCAAAATGTCCGGCGAATAAATATAGTGTCCCTGCGATCGAGTCCTTTCTTTTCGGAACACAATATTCCTATTCGAGCCCTATTAGCAGGCGCATAACGGCCACTGATGTAAGCAAATGAAAATAATTGCCAAATATTAGAGGCAATGGAATTACCAGTTTAGGCTTATTAGCTGTCGTCGGCCGGTCATACTCAATCCCATGTGGTACGCTACCCAAAGCTCGAACCCATGGCCTTTTGGTCAGACGTCCGGCTCTAAACATTCACCCACGGGCTTGTTTTTTCAATTAAGATCGCGGCACTTGACATTAGTAAATGAAGGCTAACTAATGGCTCGCTAATGGTATTGCTGGCTGATGACAGCTAATGGGTCAAAATGGCTATTTCAGCCGCCCTTGTCGGCAATCTTCACCTGTCTTCATTCCTAGCCACTGTGCGGCTGCTGACGTGGCTCAAACGAGAGGTCGCTTGCGTTCCGCTAGCAATCTGGGAGCATTCATCAAGGAATGTCTTAAAACCATACTATTCCGCCGTCCGTCAGAGCAAACACGTCCGGCAGTCAATAGAAGGGGCACAGAATCCGTCTACTCGGGATTCCTGTGTACCCGGATGGGTGTGATTTTGCCGCCTGATTAGTAGACCCTACACATGAAATCAGAAATTATTGCATTCAGTGCCGATGGTTTCATCGTTGTAAAATATGAGAAACACCACCACTGCCCCGTGACAGGAAACAGACTTGCGCTCGATCTACCTCACACTCTTCCAACGTCCGTCGCTCCACACCAGGGCACGACAAATAC
Organism: Ligula intestinalis; assembly: GCA_036362985.1. Lineage (NCBI taxonomy): Eukaryota > Metazoa > Platyhelminthes > Cestoda > Diphyllobothriidea > Diphyllobothriidae > Ligula > Ligula intestinalis. The sequence continues at coordinate 14,415,663 of JAYGXS010000007.1, read as the reverse complement.
AATGAAACCGTCTGAGTCCTCAGCACTTATGACATTTAGCCCAACGTAACCGGCAAGAGAGTCAACAGGGCAATCTACGGTAGAAACAAACGGTGCCTCTAAGCATGGAGGGAAGAGAAAACAACAGGTTACGCAACTCGAAGACAGAAGTGGCACTGCAATCCCCTAGTGGAATCCCACGCCTCTGCAGTGAGCTTGAAGGTGCAGGTCCGATAAAAGGCCACATGACGACGGGCCAGTAGGAACTCATTTGATGACCATTCGGATGGTCAGACCACACAGTTTGGAATTTAGTTTGTGTTCGTCGTCGTCGCGGTGCCGTCTGCGGAGGTCGAGGGCTGTGTCGCCCCACCTCCTGTGCGTCCTCCCCTTCCGCGACTACGGAGGTGGCATCCGTCGGCTAGAATGTGCGGATACGTAGAGCAGGTTGGGCTTGGTGAAGGCCCCTGTCCTCCACATATACCGTCCAACAATGTCATAACAGCACACGTCTCATTTCTCATGTCTGCGCACGTCTCAGACTTGTTCACAATTACCTATGACTAAGGATTCCCGACGGAATCAGAAACGTCAGGGCAATAAAACTCTTGTTCCACTGATCATTTCTTCTTCTTCTTGGGAATATTATAACAGTAAGGAGGCCTATAGTCGCGATTGCTGAAAAGCATTTTCCCAATCAGTAGGTGGACGTCCCGATATCAGCAATCACTACCTCTGATTACCTCTACTTGCACTTATCAGTCGCCTCCAGGCTGTTTTGCTGGGCACTCTTAAATATTGTCAGTATTAAATAGTAACAAAAAGGCAACAGTAGCTTATGTAGGCCCACTTATTAATCCCTACTCTGTGCATGTTTTCATACGAAAAAGGCGGTTATAAGGTTTATGGGTGAGGAATAAGGACATGCAGTGAAATATACCTCAATGAGTTTTAAATGCATTTTATTTTACTGTATTTAGAAGAATTGTTGATTTATATCTGTTGATTTTCCTAATCTGTATTTTCATTTAACTTTTTGCGGAAAAACCCAATAATAAAACTGCAGGTTTCTAGAATTTCCCAAAAAAATTGAAATAATGGTTAGGAGGTCTTCTACTCAACTTACCTGAGGTCCAACTTACCGTTCTGGAGTTAAATCAGTAAAGTATGCGGCGCTGAGCGCCGCGCACACCTTTAATTTACATGCGAAACACCCTGCTCCCAGCGACCGCGGGAAGCAACTTAGACTTCATTTTTTCACCTTTCACTTACTTCTTAAAATATCCTTCTCTGCCTATCCTATTTCCTAACCACCCTCCAAAACTCTATAACCACCGTTTTTGAATGAAAAAATACTGGGACTAGGGGTCAATAAGTGGGCTCACATAAGCTAGGTTTGCCCAAAAAATGAAAATTTATTGAAGTATTTAAAGGCCTCAGAGAATACAAAAGAAAGAGTAGTATTTTTTTTACAAATAACTCCTGTTTGGATTTGAGTTGCAACAAGTTCGGGTCCAAATTGTGGAGAGGCATATAATTATCCAAGATTTCCATGAAAAACTTTAGGGTCTTTGCCTCTACTCATGAAATCAGAAATTATTGCATTCACTGCATTCACTGCATTCACAGCCCACGTAATAGTAGCTTATTGTACACTACTATGTGCTCCCAATCAACAGCCGGCGAACTCATTGGCTCAGTGGTTAGAAGGTTTGCCCCAGACCGGGGAGACGCGAGTTCGAAGCTCGAGTGTGGCAGCAATTTCAGCGGCTACACTAGAGTTGGCTACTCCTAACTGATGACGGTCAATAACCCAGAACTAGCTACTCTTGGATTGCCTCTGCTTTTGCCGGAATACTATTAGCATATCACGTAATGTTTATAGTTCGTAGTGGCCACGCGACCGAATGCGCACTATAATTATCAGCTCCCGTAACTACCTCTGGCGGCCGTACTGGGTGCGGTAATGGCTTGGCAGCTAGCTCCCGAGTCCTTAATTGCCACGATTTAATAATCCATGTTGTGCGTAGGCTTGAGGATTACGCGAAAATTATATTCGTTGTCGTCAGAGTTATTGCGGGGACCGGGCCTTTTCACGTGACTGAGTCTCCGGCTCAGACAGCGTCTTCGTACCGATTATGGAATAGAAAATTAGTTTGGCTTGTTCGCTGACTGTGAACCTGTGAACTATGAGTCAAACTGCTCGCGGCTCACGCAGTTGTCACATCTTGCGTGGATTTCGGCCTTGTTAAACTTGAAAATATGGCCATGCTCCGTTGAGTGAGCTGTAACCTTGGGGTAAGCACCTTTCCTCCTCACCACTGCGGCCTCCTCGGCTATTCGCGACCGGAGTAATCTCCCGGTTTATCCAACTTATTTGCATTTTCTACAACTGCACCAGACCCGGTAAACGACTCCAGCCGTTTCCTGCCGTGGCAGTGGGTCTTTCAGTCACATGATCCGGCACCTGATGGGTGCTTCTGACCTGTGCGCAATCCAAATTCTATGTGGAGTGAGAAGGTGGCCGACTGCTTCCGATGCATTCTCCATGTATGAAAAAACTCCCAAAATTGTTAAGCCGGTTAGATTTAGTTTCTTAGCTCATCTGCATATGCACTGGTTCAAAAAATTGCGTGGGGAACCATTCATTCCAAGTACCTGTCGAAGAGTGTGTAATTCAGCAACTTAATCTTCCACTTTGCTGTGATGAGTCTCAACGCGCCGTTATAGCGCTCTTAAGCTTCTACGTTTGTGACTGATCGGATGGTTGTGTTTAAATCCAGGACCTGCATAAGGCTTGTCACTTTCCTGAGCATTTTAGTTTTTAGGCCACCAGAGTTTTTGCGGCAAAAGAGGACATCCAGGAGGGCTAGCTGGTTGTTTGCTTCTTCCTTTATCGTAAATTGGATGTCCCAGAAGACGGCTTTCAAACTTTCTTGAATGTCAAAAGGTGATCTCGCTCGATCACGATGAAGGCTTCGCCCACATCGCGCATGCAGTTTTGTGGCCTGAGGGAAATTATTTACGGACCGTCTGGTTGTACGAATGAATGAAATAGAAACGAGTGAAGTCTGTGCACATCCTGCGATCTTCCAATTATGATTTATACCAGCTACTATAGTAAATCATTTGAGATCATTTGAACGAACTTTACCCAACTGATAGTCACCAACATCGATTTGATTGGAAGCTTCTGGTACATCGATGGTAGGGGTTTAACTTACTCGGAGGTCTTTCATCTGAACAAACAGCACACTTCATGTATCCCTGATTGTGTCTGTGTCTAATTAAGGGCTCGCTAATCCTACTGTTAATAATTTATGAAAGCCAACGGTTAGTACCTCCAAATGAAGTTTTTATGGATTAAAACTCCGAGGATTCATTGATTCTATACTGTCTCTCAATTTGCTGAAACAACAAGTTCGCGATTCAGAATCCAGTAATATGCATTAACATGCATCATTGATATTTTCTGAATTGTTGTTTTGTATTTCTTTGAAACCGCATCTCTGCAACGGTGGAGCAATGATCATTAGGCTCAAACTTGAACACATTAAACATCAATTAGGCAGAGTAGGGAATCAAACCAATGTGATTTTATGCAATTTTGGTCAAATAGAAGAACGGTGCTAGATGAATTTCAGGTGAAGTTACTGGAGCTGGACTCTTTGAATGTGAATATTAGTCTGTGCACTTATTCTTTCTGACATCATAAACTTTTTCAAGTAAAAGTCGACTGATCTGGACACTGGGTGGCAACCCAAACAGGGTTCATGTTCAAGCGGGTATTGATCATCTCCAAATTGGGTAAAGCACTGGTTAGTTTTTGCCTGACTTAGAGATTCCGTTCCATGAGCTTTCTGAAGCATTGAAATCGTGTCCATGGACGGTTACTCTAAGAAGCAACAGAATTCGGTGTTTCAAAAGTGTTGGGGATCGCGGATTACTAACCAGATTACGCTGCGTACTGGGATGGTTCTTCACCAACGTTAATTGGTCAGATTAGCAGGAAGAACGTTTACTAAACGTTCCAAGGGGACAATTGCAACATTAATGACCTACTTGATTAACATATGTTGTTTTGAGAACTACTAGCATAGGTTCTTTTAATTAATTACAGCCTTTGAATTTGGTCTTAAATGCTCTCCTAGATTATACAAGGCGGTATTAGTTGAGCCTTTTAAGGACCCGCCTCTTAGGTCATACATATACTTGGTTCAAAAACTCTAAGTGACGGCGGGATAACTGCATTGCCAGCGTAAAAGCCTGCAAGGACCTCAGTGATAGGTACGGTTCGATAATGTAGGATACACCGCTGTTTGAGAGGTCATATACTAATTGAATACCCGATTTTGATTTCGGCAATATTCTGTTGCTTCATGATCGAACGCATGTTGTGCATGTTGTGTCAGATATTTATGTATAGAGTGACAGTTTCGAATTTCGTCCATTTTAGAAAATAGCATTCAAAAAGAGATGTGCAGTATTTAGAGTAATGGGGCTTTTCGATTGGAGAGCTGCGACCATTCTCAGTAATTATATATATAGATATTTATCCGGCTTCTTTAATATTTATCCCCCCCGCAGTAATGGGTCTTAAATTATGTAAAATTTATGAAAGGAAAATAAGTTGCCTGAATATGTATGCATGTTAAACTGGGCTGCTATCTAATCACAAACCAATCTCGCCAGGCATTGCGCGCATTAGCGTATTACGCAAACACGCGCTTCACGTGTGCTTGGTTGTTATTGGCTGAGATAATGACGTAATCAAGAGGTGATTAGCTTATCGATGTTTGCATGCTCCACCGAAGTTTTGGGCCAGATACATAAAGGACACTTTCGTTATTATCATAAAGAGCAAAGTTCACGTTTTCAAGATACCGTTGAACTCCATCTTTCCTGACATTCAGTTCACCATGGAAGAGGAGGTCAACAAACAATTACCCTTCCTCGACGTACAAGTAACGAAGCTGGAAGATGGGCAGATAAGGACAACGGTCTCCCACAAGGCAACCAACACCATGCGCATCCTCCATTTCAGAAGCAACCACCCCGTTGGGCACAAACGTAGTTGTGTAAGAACCCCTTTTCCAACGCGTTCAGACACATTGCAATGACGAAAGTGGGAAAAAGGAGGACATTGCGTACTTGCGTGCCCTATTTCATGCCAACGATTATCCGAAGTCCTTTGCACGCAAGTGTTTTAAGAAGCTCTACCATGAGCGGTGAAAAGGAGAGGACCCGAAGTTCTGGCTCGCTATCCCTTATGTGAAAAATGTATGAGAGGCGGCTGTAAGAATCCTGAAACCATTCGGGACCGGTGTGGCTCATAGGCCGGAGTCAACCATCAGACAGCAGATAATGAGGCCCAAAGACTTGTTACCTTTGACAAAACAATCAGCTGTAGTCTACAGCATACCATGCCGAGACTACACTAAAAGGTATATCGATGAAACGGGCAGAAACCTTGGCACAAGGTTGCATGAGCATCAGCTCGCAACCAACCATGAATATAAGTTATCTTTGGTCTATGACCATGAATTCTGTTTTTCCTGACATCAAAGTTTTCGATGGGGGCTGAAAGCAACAACTAGCGGCCGTTCCTTGATGTTCTAGTCTATCAAAAACGCAATTGGAGCCTAAAAACGGTGGTATATAGGCTACCTAAGCTACCATAGCAGGCACCCAGCATGCCACAAAAGCAGTTATGTGTGGACTTTATATCAGCGGGCAAGAACATACTGCCGCCAGCCACAGGACCGGAACTTTGATGCCCCCAGCGTCCCTTCCTAGCCGACGGGTATCTTCAAAATTTCATCGAATGCGGAAGACAGGCCCGATCGAATAGAGAGCCGGCGGCTGATCAACCAATATTATAGCGTGCGCTACCAAACATTGAAGACGTTTCACAGGCAGTTTCCCGTCTATTAAAACCCATGAGGATCAGCATCGCCTACCGACCAGAGGCAACTAGACGACATCTGACCATGCAATTGAAGGAACATCCGCCCCTGCACTCCGATGTGCGATCAAGAGAACACACTCCCAGACCTGACACACATCAGTGTCACTTCTCACAAGCTATTTTCAGTACTACTAGTACTCAGATACACCGGTAGAAGCAGCAGTCTAAACATTAGTTGCAGTAGAAGAAATAGGAAACCCAGGCGCCTCAAATATTTCTCAGCACCCACTTTGAGTGATTGTGGGTAAATAGTGATTAAGTCACAGCGCAAATGGCTCTGCAGCACCAAGTGACATGGCAGAACCTGCGATATTAATTAATAACGCCTCGTTAACAATAAGATAACACAGCCTGACGGATAAAGTTTTGAGAGCGGAAAGCAAGGAAAGCGATGATGTGCTAGTACCACCACTATCATTAATACTACCAGCATCACTTATATTGCCCTATTCTTGTTGCACTTACTTAGACTGTCCTACTTCACTTATCCGATACTTTATTGTCGTCCTACTACAGAGAAAATGTAACAGGCCTAAGTGTTGTCTATAGAGGACAAACTGCTCGACATAAGGGCATGGTAGGACTTGTACATTTCTTTAAATACGGTCTTCTATTATAAATATGCTAATCACTTTTACCTCACACAGATTGGGAGTGCGTTCTGGGTGCGACTTCTTAAAAAGCACACACACACAGGCAGTATTTAAAGCATACTTTCTTCTGACCTTAGTAAGTATAATTACTAGAATCTAGCGGGATAAGCAAAGGCGCGTACCTATAGAAGCAGCTCTTTGAGTGCGAACCTGGTAGAGGAGTACACAGCTCGGTGGATAGAGTTGAGAGTACGGAAGCCAAGGCAAGCACTGCTATGCATAGGCCGCCTGCATTTACTTACTCGAAATACTTTTAACCCAGATTGTCACTCCTTGTTGAGACCAAGGGAATGTGAGCCCTAGCGTTGGCTAAATCAGCGTTACATCCGACGAAAAGGGGTGGGGTTAGTGCCAGCACAACTACTACTACAAGTCTTGCAGATATTAAGGGGATATTAGCCCAGTGCGGACTTTCATCAGCGTCTTTTCTGACTTATTAAACAGTCAGTAAAATACCAGCAAATATAATCACTCAGCTACGCCCTAGTTAGCAGTATTAAAAATAGCAGTACCAGTCCTTGCTTACTTAAGTCTACATAGACACCTACTAAAGGTGAATGAGGGTAGACAGTGCAGTTATCGCCCAGGCAGTATTTAATGCATACTATTTACTGCCCTTAGTAAGTATAATTACCAGAATCTAGCAGGATTAGCATAGACACGTACCTATAGAAGCAGCTCATATAGTCCGTACCTGGTAGAGGAGTACACAGCTCGGTGGATAGAGTTGAGAGTATGGAAGCCAGTGCAGTACTACCACCGCTAACTTCGGCGGTGTTTCTGGCTGCATCTGGAGAAAGCGGCTTACGCGCACAATCATTTCGAATTTTTCTTGCCACCGATCGCGCACGGGGTTGAGGTTTAAAGTGGGGTAGAGATGGAAGCCATTCACTATACCTTGCAGTAGTCCCTGCTCTCGGGCAAGTGGTGGCTATCGAGGATTGCGGTGGAAGAACTTACACACAATATGTGAGCAACTCCATCAACAGAGAAGATTTTTCACTTACTGCTTTAACGTGGTGCCGCAAGCAGTGTGATTAGGCATGCCATACCAGGTCGATCACTCACGTATACCAGCTTTTAATTTCCTCAGAAGGTCTTGAGGAAATTCAGTCTATTTTAAGTCGTAGGTGGCGAAGACTGAAGGCTTACGTGTATACAGGGTGTCCCAAAAAATATAATTTCAGTGCATGTTCTCAAACTGACGTCCAATTTGATCCAGACATTCGTCTAAATACGGTAAAATATATCCGCATATGTACAGTATGGCGAGACCTACAAGCAATTTGCCTAAGTTTATAAAAAGGTTGAGTATTTCTGCCATACCAGCAGGAAGGGATTTACGAAAACTTAGCAATAATAATGGGCAGCATTGGGCATATTAAGTACTTTAAAGAACAATAAGAAGTACTACGTGCTTGTTAAAATGGAGTTCATGCTTAAACCCTTCGCTTCAGAAAAGTATAAACAGCCTGCGTTTAGTAGAAAAAGAGAGATTTGAACGAGCTTATTATTCAGCAGTACAAAATATCGTAGCCTTCCCAAGTGTTTTTCGTTAACTTCCCTCACCCATTACTCCCCATATCTTGACTTAACGCACTGCCTTTTATCGATTATTGTATTTTTTAAACTAACCCACGTTCCTTGCTGATGCCAGTAATTCTGTGAAATTTACAACTGTTCTACGTGGCCCCGTTATCTTCCTTATGCAGCGACAAGTAGCAGCTGCGCAGCTGTCACGAATTTTTTTTCGTAGAAGGTATCTTAAATTAATCAATTACACCGAAGAAATTCAATTCTTTTAAAACTTAGTAGACCGTAAGTTCGTACATTAACCGATGAAAAAAGTTACAGTTGGCTAAAGCATAATGCCTCCTTAATTTCACGACAATTGAGTAAATGACGTTTTCAACTAAAATAAATCGATGGTCACCCCGGCGAGGTTACTTTTAGAGTGTTTCACTAGATGACCTCCCCTAATGACCGTTTCTGTTCTCGTAAAGTCGCACCACCTACGACGTCACTTTAATTAACCATCCTCTACCTTACACCGTATATCACTGCATGTTATGTGAGCATGGAATGACGTGGACAGAGTTAATTTTGAAAATGAATGCTAGGCATTCGGCAGGGTATAGTGTTGTTAATTTTAATTTGTACACCCGAGTTTGCATAGTCAATGTTCTCCTATATTTTAAGTACAAAGCTGTTGCTGAGATTCCTAAGTTGCGGCTGGCGGTAGATGGGACCCGTGAAATACAACTCCTGTTAAAAAAAAGAAAAATGCACTGAAAATAAGGCTTGCGGCACTTTGAGAACGCGTGGGTGACTTCTTGTAGGTGGTCAAGCGACCTACTAGCCGTGTTTGCCTCCCAGTGGGTTCTTGACGCGAAAACAAGTAGAGGTAAGCAGGTGCATATTTATCGATTGCACGCACACTGGGGAACTGGTAAGCCTTTGGAGCTAGCAAAAGTTGAGTGCTTATCACGGCTGTGATTGGATATGCGATCCAGCTGAGAAATCTGAAGCAAGTACTGCTGTAAGCTGGGGTGAGTAACTGGGGGAATGGGAATCCATTTCCAACACAACAATCAGGGAAACACGTGATAGTGATTTACGTGAGTAAGTGCGTTGGTGAGTTGACATTTAAGTTGTCATTCTGGCACTCGTGTGGACTACAGCCAAGATAACTAGGGGAGATAAGTTGGTGCACATGCATCGATCGCAAGCCTAAAACGGAACTGGTCAGCAAAAGATGAACCGTCATCACGGCTGTGATTGGATATGCAGTCTCAGTGAGAAAACAGACTCAAGCACTGCTATCATAATGGGAATTTAATGAGTGAGTAAAATAACTTAGAAGATCGGTGTTTCCAAGGGAAATATAAAATAAATCATATTATCTGTTTTATTACGCCAATAAACCGTAAAAAGCCCAGCAAACACTTTGAACTAATGAAAAATGGACATTTTAAACGGGAGCGAAAAAAATAAGGATGAATGCACTAGTCATTTATAACCTCAACGATCAATCAAGCCCAATAAAAATTTAAGAAGAGCGTTTAGCTACGCTGATAGTCAAAAGCATGCGATTGAGGGTATCATGTAAGCGTGCTCCGATGCTCGAAAAGTATTCTTGCTTGTCTAATCTGGGGTAATTTATAGAAAAGCACTTAGCACTTACTTTGTTTATAAAAGCTAACTTTTTCTTTAACATCCCAACCCTGCAGTATATTTGTGTGAACATTAAGCCTTCGTACCTAACAAGTCAAGTAAACTAACAATTTGTCTTTATATAATTACGCAGGGTTACATTGAAAAATGTGCCTTAAACCTCTTGAAAGAGCGCATATATAAATTTGGTTTGTACATTTAACTATATTATTAGGTTTCCTGAGCAAACAATATGTAAATTATATTTAATAAAAGCTTATGCTAGTTAAATATGAGGCAAAATGCACGTTTTTAATAAGCCTTCAATACAGATGGATACAGGTGTGTTCCTTAATTATAAGGAAACGTATGTGATGGTGTAACGACCCCTTATTCTTTGTCATGCTTTCCTCGGACGCCCCGGAGACCAGCCTTTGAAGGTCACTCTCTGTCTGTCTTACGGACTCCGGCCCACTCAAGGTCGAGACTTGTCTGGCCTCACTTGCAAAAGATTCGGGGGAGTTGTGAACGCCCAGTCACTGCCGGAACCGACGAATTACTGTTTGGTTGTGGTTGTCCGGATCCGGTGGTCAACTTGCCTGACTGCGCCTATGGATTCGGCCCATTCATGGCTGTACTGGACTTGTCTGGGGGTCCCCTACCCATTCCTCATATTCTACTTCTTCTTATCTTATTAAATTATTCATAGCGATCTGGCCTTTCACGCCTTATCATAATTTACTAGCTTATAAACGTTGGGATACGTTCAATCGCCTATTGTCTGGCTGAACCACATCGTATCCCGCAAGGGCTTGCCTGAATCGTAAAAAGCAGGGTATAAATAAGTAAGAGAATGCATAAAAATCACAAGAATATTCTTTAGCAAACCTTTGTTTAGTATTATACGCCTTATCATAACATGATTTACACCATGAACTTGCAATAACATGGTCACGTTTTGTGCGAACACCAATGGTCATTCTAATTACTTTGCTTTTATTAGTATACCTAGCCCTTAGTTTAAACTCGTATACCATAATTATCAGCCTTACCCCAAATTACTAATAAAAAGTTAATGCCACTTATCTAATCTAATACCTAACACTTGTCAGAACAGTACCTCATCACTGTAACCCAAAAGTTACAGCTAAGTCCTAGAACTTAATAATAGACTTGCAGAACCGTGAAGTTGACAACTGTGACAACATGTGTTTTGTGGGCAGAACTAACTATAATATCGGGAACCTGTTAGCGGCAATAAAAGTCAGTTTCATCAGCAGCTCCTCTAAATACATCAATAAATCCTTAAGCCACCAGAGCACAATTTCAGATAATTCATAAAATGCGTAGTTAATTGGCACATGTGGCAAACGATGAAACCGGTTAGCTATTATCAGACTAATTACTGCCAAACTTTAAAGAAACAAACATTTTTAATGAGGAATGAAGAAGAATGTACTGCTTAGCCCAATACTGGGAATTGCGCCCTTGAAGTAATAATTCAAGCTGACGATGTTGATATTGTAACAACCCGCAGTGAAACTGATTGAAGACTTCAAATTCTTAACGATGTCCAAAATGGTATGTCAACCGGACTCTTAGGTAAGGCAAACTTTACGAACCGCTCATATGCATGTTGACCAAGTTTGCACACTAGGAATTCCACGGATGTCTTATCCTCAAATCGTGCTCATTCTTCAAGCAGCTACCCATATTTTTGCAAGTAAGCTTCGACATTGAAGCTTCTATCCATATCGTAGATAAAATGAACCATCCGGTCCTAGATCTGCTCACTTCAACGTATTTCTCATGTTTTGCTCCTTCCACGGTAACCTTGGCCTACGCTGTGCGACCCGATTCTACTCTGCCCGTTGATCGATATTTTAACACACTATGCAAGCGGTCGTCACGTATGCATGCTGATCAATAGTTTTCCATGCTGAGTGAACGCCCGTCGTATGTGAAAGCTAATCGATAATTCCTCGTGCTGTGTGAACGGTCGTTAACACACGCTGTTTGTTTGTGCGCACGACTCAACCCGCGTGCGCTACTGTCCATTGGCTCTGAGTGCACTACAGCGCGTGCAGAAAATGGTTTGAGTCGTTTGACGGATCTGGTGCAGTTGCGGACAAAGCAGCTGCGTCGGAGAAACCGGGAGATTACTCCGGACACAATTGGCCGAGCATGCAGCGGCAGAGGTAGAAAGACGCCAACTCCCCGGTTGCAGCTCACTCGACGGGACCTGGCCATATTTTTAAATTTGACGAAGTTGAATTCCTCGCAAGAGGTGACAACCGTATAAGCCGCGAGCGGGTCGAGTCATGGTTCTAAGGCCCCCAATCCATCAACCTGCGCAACGATTAGGCATTCCCATACGGTTTATTGTGAAATTACCTGAGCAAGAGAATCAGTCACGTGGGAAAAATTGGGCGCTCGTTTTCGGTGTCTTCATTGATAAGTTGATAAATTGCGCTTCTGTTCGACGTTTACATCGAAAACTTTAAAATAAGATATAAGTAAACAGCATTTACCGAAAAACGAGCTTTTGGATGTCAGTTCTTATGCAGATGGCCATGTAGGTAAAGTGTAAAAATGCTCTTAAATGGCAAACCACATTGTGGAGCATCCAAAATTTCTGCTAGATACCGCGCATAGTGTTATTCCTAAGATTAATAAAAAAAAACCTTCCATAATAGGTTACCTCTTTAAAAAGTGCTTTTATTGGATATATAGCTGACGAAGTTCTGCGTATATTAACTTTTACCAAGGTAATGTCACAGTGAAATTGGAGATTTGACAATTTCGTTAATTTACCTGAAGAAGAATGATTACTTTTGACTGGAGATGAAAGAACATACTTTTCTCCTTATAATTGATTATTTTCCGTTTAAAGGGATTAATTCCACAATCCTAAATAAGCGTGCGAATGCAAAAAAAACAGGCAACATATATGACCATTTTTCGAAATTTTTATATTGTTCCTGTCTGTTCCGTTTCTACATAACGCTTGATCGGAACGTATTGTTTACAAAAAACTATACTTCTCAAGGACTGCAATCAATAATGCCTTCTATAGGTTGTCTTCGCAGTAACATATGAAAACTTTTGTTTCGAGCAAGGCCAGCTGTGTGGATAAGCAAAATGTTCAACCAAAACTTTTGTTGCATTTATTGCACAAAAACTTCACAGAATAGACAAATATAATTTTTTAAACTTCTATCGCTGCTGAAAATAAATGCGGTTACTTAAACTTCGCTTCACTTCGCTTCACTTCCATTTGATCGATTTTTCATAAAATTTTAAAATTCTGGAAGGGATTATTATTCCATATTTTTTACTTATTATGGAATTATTCCACAGCACAATGTGTATTAGACGAAAGTTTGGCTCTTTCTTTCCCTATAGCGTAGTGAAATCTTTAATATAAACTTACTCATGATTAAGCCAAAATGATTGCTTATTTCCCTCAATAACTTTAACTGAGAGGGCAGTTTTCCAAATTAAAGCACTTCTTATTATTTAATCCACCCAATTGATCAAATAACCTGTGCATATACATGCTAAACTACCAAGTTAAATTTCATCATAAAAGTTTTTTTCAGGACTTGCAGGATTGTACCTTCCAGGTCTTATTATTCGATTAGCCCAAATGTGATGAATAGTCGACCTCTGTGGAAGTCGAACACACACAGTAGAGAAAGCTTTTGCGTAGCCAGCGCTCTACCATTGACATACGGAGCTCACACTCGGGTCGATTTACTTGCAAGTTTTCTACTGTATTGCCATTTCTATTGGTTGACACGTTTTTCCTTAGAAATTGGTAGAGACGACTGGTTGGTCGGCCGATCATCGCAGTCAACTGTGGTGAAGGCGTCGGCTTTTAGACGTGCTTATCGTCGGTAACTATCGAATACGGAACTCCATTACCTTCTACAAAGAAATCTGGTATTGTTTCATTCGAGTAAGTCTACTAAAATAAATTTTCTCTGTGCACCACCTTAGATTTTGCCATGGCGTTAGTTTGCTGTTTCAATCCGGACTTCAGGTCAGATTGAGGGTTAAATATTTAGGTAAGCTTTATGCATTAAAGTTAGTTCTAAAATAAATAATTTCGATTAGGCGTTGAGCTAAGTGTAATGGTTAGAGTTTAGTGTTAAGCGTAGGGCCAAATTTCAATGTGAGTGAGTACTTCAGTGTTTACTCTATCTCTTACAAAAGCACGCGCTGTAGTGCAGTCAGGGCCCATGGCCGGAAGCGCACGCGGGTTAAGTCATGCGCACAGACAAACAGCGTGTGTTAACGACCGTTCACACAGTGTGAGGAATTATCGATTAGCTTGCACATACGACGGGCGCTCACCCAGCATGGGAAACTATTGATCAACGTATTGATCAACGCACCTGTCGTGCAATACTTGAATCCGCTGGGCAATCACTTATAAGCAACCGTCACGTCGCACACAGACGGACAGAGACTTAAAGACACCGTCAGGCGTGACTGAACACAGTACAGGCCAGCGCCGGCCTTCGCCCCGCGGCCAAATGAAGCCCTATGTGGTGCCAGCAATTACTGCTCCCCGACATAGCAGTTCTGAGCTTTGAAGATAATAAAACTTTCATCTAATTGGCCTCCACTTTAAAGCTCTTTTTGTTGTGTTTTTCCTTGAGGATTCAAAAAAGGCATAATTAGACCATGACTTAACAGCTGCGTTGGTCCCACAAGCCATTACGCGGCTTTGGAGCCCTTGCAACACCGGCTCCCTTTTTTCCTGCTGTTCCAATATTAATCGCACCCTCCTTTCCCATTAATGGCTGCGTACTTATTTTGCAGTAGTTAACATGTTTTGTTTTGAGACTTTAGACGGCGTAGGTTGTGTTAGTACTGATAGAAAGGTGGCTGTCGAATAGGCGGATACCGGCACAGGCCGGCCAAAGATGTAAAACTTTAAAAGCGTTACTGTCTGATCATAACGCAATCAACAGACATGCTCATCTACACCCGGTCCGTCTAGGCCATTGCATAAAATGTGTTGGTTGCCACACATAGGGTTCATGCGGACTTGACAGAAAGATAAATGCAGCGCGTTGATCGCGAACAGCTATCATGCTGAAGGACATATGAGTTGTCCCCATTAGCCCTGACACACGCATGAGTTTGTATGCAACTGGCCCTCTGTCGTCTGTAGTAGAGGAAAGTGCCAATGTATTTCTTCTGATCGCAAGTTGGTCATGTTAAAAAAGGGAACAGAACCTACCGTAGGGCATAATTATTTGCGGTCCAGCATGAGAGGGCCCCGCTATAAATTTGCTAATGTTTCCCAGGAGCCGAATATCCTAAACAAAGCCAAAATGTGTGCAGTTATAACACTGCGTCAAACAGCATCTCAGAAATAGATGGGCACATATTTCACTACTTTAGCTTGAAGTCAAAATACAAATCTCAATTAAAATGCATCAGTCTTGTTACCTTTATATCCTCGTTCAAAACTACAGCAAATGTCAATAAATAAGTTGACTCGGAGGTAACAGTTTGGACAAAACCGACGCCACAAATAGCCGTCAACGAAAACAGACGTAACTAGGGGAATTCACAGTAAAGAGTTAGTGGGAGAGCTTCTTCGTTTAGTTCATTGTTAGATATAAACGCCAATGTAATTGCCGATAAAAAAAAATTTAGAAGTTTACGTGGGAAAAATTCATCCGCGTTGCCTACAGTGATCGCGATGTACGCCAGTTCTGAATTTTCTGGCGTGAGAATAATGGCTGAGAATTTCAGGCAATCCTGTCCCTGGATTAGAAGGCTTTGCTTCCCTGTTGCAAAAGATAAATCAACAAAGCACGAGTTAAAAGCCGTACACACATATCTTCTTTGAGCAATGTACAGTTCAATACTATAGCAGTGCCAAAAAAAACAAAATAAACTGAAATCAATTTGTGGGCATTAGTCATAGCATTTGGTCTTCGTTTACACAGTGTACCCGACATGTTTGGATTTGTGACCTAGGAACGGCTTACCTGCTCAGAATTGAAAAGAATTCAGAACTCACGGGGATTACATTCTATACAGTTATTCATAGGTTTACAGGAATGTTCAGCAGTTCCTTCTGTAAATCCCGATTCTGATGAATAAAACTGTAAAATATTTATTTCAGAATATTAATAACAAGGTTTTGAAAATTAAAGTAGTGGGAACATCACGTACCCTGTAGGAAGTTGGGATGTCAGTAACATAACCAAATGTACTGCTTTCTTTAATAGCGAGAACACTTCCTTCTGAAAAATCGAGAGATCAATAACACCTTGTCAACGTACGGCAACTGCGTAAATCCGGAGTTTATTAAGACCACAGCAACTGGCATTGCTTTGAGGAAAATTTTATACCGTTTAACTCTTAATGCGTTCCCGCAAAAAGTATAGGTTGCAGTCCGGATGGCAAAACGTGTTCCTGTCTAAGCAGATCGCCGCAGTTACATATTTGCCGTGCCTGAAAAAAGGCACAGGATGGCTTTTTCCCAGGTACCATCCGAGGTGTTCAGCAGACCATTTTAATTGTGAGCGAGGTTGTTTTTGCCAAATTCGTCATGCATTATTTTGATGATTTTTTGCTTCTCATCTGCCCTCGCTGAAGACTGCACGATTACATGGCCTGGTTGGTACCACGGAACGTAAGAACTTTTTCGGGATCTAGCGTGCATTCATGAACTAAATAATGCTCAGTACCCGCGAGAAGGAAGCGGTGTTTTTACATAGTTCCTTTCTGGCGACTTCAGCTTTGGGGGCGTAAAGCGAAATTGCTGACTCGATTTAATCGAGACAAGACAATCAGCCCTAAACGCAGTGATTAGAGCGTTGGACTTCTAACTTAGAAGGCTGAAGGTTAAAAATCGAGTGGGACACCCATTTTGAGGCAAAACGTTGATTGGGTATGACTAGGCGACGACAGCTAATAAGTCAGGAATGGCCGTGGTAGTGTCCATTGACGTTTTCAGGAATCTGGTTAGCGCACATGCTTGTCCTGGAAGTGCCTTGAGGCTCTTACTTGAGCGATATCATGCTGTCGTTTAGCGACATTGGACATACGATGGAGTGGATCCGACAAAGACAAGGGAGACAGGAAAAGCCATTTCTGACTTTCTATAGTTATCAGCCTGTCATGCCTAATCTTAGGGATCGGAACCTTTGCGTTGGAATCTCGGAGTTTCACTCTTAGTGATTTGGGTAGAATCTCCTTTTTTCGGTACCAATGCAAAAAGGTTAACTGTTATTGCATCAAACTTTCGCTCATTTCATATTTCTCCCATCCTCGAGCGTATAAGAGAGCACTGTGCTAGAAATGCGTACACAGGTATGGAAATTTCGACATCTGAAGAAATAAAATCTGATGGAAAACATCTTGGAGAAGGGATAACAAAATTTGTCATGCAAATTACCGAGACGTTTTCACCCAATTTCTCGCAGATAAATGGTAGAAGTACGAAACAGTTCACCTAAAACAGTGCAAATGATAGAGGTCAAAATAGTTATTAAAAACTTGAAAAATCTTCAAGAAGTTCTTACTTTAACATTAACGATAATTAACGCTTATGATTTCTTGCTGAACGATGATATTTATATATTATCAGCATTTTCCCCAGGTATAAATTTGAAGCAAGCCAAAACAGCAGAGTTTATTTGCGCAAATAAATTTCGAGAGCGCTTATCAACTGCATCCGCTCTGTGCTTGAATGACGAAACAATTAGAGAACACATACCAATCTGTGTGAGGTAATAGTGGCAAGCATTTGGATAATAATAGAGCGTTTGCAGAATTTGTGCACTTTTGTCGAGCATCTTGCCGTCTATAGCCTACATTAAGGACTATTACAGTGTATATCTGTAGTCTTACGACAATGCAGTTTGGGTAGGTACAGTAGGACAGTATAAGTCAGTTCAACAGGAATAAGCCAATTTCAGTGATGCTGTTAGTACTAGTGATAAAAGTGATATAAGCACACCAGGGCTCCCCTTGCTTTCTGCTCTCTCAACTATATCCAACAGATTCTGTCATCTTATTGGTTGACCAAAAGTTACGAAGAAATAGCTAAAGTTTTACCATGTATTTATGTTGCACGGTGCCATTTACCGTTAACAGGCTAACCTTTTACTAGTATCTAAACTCCACGTTGAGGTTTCAGGACAGGTCTCCTGTATAAGAGGGGAGCAATCTGCTCCATAATCAACTAATATTGCTATCGGTTATAACTGTGTCAGTAGCCGAGTAAGAAGCAATAAGCATAACAGATGAAAATGTGAGCGTGCCAAATTTCTCATCTTCACGTGCTGATTCTGTACGACATTTGGGATTTCCTGCGAGCACGCGGTCTCTCTGTAGGGGGTTTAAGATCAGCAGGTACAGGCAGATTACGCCGGACTACATAACAGGTTCGGAGTTCGCACGCAAGTTATAACTGTTGAAGTATATCAGTTCACTTTATAAAGCATTGTTTCGAACGACGCCTTTATTGGGTTTTGAATAGCCAAAGACAGACCAACGAGGCAAAGCATACAGTTCGCCAGAAAGTAACCTCCCTATTAATGACGAATAGGCCTACAAATAACATGTCACCAGCGGAAGAAGAGGCGATGAGAAGGTTAAAAATGAACAAAGACATAATAGTGCTCCCGGCCGACAAGGGAAGAGCAACGGTCGTGATGAACCGTAGCGATTATAACGCGAAAGCACAAGCTCTCCTCGATGACCAACAAGCCTACAAACCCACGCATTCCTCACAGGCAAAATCACTGATCAGCCAGATTACTAGTCTCCTGAGACGGCTCCGACGCAGCAAGGTGATATCGCAAGACAAATGGCGACAAATCAAACCAACTGACACAGCACTGGCTCGGTTTTACGGTTTGCCAAAAATCCACAAGCCAAACGTTCCACTCCGGCCAATCGTGGCATTGAAAGGCAGCCCTTCTTACAACCTATCTAAATGGATGTCACGAAAACTAAACTTTCTCCGAGAGGGCTCAACGACCTCAATCAATTCGGCCTCCCAATTTCTAGCCGCTATCCGGAACAGAACTCTTCAACCGGATCAAACCATGGTATCTTTTGATGTCGTTTCACTATTTACATCTATCCCTCCGGACCTGGCACGCGACGTCCTACGCAAGCGACTCGAAGAGAAATATGATGAATCGAGGGGTCCCCTAAAAATTAACCATCTCATGCAACTCTTCGTTTTCTGCCAAAGAAATTTTTTCACATTTAATGGTCAAACATACGAACAGACCAAAGGGACGCCGATGGGATCCCCAATTTCCAGTCTCATCGCAGAACTGGTCTTACAGGAGCTGGAAAAAGTCGCCTTCGACCAATTTGAGCCTGCATTCTGGTGCCGATACGTGGACGACACTTTTGTTATAATCGAACGGAGCAGGCTGGCAGACTTCCAAAACCTGCTTAACGGTATCTTCCCAGACATCCAATTCACAAAGGAGGAAGAGAGTGCCGGACAACTACCGTTCCTGGATGTCCTCGTCATGCGCAGACCCAACGGGGAACTCAGCACCATGGTTTATAGGAAGGCAACTAACACAACCCAGGTGCTCAGCTTCCATAGCAACCACCCACTAACGCATAAACGTGGCTGTATTCGAGCACTATTTCAGAGGGTGAAAACACACTGCAGTGAACCGGAAGGACGAGCGCAAGAATTGCGACATCTTCGGGACCAACTTGCCATGAACGGATACCCCAACAGCTTCATCCACCGATGCCTCCGAACGCACCCACGGGGAACAAAAGAAAGGGGACCACCAACGCTCTGGCACGCTCTGCCGTACATTAAAAACGTGTCAGAAGCAACCGAGCGTATCGCTGCAGAGCTCGGCGTGGGTATTGCTCATCGCCCGATGTCTACCATGCGTGAACGAGTCATGCAAATCAAAGACCCGCTGGATGTAGGTGAGCAGTCTGGCGTCATTAATCAGGTGCCATGTCGCGATTGTTCTTGCCATTATACAGGGCAGACCGGGCGGCGACTTAGCTCAAGAATGACGGAGCACAAACGGGCAGTGCGGAAAGGCGACCCACAATCCCAGATCGCTACCCACACTCTGGAGGAAGGCCACGCATTTGACTTCTCGAACACACGGATAATGGCACGGGCCGGTAATAGGACGGGACGCGAACTGCTGGAGGCCTGGATGTCAGATTCTAACTCCATAAACAGGCATGTGGATATGCCGCCCTGTTATTTTGCCATCCGTGCCCGTGAACAGAAACCAGGGCCCAGTTCCTCTACAAGCACACAGGCCACTACCTCAAGGTCAGATGCCGTTACTCCAGGGACGCGCTTCGGAGACGCGATAAGATAAGGTGAGAATGGAATTGGCGTGGACAAAGACCAATCAATAATTGCCACCACCACCCCCTCCCTTACCAACCCCATTTATGCGTACCTGACGCTTGATTCTCTCATTTACTCTGACGATGGCTTCTCGTGTGGAGCCGAAAGCTCAGAATAAAACTATCGTTCCAGAGATCATGTCTTCGTCTTCTTTACAACAAGAACCTGGGGCACGCATATTCGCTGCTATTCGTGAAGTGATCTATTTACCGATTGCGCGTCCAACGGAGTTTCCGCACCCCCTGCCGATCTGCGTTAAGACTGCTGGAACTAAATAATTGAGTTATGCAATATGAGAGTAGGCAGCGTTTGTAACATCTTGTGTTTACCCCCTCTCACCTCCCTTCACCTAATCTGATCCTAATCTGCCTAGGTTTTTTGGCCTTACTTAAGCCCGCTTTGCGCCAGAGTTGTTGGATGGTGGGGGAGGGGCATGTTTGAGTGCATTTAGGTTAGTGGACACGTTTGTGTCTGGGACGTGAATAACACAAGTCTGTCTGGAACACCTTGAGTTGATCATGCATACTGTCATTAATACTGGTCGGCTTACATTTATAGATTATGGACTCCAGCCAAGTGCTAGTTCTAGTAATCATACTTGCTGAAGCCAGTAAGTGGAAAGCTAAATGCACGTAGGAAGTTGTAACCTAGTATGTCATCATAACCTATATGGGGATTATAGTAAACAGAATGGTTGAAAGAGCGAACATTTAAAACATCTCTAAAGATTTATCACCGTTTGCGCTCACTAATTTCCGACCTCGGCAACATCTACAATGTCTAGTTTTAGCTCAGAAATTTCAGACTATCATCTATTTAATAGGAAGCATGACCCTCCAGCAGTCAGTAAGTCATGGGAGCTTAGTAAAATCC
>JAYGXS010000007.1:14374501-14385888 GCA_036362985.1 Ligula intestinalis | reverse complement strand
AATATGTAAATTATATTTAATAAAAGCTTATGCTAGTTAAATATGAGGCAAAATGCACGTTTTGATAAGCCTTCAATACAGATGGATACAGGCGTGCTCCTAAATTATAAGGAAACGTATGTGATGGTGTAGCAACCCATTATTCTTAGCCATGCTTTCCTCGGATTCCCCGGAGACCAGCCTTTGAAGGTCACTCTCTGTCTGTCTCATAGACTCCGGCCCACTCAAGTTCGAGACATGTCTGGCCTCACTAGCAAAAGTTGCGGGGGAGTTGTGAACGCCCAGTCACTCCCGGAACCGACGAACTACTGTTCGGTTGTGGTTGTCCAGATCCGGTGATCTTCTTGCCTGACTGCGCCTATGGATTCTGCCCATTCATGGCTGTGCTGGACTTGTCTGGGAGTCCCCTAACCATTCCTCATATTCTACTTCTTCATACCTTATTCAATCATTCATAACAATCTGCCTTTCACGCCTTATCATAATTTACTAGCTTATAAACTTTGGGTTACGTTCAATCGCCTATTGTCTTGCTGGACCACATCGTATCCCACAAGGGCTTGCCTGAATCGTAAACAGCAGGGTATAAATAAGTAAGAGAATGCATAAAAACCGCAAGAATATTCTAAAGCAAACCTCTGTTTAGTATTATACGCCTTATCATAACACGATTTACACCATGAACTTGCAAGAACATGGTCACGTTTTGTGCGAACAACAATGTTCATTCTAATTACTTTGCTTTTATTACTATACCTAGCCCTAAGTTTAAACTAGTATCCTGTAATTATCGGCCTTACCCAAAATTACTAACAAAAGGCTAATGCCATTTATATAATCTAATCCCTAACACTTGTCAGAACAGTACCTCATCACTGTAACCCAAAAGTTACAACTGAATCCTAGAACTTAATAATAGACGTTGCAGGAACCGTGAAGTCGACAACCGTGACAACATGTGTTTTGTGGGCAGAACTAACTATAATATCGGGAACCTGTTAGCGGCAATAAAAGTCAGTTTCATCAGCAGCTCCTCTAAATACATCAATTAATTCTCAAGCCACCAGGGCACAATTTCGGATAATGCATAACCTGCGTAGTAAATTGGCACATGTGGCAGACGATGAAACCGGTTAGCTATTATCAGACAAATATCTGCCAAACTTTAAAGAAACAAACATTTTTAATGAGGAATGAAGAAGAATGTACTGCTAAGCCCAATACAGGGAATTGCGCACTTGAAGTAATAATTCAAGCTGACGATGTTGATATTGCTTCAACCCGTAGTGAAACTGATTGAAGACTTAAAATTCTTAACGATGTCCAAAAACAATATGTCAACCGGCTTCTTAGGTAAGACAAACTTTACGTACCGCTCATATGCATGTTGACCAAGTTTGCACACTAGGAATTCCACGGATGTCTTATCCTCAAATCGTGCTCATTCTTCAAGCAGCTACCCATATTTTTGCAAGTAAGCTTCGACATTGAAGCTTCTATCCGTATCGTAGATAAAATGAACCATCCGGTCCTCGATCTGCTCACTTCAACGTATTTCTAATGTTTTGCTCCTTCCACGGTAACCTTGGCCTACGCTGTGCGACCCGATTCTACTCTGCCCGCTGATCGATATTTTAACACACTATGCAAGCGGTCGTCACGTATGCATGCTGATCAATAGTTTTCCATGCTGAGTGAACGCCCGTCGTATGTGAAAGCTAATCGATAATTCCTCACGCTGTGTGAACGGTCGTTAACACACGCTGTTTGTCTGTGCGCACGACTCAACCCGCGTGCGCTACTAGCCATAGGCTCTGAGTGCACTACAGCGCGGGCAGAAAATGGTTTGAGTCGTTTGACGGATCTGGTGCAGTTGCGGACAAAGCAGCTGCGTCGGAGAAACCGGGAGATTACTCCGGACACAATTGGCCGAGCATGCAGCGGCAGAGGTAGAAAGACGCCAACTCCCCGGTTGCAGCTCACTCGACGGGACCCGGCCATATTTTTAAATTTGACGAAGTGGGATTCCTCGCAAGAGGTGACAACCGCATAAGCCACGAGCGGCTAAAGTCATGGTTTTAAGGCCTACAATCCATCAACATGCGCAATGATTTGGCGTTCCCATACGGGTTACTGTGAAATTACCTGAGCAAGAGAATCAGTCACGTGGAAAGGACTGGGCGCTCGTTTTCGGTGTCTTCATTGATGAGTTAATAAATTGCGCTTCTGTTCAACTTTTACATCGAAAACTTTAAAATAAGATATAACTAAACAGAATTTACCGAAAAAACGAGCTTTTGGATAAAAGTTCATATGCAGATGGCCATGTAGGTCAAAAGTAAAAATGCTTCAAAACGGCAAACCACATTGTCGAGCATCCAAAATTTCTGCTCGATAACAAGCATATTGTTATCCTTAAGATTAATTAGAAAAACCTTCCATAATAGGTTACCGCTTTAAAAAGTGCTTTTATTTGATAAATAGCTGACGAATTTCTGCGTATATTAACTGTTAACAAGGTAATGTCACAGTGAAATTGGAGACTTGAAAATTTCGATAATTTACCTGAAGATGAATGACTAAATTTGACTGGATATGAAAGAAAAACTTTTCTCCTTATAATTTACTCTGTTCTGCTGAAGGGGATTATTTCCAAAATGCGTAATAAGCGTGCGAATGCAAAAAACAGGCCACAAATATTACCATTTTTTGAAACTCTTATTAGGCTTCTGTCTAATCTGTTTCTACATAACGCCTGATCGGAGCGTATTGTTTACAAAAAATATATTTCTACATGAACTGCCTTCAATGAGGCCTTCTATACGTTGTCTAAGCAGTTACTTTGGTTATGCGCAAGGCCCGCTGTGCGTTTGAACAAAATGTTGAACCAAGCAATTTTGTTACTGCATTTACTGCACTTAAACTTCACAGAATAATATAGGTAATTTTTTTAACTTTATCGCTTCTGAAAAGAAATGCGGTTACTTAAACTTCGCTTCACTTCCATTTGGCACAAAATTTTAAAGTTCTGGAAGAGATTATTATTACACCTTTATTTTACTAATTCTGGAATTCTTCCACAGCGCAATGCGTTGATGATAAAAGTTTGGCTCTGTCTTTCCCTACAGCGTAGTGAAATCTTGAATCTAAACTTACTCATGATTAGGCCAAAATGAGTGCTTATTTCCCTCCATAACTTTAACTGAGAGGGCAGTTTTCCAAACCAAAGCACTTCTTATTATTTAATCCACCCAATTGATCAAATAACCTGTGCAGATACATGCTGAACTACCCAGTTAAATTTCGTCATTAAAGTTGTTTGCAGAACTTGCATGATTTTAACTTCCAGGTCTTATTATTTGATAAGCCCAAATGTGACGAATAATCGACCTCTGTGGAAGTCGAACACACACAGCAGGGAGAGCTTTTGTGTAGCCAGCGCTCTACCATTGACATACGGTGCTCACACTTGGGTCGATTTGCTTGCAAGATTTCTACTGTATTGCCATTTCTATTGGTTGACACGTTTTTTCGTAGAAATTGGTAGAGACGACTGGTTGGTCGGCCGATCATCGCAGTCAACTGTGGTGAAGGCGTCGGCTTTTAGACGTGCTTATCGTCGGTAACTATCGAATACGGAACTCCATTACCTTCTTCAAAGTAATCTGGTATTGTTTCATTCGAGTAAGTCTACTAAAATAAATTTTCTCTGTGCACCACCTTAGATTTTGCCATAGCGTTAGTTTGCTGTTTCAATCCGGACTTCAGGTCAGATTGAGGGTTAAATATTTAGGTAAGCTCTATGCATTAAAGTTAGTTCTAAAATAAATAATTTCGATTAGGCGTTGAGCTAAGTGTAGTGGTTAGAGTTTAGTGTTAAGCGTAGGGCCAAATTTCAATGTGAGTGAGTACTTTAGTGTTTACTCTATCTCTTACAAAAGCACGCGCTGTAGTGCAGTCAGGGCCCATGGCCGGAAGCGCACGCGGGTTAAGTCATGCGCACAGACAAACAGCGTGTGTTAACGACCATTCACACAGTGTGAGGAATTATCGATTAGCTTGCACATACGACGGGCGCTCACCCAGCATGGGAAACTATTGATCAACGTATTGATCAACGCACCTGTTGTGCAATACTTGAATCCGCTTGACAATCACTTATAAGCAACCGTCACGTCGCACACAGACGGACAGAGACTTAAAGACACCGTCAGGCGTGACTGAACACAGTACAGGCCAGCGCCGGCCTTCGCCCCGCGGCCAAATGAAGCCCTATGTGGTGCCAGCAATTACTGCTCCCCGACATAGCAGTTCTGAGCTTTGAAGATAATAAAACCTTCATCTAATTGGCCTCCACTTTAAAGCTCTTTTTGTTGTGTTTTTCCTTGAGGATTCGAAAAAGGCATAATTAGACCATGACTTAACAGCTGCGTTGGTCCCACAAGCCATTACGCGGTTTTGGAGCCCTTAAAACATCGGCTACCTATTTCCTTGCTTATCCAATAATAACCGCGCTGAACACGGAGGCGGCGAGACGCGTAATAACCGCACCCTCCTTTCCTATTAATGGCTATCTACTTATTTTGCAGTAGTAGACATGTTTTGTTTTGGGTATTAGGCCGGCGTATGTTGTGTTAGTACTGATAGAAAGGTGTCTGTCGAAGAGGTGGGTACCGGCACATGCCGGCCAATGAATTAAAGCTTTAAAAGCGTTAGCACCTGATTCGAACGCAATCAACAGACACGCTCATCTACACTCCTCAATTATATGGAACACATGCGCAACCAGATGACGCGGCAGCTATCCGGGATCATACCTCTCAAGCATCGTGAAAGCATTTCCAGCTAGGGTGCTCGAACCACTCGGACCTCCTTTCACTTTCTTTATATTTTTCGGGCGGATACATTTTCACTTTTTGCACTCATACTGGTCCTAAAATAATAAGAACTTTCCAAATGATTAGCTTAATGCTACAGCGCCCTGTCTGATTAGTAGAATGATCTTGGTGCAGTTTTGTGTGCATTAACAACAGAAATTTATAATAAGATTCGAGTTCTTGCTGGTAACTCGAGAAAAAGGTATTCCATTACACGTCCAAATCAACAATCCCAATGCAAAGCATTATATCAGCGAACAACAGAAGTAAAGTGTCGCTGTCGCCTGCCTTGACGTGAGTTATTAACTACGTAAGTCTTTTGCGATTCGGCAATTTGCCGTGCGCCAGAAAAGGCTTATGATCTATCTATTCAATTAAACCGACTGCAATATGCATTTTTTAAAATATTTGCCAGTTGCGTTCCAATGCTTTGTCAACCTGTAGGCTGACAGCCACAGCTGCAGCTGCTCCATTGTCAGGTGAATGCCAAAAATTGATGTATCCTAAACAGCATGATTTTAAGCAGGAACCAAACCGTTTTGTCTTATTGCAGCGGTGCACCCTCGATGATCAATAAATTTTGCTTCGTTCATAAGGAGCCTTTCCGAACCATCGGTAAAATGGATAACAGTTTAACCATAAGTGGAATGTATTTGAACTTCATGAAAAAAACTAATAATCAGGTTTGAAATGTCAAGGTGGTAACACAGGTTTGTAAAGGTATCAGACATCTGTTGTGAAGCGGGAGCATTGGTAAAGTCACCGCAGCAAGCGCTGACTATCCGGTCTCAAGTGCTCAGGCATGCAAAAGGCTGAGTCTCATATCATTGTTGACAAGCGCATTCAGAATGGCCAAACTCATCAGAAATATGCTCGCTTCGAACTTGTCCAGAGCGCCTGATTTGCCTGTCCGTCTAGGCCATTGCAAAAAATGTGCTGGTTGCCACACATAGGGTCCATGCGGACTTGACGGAAAGATAAATGCAGCGCGTTGATTACGATCATTTATCATGCTGAAGGACATATGAGTTGTCCCCATTAGCCCTGACACACGCATGAGTTTGTATGCAACAAGCCTGCTGTCATCTTCAGTTTTTAATTCCAGTTTTTTTCGTGAGGATAATAGGCAATGCCTTTGAAAACCATATTTAGCACGTGTAAAAGCACCTATAAAAATTCACCACTTCTAACATAGTATTGGCAAGCAGTGAGTAGCATTGTTTTTATACAATGTATGTCTGGTTTTTAGAATTTTGACTTGGAGAGAGGAATAGGTACGCATGTAATTATCCAAGCGTTGTTTGTACATCTGAAGGGAAATGGCCTCCACGCCTGACTGTGGAAGGTTGAACTGTTGTATGACACGTTGCGTGAAGAATTCAGAGCGGAGGTTTAGGTAGGACATCTTCGTGCGCAGCTTCATTGTGTGCCCATGGAGATGAGGCGAAAGGTGCCACTGAAACATGTCTTCAAAGCGTACTCCTTTCTCAAGACCATTTATTATCTTTTAAACTAGGATAAGATACCCTCTTTTTGCCTGTAATGCAGAGGGAATACATTTAGGCATGCCAGTCTATCTATGTAAGTGTGGTTCTTTAGATCTCTTACTAGCTTTGTTGCCCGACGCTGCACTTTCTCCAGACATGCTGTGTCCTTTGCTAGCCATGGCCGCCACGCCTGTAAGCCATACTCTAGGTGTGGTCGAACAAATGTGCCGTACACTCTGCCAAAGAGATCTTCATCGAAGGCTAGAAACGCCCTTTTGATAGCGTGCAGCACTCCCGTGGCTTTATTTGCAGCTGCAACAGATTGTAATGAGGGCTTCAGATTACTCTGTATTCAAATGCCGAGGTCGTTTTGCGTAGATGTTACGAGAATTTGGATGTTTTTCGTGTGATATGTCCTGCTGCTCTGGGGATAGGGTAGTTTGTTGGACGCAGGTGGAGGACGGCACACTTTTGCACATTGAAATCCAGCAGCCATCTCTCGGACCACGTCTGCAGTTTTCAAAGAGTATTTTGCAGAGCATCTAGGTCGCTTCGGCGCTTAATGACCGGCCAGAGCTTAACGTCATCGGCGGACATGATTTTTCCACAGTCCAGTTCTTGAAGGCTGTCATTTACATAGAGAATGAAGCGAAGAAGACCGAGAACGGAGCCTTGAGGAACCGCACTTACTCCGTCAACCCAGTCCGATTTATCCTCCCCGATGCAAACGCGTTGTTTTCGACCGACTAAAAATGACCTGATCCAGTCCAAAAGTTTTCCCTTGATGCGAAGAATGCTCAGTTTATGCAAAAGACCATGTTAGAAATTTTTAATGATGTCACTTTCATCACAAAATCTTAGTATGGCCTGTTTGACAAGGACCTCCATCATTTTGCAGGAAAGGCAAAAGCTGTTTGCAGATATCTTGCTACCTCCCTTATATAAAGGTACGATGTTGGCCGTCTTCCACTGCAAAGGCAATCCCCTGTTCTCACGGAAAGTTCAAATAGAGATAAAAGAGGCACCGATAGCTCTGTCGACGGTTTTTAGTATCAGCCAAGGGATCCCATCCGGTCCAGGAGACTTGTCTGGTTTGATGTGACTGAGGACACTTCTGACGTCTGTAGTAGAGGAAAGGGCAAAGGTATTTCTTTTGATCGCAAGTTGGTCATGTTAAAAAAGGGAACAGAACCTACCGTAGGGCATAATTATTTGCGGTCCAGCACGATAGGGACCTGCTAATGTTTCCCAGGAGCCGAATATCCTAAAAAAGCCAAAATACGTGCAGATAGAATACTGCGTCAAACTGCATATCAGAAATTGATGGGTACATATTTCACTACCTTAGCGTGAAGACAAAATACAAATCTTAATTGAAATACATAAGTCTTGTTACCCATATATCCTCGTTCAAAATCACGGCGAATGTCAATAAATAACCTGACTTGGAGGTAACAGTTTTGACAAAACCGACGCCGCGAATGGCCTTAAATGAAAACAGACGTAAATAGGGGAATTTGCAATAAGGGGTTAGTGGAAGAGCTTCTTAGTTTAGTTCATTGTAAGTAATAAACGCTAATGTAATTGCAGATAAAACAAAATTTAGAAGTTTACGTGGGAAAAATTCATCCGCGTTGCCTACAGCGATCGCGATCTGTGCCAGTTCTGAATTTTCTGGCGTGAGAATAATGGCTGCGAATTTCAGGCGATCCTGTCCCTGGATTAGAAGGCTTTGCTTCCCTGTTGCAAAAGATAAATCAACAAAGCACGAGTTAAAAGCCGTACACACATATCTTCTTTGAGCAATGTACAGTTCAATACTATAGCAGTGCCAAAAAAAAACAAAATAAACTGAAATCAATTTGTGGGCATTAGTCATAGCATTTGGTCTTCGTTTACACAGTGTACCCGACATGTTTGGATTTGTGACCTAGGAACGGCTTACCTGCTCGGAATTGAAAAGGATTCAGAACTCACGGGGATTAAATTCTATGCAGTTATTCATAGATTTACAGGAATGTTCAGCAGTTCCTTCTGTAAATCCCGATTCTGATGAATAAAACTGTAAAATATTTATTTCAGAATATTAATAACAAGGTTTTGAAAATGAAAGTAGTGGGAAAATAACGTACCCTGTAGGAAGTTGGGACGTAAGTAACAAATGGAGAGATCAATAAGACCTTGTCAACTTACGGCAACTGCGTAAATCCAGAGTTTATTAAGACCACAGCAACTGGCATTGCTTCGAAGAAAATTTTATAACGTTTAACTCTTAATGCGTTCCCGCACAAAGTATAGGTTGCAGTCCGGATGGCAAAACGTGTTCCTGTCTAAGCAGATCGCCGCAGTTACATATTTGCCGTGCCTGAAAAAGGCACAGGATGGCTTTTTCCCAGGTACCATCCGAGGTGTTCAGCAGACCATTTTAATTGTGAGCGAGGTTGTTTTTGCCAAATTCGTCATGCATTATTTTGATGATTTTTTGCTTCTCATCTGCCCTCGCTGAAGACTGCACGATTACATGGCCTGGTTGGGACCACGGAACGTAAGAACTTTTTCGGGATCTAGCGTGCATTCATGAACTAAAAAATGCTCAGTACCCGCGAGAAGGAAGCGGTGTTTTTACATAGTTCCTTTCTGGCGACTTCAGCTTTGGGGGCGTAAAGCGAAATTGCTGACTCGATTTAATCGAGACAAGACAATCAGCCCGAAACGCAGTGGTTAGAGCGTTGGACTTCTAACTTAGAAGGCTGAAGGTTAAAAATCGAGTGGGACACCCATTTTGAGGCAAAACGTTGATTGGGTATGACTAGGCGACGACAGCTAATAAGTCAGGAATGGCCGTGGTAGTGTCCATTGACGTTTTCAGGAATCTGGTTAGCGCACATGCTTGTCCTGGAAGTGCCTTGAGGCTCTTACTTGAGCGATATCATGCTGTCGTTTAGCGACATTGGACATACGATGGAGTGGATCCGACAAAGACAAGGGAGACAGGAAAAGCCATTTCTGACTTTCTATAGTTATCAGCCTGTCATGCCTAATCTTAGGGGTCGGAACCTTTGCGTTGGAATCTCGGAGTTTCACTCTTAGTGATTTGGGTAAAATCTCGTTTTTTCGGCACCAATGCAAAAAGGTTAACTGTTATTGCATCAAACTTTCGCTCATTTCATATTTCTCCCATCCTCAAGCGTATAAGAGAGCACTGTGCTAGAAATGCGTACACAGGTATGGAAATTTCGACATCTGAAGAAATAAAATCTGATGGAAAACATCTTGGAGAAGGGATAACAAAATTTGTCATGCAAATTACCGAGACGTTTTCACCCAATTTCTCGCAGATAAATGGTAGAAGTACGAAACAGTTCACCTAAAACAGTGCAAATGATAGAGGTCAAAATAGTTATTAAAAACTTGTATTAAAAAATCTTCAAGAAGTTCTTACTTTAACATTAACGATAATTAACGCTTATGATTTCTTGCTGAACGATGATATTTATATATTATCAGCATTTTCCCCAGGTATAAATTTGAAGCAAGCCAAAACAGCAGAGTTTATTTGCGCAAATAAATTTCGAGAGCGCTTATCAACTGCATCCGCTCTGTGCTTGAATGACGAAACAATAAGAGAACACATACCAATCTGTGTGAGGTAATAGTGGCAATCATTTGGATAATAATAGAGCGTTTGCAGAATTTGTGCGCTTTTGTCGAGCATCTTGCCGTCCATAGCCTACATTAAGGACTATTACAGTGTATATCTGTAGTCTTACGACAATGAAGTTTGGGTAGGTACAGTAGGACAGTATAAGTCAGTTCAACAGGAATAAGCCAATTTCAGTGATGCTGTTAGTACTAGTGATAAAAGTGATATAAGCACACCAGGGCTCCCCTTGCTTTCTGCTCTCTCAACTATATCCAACAGATTCTGTCATCTTACTGGTTGACCAAAAGTTACGAAAAAATAGCTCAAGTTTTACCATGTCTTTATGTCGCACGGTGCCATTTACCGTTAACAGGCTAACCTTTTCCAGTATCTAAACTCCACGTTGAGGTTTCAGGACAGGTCTCCTGTATAAGAGGGGAGCAATCTGCTCCATAATCAACTAATATTGCTATCGGTTATAACTGTGTCAGTAGCCGAGTAAGAAGCAATAAGCATAACAGATGAAAATGTGAGCGTGCCAAATTTCTCATCTTCACGTGCTGATTCTGTACGACATTTGGGATTTCCTGCGAGCACGCGGTCTCTTTGTAGGGGGTTTAAGATCAGCAGGTACAGGCAGATTACGCCGGACTACATAACAGGTTCGGAGTTCGCACGCAAGTTATAACTGTTGAAGTATATCAGTTCACTTTATAAAGCATTGTTTCGAACGACGCCTTTATTGGGTTTTGAATAGCCAAAGACAGACCAACGAGGCAAAGCATACAGTTCGCCAGAAAGTAACCTCCCTATTAATGACGAATAGGCCTACAAATAACATGTCACCAGCGGAAGAAGAGGCGATGAGAAGGTTAAAAATGAACAAAGACATAATAGTGCTCCCGGCCGACAAGGGAAGAGCAACGGTCGTGATGAACCGTAGCGATTATAACGCGAAAGCACAAGCTCTCCTCGATGACCAACAAGCCTACAAACCCACACATTCCTCACAGGCCAAATCACTGATCAGCCAGCTTACTAGTCTCCTGAGACGGCTCCGACGCAGCAAGGTGATATCGCAAGACGAATGGCGACAAATCAAACCAACTGACACAGCACTGGCTCGGTTTTACGGTTTGCCGAAAATCCACAAGCCAAACGTTCCACTCCGGCCAATCGTGGCATTGAAAGGCAGCCCTTCTTACAACCTATCTAAATGGATGTCACGAAAACTAAACTTTCTCCGAGAGGGCTCAACGACCTCAATCAATTCGGCCTCCCAATTTCTAGCCGCTATCCGGGGCATAACTCTTCAACCGGATCAAACCATGGTATCTTTTGATGTCGTTTCACTATTTACATCTATCCCTCCGGACCTGG
>JAYGXS010000007.1:14354924-14374401 GCA_036362985.1 Ligula intestinalis | reverse complement strand
TTACTAGGGCGTAGCTGAGTGATTATATTTGCTGGTATTTTACTGACTGTTTAATAAGTCGGAAAAGACGCTGATGAAAGTCCGCACTGGGCTAATATCCCCTTAATATCTGCAAGACTTGTAGTAGTAGTTGTGCTGGCACTAACCCCCACCCCTTTTCTTCGGAGGTAACGCTGATTTAGCCAACGCTAGGGCTCACATTCCCTTTGTCTCAACCAGTAGTGAAAATCTGGGTTTAAAGTATTTCGAGTAAGTAAATGCAGGCGGCCTTTGCATAGCAGTGCTTGCCTTGGCTTCCATACTCTCAACTCTATCCACCGAGCTGTGTACTCCTCTACCAGGTACGGACTATATGAGCTGCTTCTATAGGTACGTTTCTATGCTAATCCTGCTAGATTCTGGTAATTATACTTACTAAGGGCAGAAGAAAGTATGCTTTAAATACTGCCTGTGCGTGTGCTTCTTTTAGGAAGTCGCACTCAGAACGCACTTCCAATCTGTGTGAGGTGATAGTGATAAGCATTTTTATAATAGAAGACCGTATTTAAAGAACTGCACAACTCCTAACATGCCCTTATGTCGAGCAGTTTGTCCTCTATAGACAACACTTAGGCCTGTTACATTTTCTCTGTAGTAGGACGACAATAAAGTATCGGATAAGTGAAGTAGGACAGTCTAAGTAAGTGCAACAAGAATAGGGCAATATTAGTGATGATGGTAGTATTGATGATAGTGGTGGTACTAGCACATCATCGCTTTCCTTGCTTTTCGCCTTCAAAACTTTATCCGTCAGGCTGTGTTATCTTATTGTTAACGAGACGTTATTAATTAATATCGCAGGTTCTGCCATGTCACTTGGTGCTGCAGAGCCAATTGCGCTGTGACTTTATCACCATTTACCGGCAATCACCCAAAGTGGGTGCTGAGAAATATTTGCGGTGCCCGGGTTTCCTATTTCTTCTACTGAAACTTATGTTTAGACTGCTGCTTCTACCGGTGTATCTGAGTACTAGTAGTACTGAAAATAGCTTGTGAGAAGTGACACTGATGTGTGTCAGGTCTGGGAGTGTGTTCTCTTGATCGCACATCGGAGTGCAGGGGCGGATGTTCCTTCAATTGCATGGTCAGATGTCGTCTAGTTGCCTCTGGTCGGTAGGCGATGC
Organism: Ligula intestinalis; assembly: GCA_036362985.1. Classification (NCBI taxonomy): domain Eukaryota; kingdom Metazoa; phylum Platyhelminthes; class Cestoda; order Diphyllobothriidea; family Diphyllobothriidae; genus Ligula; species Ligula intestinalis. Next base: position 14,373,238 of record JAYGXS010000007.1, on the reverse strand, counting down.
TGATCCTCATGGGTTTTAATAGACGGGAAACTGCCTCTGAAACGTCCTCAATGTTTGGTAGCGCACGCTATAATATTGGTTGATCAGCCGCCGGCTATCTATTCAATCGGGCCTGTCTTCCGCATTCGATGAAATTTTGAGGATACCCGTCGGCTAGGAAGGGACGCTGGGGGTATCAAAGTTCCGGTCCTGTGGCTGGCGGCAGTATTTTCTTGCCCGCTGATATAAAGTCCGCACATAACTGCTTTTGTGGCATGCTGGGTGCCTGCTACGGTAGCTTAGGTAGCCTATATACCACCGTTTTGAGGCTCCCATTGCGCTTTTGGTAGACTAGAACATCAAGGAACGGCCGCTAGTTGTTGCTTTCAGCCCCAATCGAAAACTGTGATGTCAGGAAAAACAGAATTCATGGTCATAGACCAAAGATAACTAATATTCATGGTTGGTTACGAGCTGACGCTCATGCAACCTTGTGCCAAGGTTTCTGCCCGTTTCATCGACATACCTTTTAGTGTAGTCTGGGCATGGTATGCTGTAGACTACAGCTGATTGTTTTGTCAAAGGTAACAAGTCTTTGGGCCTCATTATCTGCTGTCTGATGGTTGACTCCGGCCTATGAGCCACACCGGTCCCGAATGGTTTCAGGATTCTTACAGCCGCCTCTGATACATTTTTCACATAAGGGATAGCGAGCCAGAACTTCGGGTCCTCTCCTTTTCACCGCTCATGGTAGAGCTTCTTAAAACACTTGCGTGCAAAGGACTTCGGATAATCTTTGGCGTGAAATAGGGCATGCAAGTACGCAATGTCCTCCTTTTTCCAACTTTCGTCATTGCAATGTGTCTGAACGCGTTGGAAAAGGGGTTCTTACACAACTACGTTTGTGCCCAACGGGGTGGTTGATTCTGAAATGGAGGATGCGCATGGTGTTGGTTGCCTTGTGGGAGACCGTTGTCCTTATCTGCCCATCTTCCAGCTTCGTTATTTGTACGCCGAGGAAAGGTAATTGTTTGTTGACCTCCTCTTCCATGGTGAACTGAATGTCAGGAAAGATGGAGTTCAACGGTATCTTGAAATCATGCACTTTGCTCTTTATGATAATAACGAAAGTGTCGTTCATGTATCTGGCCCAAAATTTCGGTGCAGCATGCAAACATCGATAAGCTAATCACCTCTCGATTGCGTCATTATCTCAGCCAATGACAACCAAGCACACGTGAAGCGCGTGTTTGCGTAATACGCTAATGCGCGCAATGCCTGACGAGATTGGTTTGTGATTAGATAGCAGCCCAGTTTAACATGCATACATATTCAGGCAACTTATTTTCCTTTCATAAATTTTACATAATTTAAGACCTTTTACTGCGGGGGGATAAATATTAAAGAAGCCGGATAAATATCTATATATATAATTACTGAGAATGGTCGCAGCTCTCCAATCGAAAAGCCCCATTACTCTCAATACTGCACATCTCTTTTTGAATGCTATTTTCTAAAATGGACGAAATTCGAAACTGTCACTCTATACATAAATATCTGACACATCATGCACAACATGCGTTCGATCATTAGCAACAGAATATTGCCGAAATCAAAATCGGGTATTCAATTAGTATATGACCTCTCAAACAGCGATGTATCCTACATTATCGAACCGTACCTATCACTGAGGTCCTTGCAGGCTTTTATGCTGGAAATGCAGTTATCCCGCCGTCACTTAGAGTTTTTGAACCAAGTATATGTATGACCTAAGGGGCGGGTCCTTAAAAGGCTCAACTAATACCGCCTTGTATAATCTAGGAGAGCATTTAAGACCAAATTCAAAGGCTGTAATTAATTAAAAGAACCTATGCTAGTAGTTCTCAAAACAACATATGTTAATCAAGTAGGTCATTAATGTTGCAATTGTCCCCTTGGAACGTTTAGTAAACGTTCTTCCTGCTAATCTGACCAATTAACGTTGGTGAAAAACCATCCCAGTACGCAGCGTAATCTGGTTAGTAACCCGCGATCCCTAACACTGTTGAAACACCGAATTCTGTTGCTTCTTAGAGTAACCGTCCATGGACACGATTTCAATGCTTCAGAAAGCTCATGGAACGGAATCTCTAAGTCAGGCAAAAACTAACCAGTGCTTTACCCAATTCGGAGATGATCAATACCCGCTTGAACATGAACCCTGTTTGGGTTGCCACCCAGTGTCCAGATCAGTCGACTTTTACTTGAAAAAGTTTATGATGTCAAAAAGAACAAGTGCACAGACTAATATTCACATTAAAAGAGTCCAGCTCTAGTAACTTCACCTGACATTCATCTAGCACCGTTCTTCTATTTGACCAAAATTGCATAAAATCACATTGGTTTGATTCCCTACTCTGCCTAATTGATGTTTAATGTGTTCAAGTTTGAGCCTAATGATCATTGCTCCACCGTTACTGAGATGCGGTTTCTAAGAAATACAACACAACAAATCAGAAAATATCAATGACGCATATTAGTGCATATTACTGGATTCTGAATCGCAAACTTGTTGTTAAAGCAAATTGAGAGTCAGTATAGAATAAATGAATCCTCGGAGTTTTAATCCATAAAAACTTTATTTGAAGGTACTAACCGTTGGCTTTCATAAATTATTAACAGAAGGATTAGTGAGCCCTTAATTAGACACAGACACAATCAGGGATACATGAAGTGTGCTGTTTGTTCAGATGAAAGACCCGCGAGTAAGTTTAACCCCTACCATTGATGTACCAGAAGCTTCCAATCAAATCGATGTTGGTGACTATCAGTTAGGTAAAGTTCGTTCAAATGATCTCAAATGATTTACTATAGTAGCTGGTATAAATCATAATTGAAAGATCGCAGGATGTGCACAGACTTCCCTCGTTCCTATTTCATTCATTCGTACAACCAGACGGTCCGTAAATAATTTCCCTCAGGCCACAAAACTGCATGAGCGATGTGGGCGAAGCCTTCATCGTGATCGAGCGAGATCACCTTTTGACATTCAAGAAAGTCTGAAATCCGTCTTCTGGGGCATCCAATTTACGATAGAGGAAGAAGCAAACAACCAGTTAGCCCTTCTGGATGTCCTCTTTTGCTGCAAAAACCCTGGTGGCCTAAAACCTAAAATGCTCAGGAAAGTGACAAGCCTTATGCAGGTCCTGGATTTAAACACAACCATCCGATCAGTCACAAACGTAGAAGCTTAAGAGCGCTATAACGGCACGTTGAGACTCATCACAGCAAAGTGGAAGATTAAGTTTCTGAATTACACAATCTTCGACAGGTACTTAGAATGAATGGTTTCCCACGCAATTTTTTAAACCAGTGCATTTGCAGACGAGCTAAGAAACTAAATCTAACCGGCTTAACAATTTTGGGAGTTTTTTAATACATGAAGAATGTATCGGAAGCAGTCGGCCACATTCTCACTCCACATGGAATTTGGATTGCGCACAGGTCAGAAGCACCCATCAGGTGCCGGATCATGTGACTGAAAGACCCACTGCCACGGCAGGAAACGGCTGGAGTCGTTTACCGGGTCTGGTGCAGTTGTAGAAAATGCAAATAAGTTGGATAAACCGGGAGATTACTCCGGTCGCGAATAGCCGAGGAGGCCGCAGTGGTGAGGAGGAAAGGTGCTTACCCCAAGGTTACAGCTCACTCAACGGAGCATGGCCATATTTTCAAGTTTAACAAGGCCGAAATCCACGCAAGATGTGACAACTGCGTGAGCCGCGAGCAGTTTGACTCATAGTTCACAGGTTCACAGTCAGCGAACAAGCCAAACTAATTTTCTATTCCATAATCGGTACGAAGACGCTGTCTGAGCCGGAGACTCAGTCACGTGAAAAGGCCCGGTCCCCGCAATAACTCTGACGACAACGAATATAATTTTCGCGTAATCCTCAAGCCTACGCACAACCTGGATTATTAAATCGTGGCAATTAAGGACTCGGGAGCTAGCTGCCAAGCCATTACCGCACCCAGTACGGCCGCCAGAGGTAGTTACGGGAGCTGATAATTATAGTGCGCATTCGGTCGCGTGGCCACTACGAACTATAAACATTACGTGATATGCTAATAGTATTCCGGCAAAAGCAGAGGCAATCCAAGAGTAGCTAGTTCTGGGTTATTGACCATCATCAATTAGGAGTAGCCAACTCTAGTGTAGCCGCTGAAATTGCTGCCACACTCGAGCTTCGAACTCGCGTCTCCCCGGTCTGGGGCAAACCTTCTAACCACTGAGCCGATGAGTTCGCCGGCTGTTGATTGGGAGCACATAGTAATTGATTGTACACCGACCTTTCTTTCAGGATATACCCATCCTGAAAGACAGATCAGTGTACAATAAGCTACTATTACGTGGGCTGTGAATGCAGTGAATGCAATAATTTCTGATTTCATGAGTAGAGGCAAAGACCCTAAAGTTTTTCATGGAAATCTAGGATAATTATATGCCTCTCCACAATTTGGACCCGAACTTGTTCCAACTCAAATCCAAACAGGAGTTATTTGTAAAAAAAACTACTTACTCTTTTTTATTCTCTGAGGCCTTTAAATACTTCAATAAATTTTCATTTTTTGGGCAAACCTAGCTTATGTGAGCCCACTTATTGACCCCTAGTCCCAGTATTTTGTCATTCAAAAACGTTGGTTATAGAGTTTTGGAGGGTGGTAAAGAAATAGGATAGGCAGCGAAGCATATTTTAAGAAGTAAGTGTAAGGTGAAAAAATGAAGTCTTAGTTGCTTCCCGCGGTCGCTGGGAGCAGGTTGTTTCGCATGTAAATTAAAGGTGTGCGCGGCACTCAGCGCCGCATACTTTACTGATTTAACTCCAGAACGGTAAGTTGGACCTCAGGTAAGTTGAGTAGACGACCTCCTAACCATGATTTCAATTTTTTCGGGAAATTCTAGAAACCTGCAGTTTTATTATTGGGTTTTTCCGCAATAAGTTAAATGAAAATACAGATTAGGAAAATCAACAGATATAAATCAACAATTCTTCTAAATACAGTAAAATAAAATGCATTTAAAACTCATTGAGGTATATTTCACTGCATGTCCTTATTCCTCACCCATAAACCTTATAACCGCCTTTTTCGTAGGAAAACATGCACAGAGTAGGGATTAATAAGTGGGCCTACATAAGCTACTGTTGCCTTTTTGTTACTATTTAATACTGACAATATTTAAGAGTGCCCAGCAAAACAGCCTGGAGGCGACTGATAAGTGCAAGTAGAGGTAATCAGAGGTAGTGATTGCTGATATCGGGACGTCCACCTACTGATTGGGAAAATGCTTTTCAGCAATCGCGACTATAGGCCTCCTTACTGTTATAATATTCCCAAGAAGAAGAAGAAATGATCAGTGGAACAAGAGTTTTATTGCCCTGACGTTTCTGATTCAGTCGGGAATCCTTAGTCATAGGTAAGTGTGAACAAGTCTGAGACGTGCGCAGACATGAGAAATGAGGCGTGTGATGTTATAACATTGTTGGACGGTATATGTGGAGGACAGGGGCCTCCACCAAGCCCAACCTGTTAATGCTCTACGTATCCGCACATTCTAGCCGACGGATGCCACCTCCGTAGTCGCGGAAGGGGAGGACGCACAGGAGGTGGGGCGACACAGCCCTCGACCTCCGCAGACGGCACCGCGACGACGACGAACACAAACTAAATTCCAAACTGTGTGGTCTGACCATCCGAATGGTCATCAAATGAGTTCCTACTGGCCCGTCGTCATGTGGCCTTTTATCGGACCTGCACCTTCAAGCTCACTGCAGAGGCGTGGGATTCCACTAGGGGATTGCAGTGCCACTTCTGTCTTCGAGTTGCGTAACCTGTTGTTTTCTCTTCCCTCCATGCTTAGAGGCACCGTTTGTTTCTACCGTAGATTGCCCTGTTGACTCTCTTGCCGGTTACGTTGGGCTAAATGTCATAAGTGCTGAGGACTCAGACGGTTTCATTGTATTTGTCGTGCCCTGGTGTGGAGCGACGGACGTTGGAAGAGTGTGAGGTAGATCGAGCGCAAGTCTGTTTCCTGTCACGGGGCAGTGGTGGTGTTTCTCATATTTTAAAACGATGAAACCATCGGCACTGAATGCAATAATTTCTGATTTCATGTGTAGGGTCTACTAATCAGGCAGCAAAATCACACCCATCCGGGTAGACAGGAATCCCGAGTAGACGGATTCTGTGCCCCTTCTATTGACTGCCGGATGTGTTTGCTCTGACGGACGGCGGAATAGTATGGTTTTAAGACATTCCTTGATGAATGCTCCCAGATTGCTAGCGGAACGCAAGCGACCTCTCGTTCGAGCCACGCCAGCAGCCGCACAGTGGCTAGGAATGAAGACAGGTGAAGATTGCCGACAAGGGCGGCTGAAATAGCCATTTTGGCTCATTAGCTGTCATCAGCCAGTAATACCATTAGCGAGCCATTAGTTAGCCTTCATTTACCAATGTCAAGTTTCGCGATCTTAATTGCAAAAACAAGCCCGTGGGTGAATGCTTAGAGCGTCGGACGTCTGACCACGCTTTGGGTAGCGTACCACATGGGATTGAGTATGACCGGCCGACGACAGCTAATAAGCCTAAACTGGTAATTCCATTGCCTCTAATATTTGGCAATTATTTTCATTTGCTTACATCAGTGGCCGTTATGCGCCTGCTAATAGGGCTCGAATAGGAATATTGTGTTCCGAAAAGAAAGGACTCGATCGCAGGGACACTATATTTATTCGCCGGACATTTTGCTATCCGTCGCGGATTCGTCATCGGAGACATGAGTAGCAGAAATAGGTTTAACATGCACAGAAGTTCGCAGTTAATGAATGACACAGTCATAACTGCAAGCATGCAGCGACAAGTAACGTTAATTGCCTTCTTGTGTGTGGATTGCTTGTTGGACGGCACGCGGGCTCTGATCTTTTGAACTTTCATCACGGGCGGTGAGCTCGGGCGTGATGGTTGCTCGGCCATCTGGCTCCCCGGTGTTGGCGTACGATGAGGCGGTGGCCTGCCCGTTCCTCAAGTGACGGCTTGCTTTGGCCAAATTTAATCTCAGGATTAAATATGGATTGGGCAAATCATTGCACTTGTTTATGGATTGGGGGCCCATGAACCATGACTCAAGTAGTTCTCGGCTCACCCGATTGTCACCTCTTGCGAGAATTTCGTCCTCATCGAATTTGAAGGTGTGGCCGGGTCTCGTCGAATGAGCCACAACTTGAGAATAGGTATCATTTCGCCGCACTGCTGCCACGTGTTCGGCATTTCGCGTCCTGAGAAATCTGCCAGTTTCTCCGGCATAGTTGCTTTGACCACAACTGCACCAGATCCTGTAGACGACCGCAGATGTTTCTTGCCGAGGCAATGGGTCTTTCGGCTTAATTATCTGATACCTTATGGTTGCCTTTGGCCTGTGTGCGACTCCAACTCCAAGTGGTGCGAGAAGGTGGCCGACTGCTTTCGATACGTTTTTGACGTACGGGATCGAACGCTAAACCTTTGGGTCGGTGCGCTTTTGTTGGTCATCTCGTTTGCGCAAGCACCGGTTGACGAAATTGCGCGTGTAGCCATTTTCTCTGAACACCCGTCGAAGGTATTCTACCTTGGCAACTTTGTCTTATTATTCGATGCAGTGCGTCTCAACACGCCGATAGAGTGTTTTTACGCAACTGCGTTTATGGTTGATTTGGTGGTTGCTGTTGTAATTCAGTACTTGCATCGTGTTTTTCGCTTTCCTGAATACTTAAGTCTTTAGACCACCACAATCTCTGCGACAGACGAGGACATTTAGAAAGGCCAGCTAGTTGTTCTCTTCTTCCTCCATTGTAAATTGGATGGCTGGAAAGACGCTGTTGAGACGTTTTTTGAACGTGAGCACCTGATCCCGTTCGATGACGACGAAGGTGTCATCCACATACCGAGCCCAGAATTTCGGTGTGTGGTGTTGGATAACCAGCGACTCGAGCCGCTGCAGGACCGCCTCAGCTATGAGTCCCGAAATCGGTGAACCCATCGGTGTCCCCTTCACCTGCTCGTAGATCGTTCCATCAAACGTGAAGTACGTCCTAAGACAGAAATTCAGGAGCTGTAGGATATCCGCGTGTCCAAGGCGATACTCCATCTCATCATATTTGTTTCGTAGGAGTAATTCGATGGTCTCAATTGCCAGATCCTGAGGGATAGAAGTAAAAAGGGACGTGACATCGAGCAGATCGTGGTCTCCAAATTAGCGGCCAGAAATTTCAGACGCCGAAACAGCCACTTTGCTAGTCTGTACGTTGGAGTGCCTTTTAATGATACGATGGTTCGGAGAGGAGCGCCTTCCTTGTGCACTTTGGGGAGGCCATAGAAACGTTTCTTGTGCCCTCGCCATGCGTCGGTTGGACGGCGTTATTGCACCCAAGTTCTCTAGAGCCAACAGGGTTGAATTAATTTCGCGTGTCAGCTTTTTGATGGGATTGATTTCACAAGGAACATAAAACTGACGATCCTCCAGTAAGTTTTTCGCCTTCTGAAGGTAGTCGGTTCTGTCTAGTATGAGCGTAGAACGTCTCTTGTCCGCTGGCACAATGACCATGTACCGATCGGCCTTGAGTGCTCTTAATGCAACGCGTTCGACCTTGGGAAGCACTTCCCGCGGTTGATGAGCCATGAGAAGGGAAGATACCTGGTGTCGGATAAGGTTCTTCGTCTCCTCCGTTGCTTCTGTCTGATTTATGACCGATTCCAGAGCTGCAATCATGTTAGCAGGTTGAGCGTCAGTCGTGTTGAATGAGGCTTCGTGCTGTAGAGCCTGATGACGAATCCGCGACGGATATCGAACCATCAGGCGAATCAACATATTTGCCCAGCGATCGAGTCTTCTTCTTCTCAATTGCTTCCTGGGACACGGATGTTCGCTTGCATCGGCAAATAGTGTGTTCCGTTAGCAATCGGTGAGAGATGTTAACTGACAAAACAGCCACTGACATGAGAACTACTATAAGATGAATCCTGCTTGATACTGCGACTAGTGAGATTACAAGACTTGATGTAGAACTGTGATCAGTGCTAATAACGCACACGTGCTACAAGAAATTGTGATGATTACTAAACATAGTGAAGGTGATGGTGGCCCGTTTTTGCGACAAGCGACTGGCAATCACTGATGGACGATTGGTGAGGACTGTAACTTGTACTCATTTGGGAGGCTGGTGTTGCTAAGACAAGCGGAAAGGCAAGTTACAGTGAGGAGCCGCCAAGAGCAAGACATGATTGCTGAAAAAATCTTTATTAGTCTGAAGCTTGCATTCGCACTCGAACCCATCACCAGAGACAAAGTCGGTAGTAGATTGCCTTGGGTGTTGCCGTATATTGCAGGGTGTGATCACAAACAATTATTTCTTCCTACTGGTCTCTAACTCCTCCTTTTTCTTTTTGGTGTCTAGCCCGAAGGGTTTAACGATAACGGCGCAAACACACGATTGCTTACTTTGCATTACAGCAGTTGATTACATATCTGATGTAATGTGAAACGCACAATTTGAGTAGGTGAGTTAACACACATTTGGGGTTGCATATTTTTTTCATTGAGTTGACTTGAGGTGCAAAATGCTGTTTAATAGAAAAGAGTTTGGTTCAGCTCACTATACTAGGGGCAAAAAGGACGGAATGAGGACCGGATCCTAGGTTTTTTGATATCCAAGGAATTTCCTACGCTATTAAACACCGCGGAAAAAGAACTCCTTGTTGTTACGTGTTTTACTATAAAAACATTTATAAAAGCAGAAACTTTTTAATCATATATGTTCATAGAACATATAATTACGTTAAGCCTCCATGAAATTGAGGTAAGTGCATTATGTTGGTAAAAGAACAGCAACATAAGTTTTGAAGTTATGTTTTGTAAATCTGCCAAATTTTAGGCAATCAAATTGGGAACTACAAATATAAGGCTGTTACTTGCTATTCCTCAACTTAATGCATATTTTATATTTGAATGGTTGCAGGTTAGGAATGCGTATATGGACTTTATTAGTATACAGTAATTGAATCGATTATACAGTCAATATTAAGTTGAAGACAGTTTACATTGCACACATTTAAGTGAGTTGTCGTGGGACATGGCGAAACAGTTTTCTCAAAACCGTCGTTGATATTATTGCTACTCTGCTCTGTTTTCGCTATTCTAGAACCGAGCCTAGAGGTAACCAACTTTACTGAAAACTTTTACGATTTAAATATGAAACATATCGTTTTCATTTATAACAGACAAAGTATCCCTAAGTTTCAGGGAAATAAAAAACTGGCCAGCATTTTCCATTTTGATCTTGACCTTATCTTCAAAAACAAATAAAACCCGCAGATATCTGACGCCAAAATATATAACTTAAGCTCTTTTCCAGGAGATAACTTGCAACAGAAAACGTTTTAACCAATTTTAGGCATATTCATGCGCAACTTTTATTGTGGACGTTCATTTTTCTCAGCAATGAGTTGGCATGTTTGGGTGGTTCTGAAACCATGACATAAACAGACAGCTGCATAAGAAATAATGTTTTAAAGCTCGTTATTTAGGTAAATGCCTTTGTGGGCTCTTGGCCCTACTTACGTGTTGTTTAAATTTATCAATAACCAAGTTTGTAAAAAACTAAATACAACACGTTGTTTCACACTTTCGGTTTTGACGCGTGCTAGCAACTATCTTGCTAATCACTCTCCACAGCTCAATTCCCTCCTCACCTGCCGCTGTTTATTTTGCCCTTCAACGACACCTCTCTGGTGATCACTCTCGGGCTCCAGGAGAATCCAGCGACAAGTTGCAAACGAGTTTCCTCCACATTTTGCAACTCACAGCCCAACGAACTTGGATCCAGTCCTCGCAGAGTTATCCTTTGGCAAGTCGACTACTTGACTACTGCCGACTAGGATCGCGAAGGATCTAAGTGAGTTGTATCATTTCTAATCTTCATCGTCAATCTCTTTACTGGATTTTGCGACTTTTCCACTAGAATAGACTGGTAAATCCCTTATTAGCATTTAGTGTACCCTTGAAAGTTTTCATCGCGTATTTGCTAAGACGTTTTATATATTTGTAGCGATAAAGCCACTACACCTTTATGGTGTATCTTATTATGGTGGTTATGGTTAGTAAGTAATAAGTAATAATTATTTATCGTTAATCAACTGAAGCCAGTGAAAAGTGTTTTGTCTCAGTTAGTATTTCAAGGAAAATCTGAACCTCTTCCTAATCAAAATACCAAAATAATTACAAAGGAATGTGGCCGGAAGCAAGTACACTGAGTGTACGAAAAATAACGTTTAAAATTGCACTTGACACTTTCATTTTAAAATTTTGGTTGCTGACCGAAACGACCGCACGTTAGCTTACCTAAGATATTACTCCTATGATCTCCAGTGGGCCAAATCCAGCGAAAATGTAGCTGCTACAGTCCAGCGAAACTCAAGCAATTCATTAACGAAAGAAAATTCTAGCAATTCTCGTGTAAACGTGTTGGAAGACATACACGAGCTTTGGTCCATACATTACATTGCACATAATATGGCAGCATATGTATCCGAAAATTTTACGAAAGGATTATTTTCCAACATAATTTTACTTGTGCTGCTTTATTCACTCGGTGGTTTTGCATGAACGGGCGTCTTCTATATGTAAAACTTAAGTTTACCTAGTACGCCCACTTTGCTAAAAAGTGGCATTTCTATAAAAACTTTAAATTCCTTCATACATCACATAAGGGTCTATTGTGAAGACCGACCATTACAGGTTATGGTAGACTTTCTTTTTCGGTATTGGGTCCGATGGGAGTAATTATAGGTTTTTTGAATATATGGGCTTCACCGATCTGGTAGAGAAAAAATCTATTTACGCTTCGCTTAGGAACCCACAATTAGAGCCCGCGCAGGCCACCACATAGCGACTATGAGGGTATGATGAAATGGACCCGGGGTAGAGTATTAAACTTAATGATCAAAGGTCCCGGGATCGAATATCGAGGGTTCCAGCCCTTGAGAATAAGTATGACTTGCTGATGACGACTAAAAAGCTAGAAAGGGCCATTTCGGTCTCCCTTCGCTTTGTCAGATCCTTTTCATAGGTTATATCTATAACTGAGCAGAAGATGACTCGATCGCTGGAACTATACTTTGATTCGCCTGACAGAGACATAATCTAATAGCAGAAGCAATTCGGAATTTCGGAGGGTACTGGAATGATAAAGTTATATGAATCCGAGGTACTAATGTAAATGTCTCAGTTCCTCTATTCTCATGGCTATTTGGGAATAATATCAGTTCACGTCTGCGATTTGTTTGACCCAAATCTGCTATAGGTAAACTGTCAGGGGCCCAGCCCCACCAAAGGCCAGTATAACCTTGCCGGCCGCCCTGAACCGTCGTGCCTGTGACCGAATGCCAACAATGCTTCCTTTGTCATTGAACACTGCCTCAAAATCATATAACTTCGCTGGCCAAGAATGGTCCATTGTTTAGTGGAAGCGGCCTCAAGATCGTTTGGGTGCGTCAGTTAACCGTCCACAACGCTGTACCGGATACTCGCTAGCACAAAGACACACGCTGACTCGACTGCCGTGTTCTACGATATCAACTACGGACTTCAACGAAGTGAACCACACGGTGACTGTGGCGGAAGTACAGTGAACGCAAACTCGCCGGGTCTAACCCACTCTCTAACCATAACCGCACATAATTCAGCTTAACAAGACGGCGTCAAGAAGGCCGGAAAAAATAATGCGGGAGAGCGCAGACGGCTGGCGCAACAAACATTCAACACGCATACCAAAACGCACGTCCTGCTAGGTATGTTTCCGAATGGGAGCGCCATGAAGACTACATTAAGAAGAAGCCTTTGAATCTGATTCTCCGTCCACAGACAGTCACACCACACACAAAAACACACTGGACTGACTGTGGTGACCGAGTAATACCGCCAACTGACCACCCTCCAATCGACGGCTTTTAGTGCACCGCGACAGATTCAAGCGCATTGGATTAATTATAGTGAGGAATCCTCATTAAGATAGAGAAGTAGAAGGAGTTTCGATCACCGGAATAATACTTTTACTTGTCTGAGCTTTTGGGCTCTTTCTATAGTCCATCGTCAGAGATAAAAGGTGAAAACGAAATACAAGCAACAATTATAGGACGCAGGGGCCAATCAACCGTTATGGGTGAAGGGGGCAACAATCAACCAACAGTGTCACCATTCTGGAGCTGCCTGCGCAGCACGATGTATGCCGGTGCCTGATCAATTCATTGATTGACTGAGTTCTCATCTGAGGCCCAGGCTTCAATCAATTCATGGCCTGTTTTGTTGCCAGCATGCGCGATTACCGTCGCAGCTGCGAAATTAAACCCGTGACCGGTCTCGTAGGTATGGGCGGCCACTTGCGATGATTCGTCACCCTGTTGTACCGCCCGCTTATGTTCACGCATGCGCAAACCAAGCATACCTCCTGTCTGTCCTGTGTAATTTCGGGGACAATTTGGACATGGTATGCGATACACGGCGCCTGACTGCTCACTGTGAATTAAACGGTCCTTGATTCGCATAATCCGGCTGCGCATGGTAGCCTTGGGACGGTGTGCAATTCTGATGCCTAGTCTCGCAGCAATGCGTTCGGTCGCTTCCGATACATCCTTGATGTATGGCAGCACATGTTTTATCGATCTGGTGCGCAGACATCTCCGGAATGATGGCACTTTTGGTTGACTGTTCCCCCCTTCCCCTTCCCCCATAACGGTTGATTGTCTGGCATGAATGCCTTTTACCTCCAACGATGGACTCTAGAAAGAGCCTGAAAGCTCAGACAAGTAAAAGTATTATTCCGGTGATTGAAATGCCTTCTATGTTTCTATTTACACATATACCTAGTATGCAAACATTTGTCTCAATCCTCATTATAGTGAGAAAAGAAATGCACCGAGAGCCGTCCTCATTCTCTACCCCACCACGCACTCACACACACACACAAATACCCGCATGCAAGTGAGACCACGCGCGTCCCCAATTAGTCCCGGCTTCTCAAGCGTCAGCCTACGGCCACCCAACTGGTGACCTTATTCCAACGCACCTGTCGTGCAATACTTGAATCTGCCTGACAATCACTTATAAGCAACCGTCACGTCACACACAGACGGATATAGACTTAAAGACACCGTCAGGCGTGACCGAACGCAGTCCAGGTCAGCTCCGGCCTTCGCCCCGCGGCCACATGAAGCCCTATGTGGTGACAGCAGTTACTGCTCCCCGAGACAGCAACTCCGAGCTTTGAAGATAATAAAACCCTCATCTAAGTGGCTTCCACTTTTACGCCCTTTTTGTTGTGTTTTTCCTTGAGGATTCAAACAGGGCGTAATTAGACGATGACACAACCGCTGAGTTGGTCCCACAAGACATTACGCGGCTTTGGAGCCCTTGCAGCATCGGCTACCTATTTTCTCGCTGTTCCAAAAATAACTGCACCCTCCTTTCCTATTAATGGCTACGTACTTATTTTGCAGTAGTTGACATGTTTTGTTTTGGTACTTTAGACCGGCGTAGGTTGTGTTAGTCAACCCAATGGTTGGACATAGTCCGGTGCGGCCTCGAATGCCATAATTGCTCTAGCTCCTGAACTAGTGTCAGGTTTGAAGTGGCAGATATTTTTTGCCTCACCATTGCCACTCTGGGGTGCGGAGCGAAGCGACTGTTAGGGCCAGAGCTAAATACATGTGTCTTTTGAGGTAGACGGATTAACGGGCTATTTTTGGGGAGGGACTGTTGACATGTAGGTAAGCTTTGTTAAAAGCCACTGCTCCAAACTCTTAGTTCTGCAGTCGACTTGGTGAGCTATTTTTTGTATTATGCTGCGTGGCATGACCTCGTGACGTTAAAGCGTCACACCCTGCTGTAGGTCAATAAACTCACAATGGATTATGTCACGCTAGTGAAAACATTGTTTTCTTTCGATGCCTTAAGCCTCTCGCCACTAACTCACGCGCACATAACCGGTAAAAAAGCCCTACACGTTCACGTCATACAACCCTTATATTTTTTATCGGTTAACATTGTTAGTAGTGTAGCCTGACTAAAAGCTAGCAATCTTGCGGGCTCTCTTGAGGCGTCGTGCCTACCACTGACGGAAACAATTATTCATTTTTCAACACGAAGGCTGCCTTCAAGGTCATATGCCTTTGCGGGGGTTGCGCCCACGCGATGGCTCTTCACTTGCGATGGTCTTAATCTCTGAAGAGGACACAGACACACGCAAGCCTACGCGCCTGCTAACTGGTCGCGTGACGTTATCCCAAACGCCCAAGGATGCTACAGGATAACAGATAGTACTTTATTGTCAGTTGTACTAGTGCATCAGCTCTGTTTCCTGTTTGTCCAGCAGCTCGTCTTCTGTGGTGAGTCTCACCTCGGCAGCAGCCTTTCGTCTAGGGCAACAGAGTCTCGGGTCATTGGCAGCGTCTTAAACAACAGAGTCCTGTTCTGCTCGCAGCCCCGCTATTTACGGTAGCTTGTACGCATCACCACACACTTGTTGACTATTCATAACTTCCTACTTACTTCGTGGCAGTGGCATTTTTCGGTCGAAAATTTATACAGCTGTCGGTTGGACCTAGTCCTGTGCGGACTCAAATGTCGTAGTTGCTGGAGCTTCAGCCTTAACCCGTTTTACGCCCACTGCTCCTAGATCAAACCACTTGTATCAATCGCGGGTTGGAGGCAAAAGGCAGTCTCTGTCTCACGATCGCTATTCTGTGCTGCAGCATGAAACAAATGGCAGGACCAAAAGCTGAAGTCATCTGTCAGCCTTTTTAAAGGCCTACCTGGCTCCTGTCAGCTCCTCGTGAGTTTTTTTTGCATTGGGTGCTTGCCATGACCTTAAAGCACGTGACGATCACGCGCCCTACCCTGCTGTAGGTCACAAAGTCACACGGGAAGATTTCACGTTGGCGAAAGTTATATGCAATTTCGATACCTGAAGGCCTTCATCCACTACCTCTCGCATATAGTACTGGTATAAAAACTCATCGGCGTTGACATCCTACAGGCCTTGCACCCTATTAGGAAATTCAGAAGGAGCATTGGATTATATGAATCCGAGGTGGACCTGATAATGTCACATTTCCTCTATTCTCACAATCATTTGAGAAAAATATCAGTTAAAATCTGCGATTTGTTTGACGAGCTGCAGCGTGTGCAGAAAGCAAGGCGCCCACTGTTGATGCCATTCATCATTGTTGTTAACTTTTGAAGCCAGAATTTACACCGATTCACGGCAAAACTAACTCCAAATGGCCAGGAAGGAGACGATTTTCGCCTTTGCCGGCGAATGGGAAGGAGGAGGAGGTAATATTACTGAAAATTCGATTCCTAGGTCGTCAATAAGAAGAAAGACGGGTGTTCACTGGGAGAGGTTTATTGTAGACCTTACCTTTGGGGTAGTTGTTTTGTCTACTCACCTTCAGAGAATGAACAATCTACGGTCACGGTACTCGTCGTTATGTCATGCTTTCTTTCGTGTGAGTTTTCTGCCCATCGCTGCCGAGCAGCTGTTTGTGTCTCACGTCTCGTTCTCGGCCTCCTCGTTTACCATGTCTGTAACTGTGCCGTAACGTGATGTCCGCCCTAATTTGCGTTCGTCCCGTCGCCTCCGTCGCAGCTCGGCTTGTTTCAGCAGAGATAATTGGCGGCCGCTAGTGTTCCATTTTGTGACTCTAGCCTGATAAGCAGGTTTTTAAGAAAAACAACGGTTACAAGTAAATGTATGAGGCGGTTTAATGAACAGTCGGTCGACATCCAGGCTTCTTTTATCTGTCTTGTTGTTTGGTCACCACCTCAACCCACAATTAAAACTGCGTCAAAGTTGAAGTCATGTCCCATCTCTGCTGTATGGGTTGCCAACTCCAACTTTGAGTACAACCCCCAGCTTATGCTCATGCATTCGCGTTTGTAGCTATCCACTGGCTAATTTCCCCTGCAACTGCACTGAATTCGGTAGACGACATCTGATTTCTGCTTAGTTATAGGATCTTTCGACCGCATTACTTGCTGCCGGATTGGAAGAAGGTAAGACGTTCTCTGGGACCAGGAGTGTATTTGTCCGACGTTTTGAACTCTCCCGTGAGCTCATTGTCAAGGAATGAAGAAACCTACAGCTCACAGTGAAATTAAGTCAGTTCTGCCGAGGTTGACCTTTGTCCTTCACCTGTGGTCCCAGACAACGTCTTACCTTCTTCTATTCAGTTACCTGGGCCTCGCATATTCTCTTGTTGCCAAATTGTGTTGGTAGGAGCGTGGGCAACCTCTATTTCGAGGAGCGCGAGGGATCTAGCCACAATTTTGAAGACCCCATTCATGTGCGGGATGCTCCGGCACGACTTTGGTGGGCAAGGCTCCTTGGTCCGCATTTCTTGTGGTACTTGAGTACGTTCAATAAACGCTCGTGGATAACAGTTAGCTCAAATAATTGCCCGGAGAAGCTTTGTCTCGTCCGGTTTTGTGACTGGTGTGTTGCACTGGGTTTCTATCTTTTAGTGTAGCATGCGTTTAAAACTTCAGTTGTTTTGCAGTGGGTGATTTATCTCGTTACTTTATGTTGAAGACGTGTTTTTTGGTTTACCGCAGACAGACGTTACCATTTTACCGTCCGCTTGGTGGCATACAAGAACGTCCAGTAACGGAAAACTGCCCTGCACTTTTGCTTCGCTCGTGATTCTAATTTGGTTGATGTCAACGAAAGTGTCATCAACGCAGCATGCCATAATTGCGCCTCGTATTCTTCAAATAACTGTATCTCGAGTTTTTTTGATGCAACCACGGCTGTTGACCCAGAGATCGGGGACCCCATCAGAGTGCTTTTAATTTGCTCATATGTGATATCTTCGAACGTGAGGAAGGTCATGGAACAATGAGTTCCATGAGTTCTTTGACTTCCTGAGCCGCGGGCTGATTACCTCTCTATGACAAAGGAGGTAATGCATGGTTTGGACAGCAAGCGCCTGTGGTATGGACGTGAAGAGTGAGATGATATCAAATGACACCATGCTTTTATCTGGATGAATTGTGGCCGTGTTTTTGTCTAGAAATTATACAGCCTAATGGCCTGTCAATTGTAAACTCATCGTGAGGAACTTCAACTTCTGGAATAACCAGTTTACCAGGCCGTATGAAGGTGTGCCTTGGAGAGAGACGATTGGCCGTAGGGGAACGTCTGGCTTGTGTACTTCTAGGAGGCCGTATAATCGTATCATAGCTGCTTCGGTGGACTTCGCTATGTAGCCGT
>JAYGXS010000007.1:14316394-14354824 GCA_036362985.1 Ligula intestinalis | reverse complement strand
GTTTTGCAATATTAAACCTAATATTAAACCATTCGGGCCATCCAGAGAGACGTGTGTTTTAAATCGTATCTAGGAAATTCAATTAGAATTATGTACGCGACATTGCTCGAATATTGAGAATCAAAAAGAGCTTTTTGTTGGTTTCACGATGACTGACTGTCGATGAGTTGCTGAAATCGTTATGCAGTCAAGGAACAAAAATCGGAATGTGTCTTATGCTTGGTTTAATGTTACGCAGAGATGAACTATGTAACGTTGTGCTTGCCGGGCAAGCTTTCGCTGTTAACTAATGCAATGACTTGGATGAGAGGTAACATCACGCTCGAGTGAGGATGCTGTATTAAGAAATGTACCCAGACACGAAATTACATACGAGCAATCATCATTTCCTAATGACCATTGAGTAAGGTGGATTATCTTTCGTTTATTTTAAAAACGGAACATAAGTAATTTTGTCACCGTTTCTACAGGAGTATGCATTTTCCCGCTTACGAAAATGTCACGAACGGACATCAGTGATAAATATCTTTTAAATGCATTTAAACATTTTCCACTCATTTTCGTATCAGGAAATTTATAATTAACGTGTACGAAAATAATTAATAAGTCGGCGAACCGTGACAGTTTCTTTAATTAAAGTAATTTTCACGGCTGCATAGCCAGCGAATGAGCTTGCTCCTCCTTATGCAGATAGTTTCGTTACGCTAAGTAAACTTTCGGTTGTATCATGAAATATTACACTAATAAAGGACTGATTCAATCAGTCAATCAGTCAACGTACGATTGACTGCATTTGATGAAGGGTAGTCACAAGAATGGATCAGGATGATGTCCAAACTGGTTTCTCTGAATAAGGATTGCTTTACTTAAGGCGGATGTGACTGCCATTTAGGTGAAGAAAACACCCAGATTTGAAAATGTCATATTCCAAGTGCGATTATCGATCTGGTTTCTAACAGACGAAGGTATTTCAGACACTGCCTTATCCAAGGTATGCAGGAGAAGGGGACGCAAGAGCGTTTAGTCAGGCAAGGATTGTTTTGTAAGTCGTATGGGGCTTCATTTTGCTGGTGAAAATCAGCGCAGGACAGCAACAGCAAAATTATTTTCGCCTTAAGCGCGCACGACAGCCCACGTTCCTTATTATTCCCTTCATTGCTCGCTCGCATGGCCATTCAGTTGAAAGTAAAGTCTGATGCAGCAGTACAAGTGGAATGATTTTGTTAACTTGTTAAGTTACCTTGGAAGAGCTTTATACAATTAAAACAGAATTGACTGTGTTTGATGAGTCACCTGAATTAAGAAGGATAAATTTCAAACTTAATAACGTATCTGATTTCTTTGAATAAGGTTATTCCAACTTTCAGTCTGAAGAGATGTGTGCGGGTTAACGCAGATGTGACTGCCATTTAGGTCAAGAAATAACCCAAATTCACAATCCTTATATTTCTATTTGGATAACAGTTCTGGGTTGCATAACACCTTCTTCCTACAGTATGTATGAGTGAGAATGTATGCGTGCGAAGAAAACGCATGGGAGTTTAGTCAGACAACGATATTTATGTAAAGTTTACGGAGCTAGCTTGGGGAGCGGAGTGGGTTGCATCAGTGGGTGAAATTTGAAGTGTAATGCGTTGCTAGTAAAACGCGGTGTTCTGATGAACTTCATTCAAAAAAGTGGTAAAAGGACGTTGACAAGCATATTGCGGAACACACAAATTAATTTCCCCCCCCCCCCGGCGTACTCATTATTCTTCCCTTTACCTGAGGACTGTTCGTTCATATGTTTTCTATGTTCAAACTAAGGTGTGAGTCAGCGATCAAGATGAAATACGTGTGGTTATATCCTAAAAGTTCTTGCCCTTATCCCAGACCGCTCGGGTTTTTTTAGTTATCCGCCATTTGTCTTCTTTTGTTCACATGCCTATTTTCTTATAACACGTCGGTTGAATCAATACACCTAATAGAAAACGCATTTTACCCTTTATTTTTTATTTGATCAAAAACAATGAGATCATAAGCACAAGGCTAGTCCCGATTTGACCAAAGGCCAAAACTTAGGACGATCTGACGATTATACACTTGCCCACTGACAGTTTCTACTGTACGTCGGACCAGCTTGTTTCAATTAAACACAAAATTGACTGCAGTTGATGAAGCGTAGTCATTAGATTTAATAAGGGCGATTTCGCATCTTGAAAACTTATCTAGTATTTTCTTAGAATAACAATTGTCCCACTTACAGTTTAAAGAATTAAATGCAGTTTAACATGGATGTGACTACCATTTATGTGTAGAAATCACCAATATTTACAAATTTTATCTTCCAAGTCCGATTAGTGATCTGGTTTCTTAAGGATAGTTATTTTTTAACTGTATGCGGGAGGAGTAAGGCATGAGCGTTTAGTCAGGCAAGGATTGTTTTGTAAGTCGTGCGGGGCTAGATTTTGTGGGTGTGAATAAGCGCAGGAAATGTTTTTAGAATCTTGCGTCACCTCTCCGGAGTGGTAAAATGAACTCTTCCGCAAAAACGTTTTCAACAAATGTGGCGAGAGTAGGGACTGACGGACATGATACAAAACAAGAAGTAAATTACTTTTGCTTAAAGCGCCCAAGATAGCTCATGTTCCTTACTTTTCCCTACACTGCTCGCCCTTAAGTGGATAATAATATCTGATGCAGCAGTACAGGTGGAATGGGTTTGTAAAATCGTTTGGATTTCCTTACTTCGAAAATCATAATCCTGTATTTTCAGTTGAATGGCAGGTTTTTTGGATGCAAAGGTGTCTACTTGCCCATTTTGCTGATTGCTCTGCTAGCTCACTAAAGGCATAAAAGGTTAGTTGGATAGTCTCGACGGCCAGGTCCTGTGGAATAGAAGTAAAAAGGGACGTGACATCAAAGGAAACCATGACATAATTTGGCTGGAGACTTACCCCTTTAAGCTTCTCCAAGAATTGTGCTGACGACCTGACTGTTGTGTCTGAATCAGCAGTGAAGAATTTGAGCCATCGGAACAGCCACTTTGCCAGTACGTAGGTTGGAGTTTCTTTGAGAGATACGATTGGCCAGAGGGGTGCGCCCTCTTTGTGCACCTTGGGGAGACCATAGAAGCGGGCCAGGGCCGTTACTTCGTTCTGTTTACTCTGTGCTGCCAGGTGCCTGTACAACTTCCTGCGAAGCGATAATCTGCTCGACCATCTGCGAACCAGCAGGTGCACATCAAAATATCGGCAGCCCCCAGTCTTCAGTTGAACTAATCGAGTTGTACATGGGCGCTCACCATTGAACGGATGCTGGTGAGACTCCAGAAAGAACTCTAAGGCACAAGGGGCGACTGAGTTCCGTAACTGATAGGTGAGCGCCTGTCTACCATTGTGGAAAGAGGACGTCAGACACAGATGCAATAATGACTGCCGCCTTCCATAGAGACCGGTTTTCACCATTAGTGCAGGTAAAAAACTTCATGAAGACTCCCCGAAATATTCAGAAATTGCAATCCACTGTGGGACTTATCACTTGCTGTGATCCATGCATTATGAGACTTCAAAACTTGAGAGGACGCCTAGATCATCTTTTGTGCAAGGATAACCCATTCATATGTTCCGGGGCATGCCAGGAATCTATGATGACGATAAAGGATAAAATAAATTATTCGAAACTGCCCTCCAAAGTCAAATGGAGAGATAAATACATCGTGTAGACCGACTTTTGTGATTTTGGCCTGATTTTGGCTGCTCGTGCGTGGACCAATTAGAAGCGACAAGACAAAAAATGGTTGCCGACAGAAGGCAGGACTTGCTACCCACGTCTAGAAGTTGCTGGATACGCAGACGATTAACTGCACGCGGGAACAACTTGATGAATACGTGAACAGGTTATTGCACAAGCAGAGAAGCTGTTGTATACACAGAAACTGTTGCAGTTAACTAGTTCTTTGCTATCCTGTCTGTCTTCTATTTCACACATACAACTGGGGGAAATAACAGGGAAAAAATACATTGGGACAAAATGCTGAGGACATTTGGTCAGGGAGAATGCAAGTTCGCCGACATCCACAAGCCAACCTTTCCAAGGACCTACGCCAACGGATGCTAGCAACAGCCAAGGCATTGTCTATATGGCTAGCAAATCCAGCGCCGTGCTGTCAGAAGACGCTAACACAAGCTCTTTCACTTCCATGGCCGACGCCGACGGCAGGTGGCGATTGCATAGCGCCCCCACAACAGCTCTGGCGTCCCAAAGGCCGGGACAATCTTGGTCACCAATAGGCTGACCTTCAAATCTCGGCTGCGATCCCCCGTCCCAGGATTGTGCTGAGCTAAGTTACAGTCACGCTCACGCCTGACGACAAGGTGACCTTGTAATCAGATGCCGCAGCATCGACCTTGACGCAACCTATCACACAACCCACGACCTGCTGAGACAAGCAAACGCAAGTGCGTGAAAAACACCCCGCTGCTCGAAAACCTCCGAAAGTACGCTTTACTCAGACGAAAGAAAGCAGCCACGCAACCTACCTGGTGTTAGGAATAGATTACTCCTAATAGTTGATTGGCCCCCTCCATTACAGGGAACACTCTTAGTGCACGCGTGTGGTTACAATAGATCGCTAATCCTTGACCGCTACATGCTAAAGTGATGATAAATCAGGAGTTCTGGAAATGTTTGGAAGGGAGGCTTGAGAATATGCTTAGTAGTACGTTTGCTGTTAGTACCGAAGATAAAAGTTAAGTTTATAATGACGGTTTTAGTTTAAACCTGCAGACCTTATACCGTTTTTGATATTGTTGCAAAGATCCGAACACAGTGAGCAGGACGACTATAGTATTATGCATTTTTTTCGTAACTTTCGTCCTGATAAATTACGATTTCTTTTACGTAAGGCATAAATTAAATAATTGTATTCTTGTTACATCTCGATGGTTATTTACGTCCTTTCAAAAACATGCAGTTTGAAAAAGGAATCTTTCCTTTTATAAAAAACATATAAATCCCAATTTATGCTGCGCGCAATCTGCAGATGTCCTCGAATCTAATGGGCATGTTATTAGTGCAAACAATGATGTATACTTCATCAACTGCCTTAATAAGTGGACTGGCAAGCTTCCTTATGCATGGCCGATTAAGAATTTTCAGAAATCCCATAACTACTAAATTGCTATCAATTGATCAATAGTCTTGCCTTGGGTATAAATTCTGAAGACGTAGGCTTCTGGTCATTGAATGCAAAAAAAGAGTTTATTTACTCCCGTTTTATTAAGCTTATCCTTTAAATTATGCGGGACTCAAATATTTTTGGCTAACGTTCGTACGATTAAAATAGTCATTTTACTTGTTTTAAATATTTGCATGTGGACTTTGAAAGATCAGTCAAGAGATGGCAATTGATCATGACCGAAATTCCTGATGAGAAAGCTGCATGCTTAAGAATTACTTAAACTTCAATTGAATAATCCTTGCATTGTTCTATATTTTATGAACTATGTCAGTTATTTTTAAATCGGCCAGCGGCCTCGCACGGTTGGATTAAACGGTCCCGTACATTTCAAAACTCAAAGGAGCGATGTTTTCAAATTTAGCCACCATTTCGTCCGGCCATTTGCACATAAAGCTCCCTTTGCACACCTCGTTTGGCCCACTCCACCCATTATAAACGGTTTTTTATACCTCTTCGTTTATGTGAACTATAATGAGGGTATCAGTGCACGACGCTAGCAACGTTTTGAAATCAGTCAGACCTTTCTGTATATTTTCGATTTCGTGTTTTTCTCATTCATGGACCTTAATGCAATGAGGGGTTGTAACTGAAGAGCTCTCCCGAAATGTATGGTACCATTAAATCTTACAGCTATAACCATCTTTACGTTCTCTCCGGGAACAGCATGCTTCAAAGTTCTACAACAGCACCTTCTCTTGGTTACCCTCAAGTCTTTGGAAAGACTTTTACAATGACGATGCCGAATCACGAAAGAGAAGACACGAATTGAATTTCTACAGAATTGTCTATTAAAGAAGGAATACCTTTTTGAGTTTTACAAAGTTCTTCGACGCGGAAAAGGCCCAACCTTCAAAAACCTTGACCGCTTCACACAATCTAAAATAGAGGATTCTTTTCAGTTCCTGGATCATAACAAATCTCTTCTGCATCAGATTATTCACATTCTTGCCAAGAATGATTTTACTGCTGGTGCATATTCATAAAACATACATATACCATATAAAGGAATACTAGAGAGACTTGGTATTGAAAATTTCTTCAGTCAATTTGTAATAAGCCTACCGATGATATCTTCCCTTCAAACCCGGATGAATTCATCATGAGTCTTTATGTCTTACAACTTAACAAGCTGCAAACAGAGGCCCTTTCTTTAGGACTTGCTTTTTGTTTGCCGTACAAGCGAATAAATCCTGTAGACGTTGAAGTGCAATTCGAAGATTTGTACGCTCAACTATCCGACCTTAAACCACGTTCTATTGATGAGCAAGGATGGATGAAAGCGAAACTTGTGGACATTGTCCATCAATACCGGCGAGCTCCAATAAAACAGCGTTCTCCTTTAACCAAAGACCACACAAATGCTCTTTCCGAGTTGAAATGCTCCAAAGAAATATTTATTTCCTAACCGGACAAAGGGTATGGAGCAGTTATCCTCAATCGCACGGACTATGTCAATAAAAGGAAGGCAATCTTAAACGATTGTAGCAAATTTCGGCCAGAATTGAAAGGTAAAGATGAAACATAGGCACTAGAAGATTCAGCCTGAAAGAATATCAAACTTTTGTTGGATAATAATTTTATTGACACCAAAACCGCTTCTTTGTTAAAACCCAGAGGTTCCCACATTCCGCGACTCTATGGATTACCAAAAACCCATAAAAACGGTATTCCTCTACGACCCATTCTTTCAATGTCAAGCTCACCCGTTCACAAACCAGCGCATTGGCTAGTTAAGGAATTCGAACCAATTTGCCAAAGATTTTCCAAATTTACATTCAAAGACAGTTTCCAGTTTATCGACGAGATCAGCCAGCTCAATGTACACGACAAATGCATGCTATCACTGGACTTGGAGTCCCTGTTTACTAACTTGCCGTTGGATGAAACCATTGATATTATCTGTGCTTATTTATCCGACACACGCCTGTCCCCACAATGACTACGGAACTTCCTACCACATTGTACTAAAAATGTCCAATTTCTGTTCAATGGCCAACTGTATAGACAAATTGACGGAGTCGCAATGGGTAGTCCACTCGGACCAACCTTTGCAGATATATTTATGGGCCATCTGGAAGGAAAATTACTCGCAGAATTGAACCAAACAACAATCAACAGACGATATATAGACGATGTTTTGACGATCGTGGAGAACCTGAAAGAAGCCGAGGAATTGCTGTTCACTATGAACAAGCTACATCCAAAGATAAAATTTTTTATGTAATTGGTTCGTGATAACCAACTTTCCTTCCTTGACGTCCACTTGTCCAGACAAACAGATGGCTCCATTTCACGGAGAGTCTTCCACAGGAAAACCTGGAAAGGTCAGTACTTTCATTTTCTAAGTTTTGTTCCCATTCAATGGAAACGTAACCTGGTTTGTAACCTTTTCCAGAGGACTAGAAAAATCTGTTCTGTGGATACTTTGGACGTAGAATTAGGTTGTCTTAAAGCTACTTTACTGAAGCATGGCTATCCACCTCAGTTTATAGAAAAATACAGTAAACCTCTACGACCGAAAATGAGTGAACAATTAGCCCCGAAGAAGCCGGTATTTATATCCTTGCCCTTCAAGGGGGATAACGTCCTAAACACTATCAAGAGGCGTTTGCCCCAGACCATAGAAAGAACCTATTATGCCGCAGAACTCATATTTTGCTCTCCAACAAAGCCCCTGCCAACTCCTTGTGTCAAGGATGCCTTTTCTTTGCACGCCACCTCTAATTGCATTTACGAATTAATTTGCACTTGTGGATGCACGTACATAAGGCGTACGCTAAGACAATTGGCAACCAGAGCCAAGGAAGATCTATCTAGCTGGTTATTTTAGGAAGAAAACCATTCTCCTCGTTCCTCTATCACTGAACACCTGTTGGACTCGGGTCATTCGGTAGATCCTATAACTTCTTTCCGAGTTCTTTTTCAAACACAAACATCTCGAAACTTGTGTTACCTGGAAGCTGCTTATATTAGACGCTTTAAACCGGACCTGTGCAAACAGTTTAAGCACGTGGTTGACCTTGCCTTACCTTGGTAACCACAGGCCCCAGATTCGCACATTCTCCAGCCCAATATTCCCCACAACTCAATTCCCCGATTTCTTCCTCCGATTTTGTTTTAACCTTCTTTCTTTATCTGGCTAGGACCCATGAACTATCTGTATATTTTCAATTTTGTGTTTTTCTCATTCGTGGACCTTAATGCAATGAAGGGTTGTAACTGAGGAGCTCTCCTGAAATATATGGTACCATTAAATCTTACAGCTATAACCATCTTCAAGATTCTGGATTGCTTTTGATTTCCTGTTGTTGTGATTTTATGCGGCTTATTTTATTCCTTGTGAATGAAGGACCTTGGAATTATATTTTTAAAATAAAGCATACGTATATATACCTCTCTCTCTGTTAAGTTGGATTTCGTGGCTGTTGCTGAAGGAACCTTAGTCGTTTTCCAAATATCTGTACGAAACTTTGCCAATCATCTCCTTGTTCTTTGAAGTGGTTTTACCGAGCTAAGCAAGCTTATAGTGACCACCTCAACGCGAATTTCACATATAAACGCCAGTCGTGACAAGCTCAAGTCAAAGCGCACTTTCGGAACGCCTACTGCTTCCGGCTTCTCGAACAGCCGATCACAGGCCGACTCCCACATGACTTCATATGACGACTGCCAAGCAACCTTCACTTCAGTCGCCATCCGCTGGCTTGTGGTCGTCCGATAGTCAATTTCCACCTGCTTATCCTTCCATTTATCCTCTACAGAATACATGCTTCCTACTACTCTGGCCTTGCCAAGACTTTTCTTGCCTCTCCTAGGGAGTCGGGCCTGGAAGATCGCAACGTTTAGGGTTAAACTTTGGTAGCCTTAAGGCTCCTGGATAACTGGTGGCTTCCCGACGTGTCTCTTTGATGAGTGCCCACCTCGATAAACTCGTGAACCGATACTAGTCCAGTTCGATACACGCTGATCCCGGGCGTGGTATGCTCCGCTTCTGGTGCTGTTTGCCGCAGGAACCTCGCTTTCTTCTTGTTCATCATCTGAAGTGACCCCACTCCAAACAAGCGGTCCAATTCTCACAGCTCCTAACAGTTACGCAAGCACCCGACTAGCACAGCCCAGTGCGACAAATAATCTCCATGTGGCTGACTCATAGATGACCTCACCGTAGACGCTGTGATGTCTCCCACTCACGCTCACATATCGCATGCTGCCCCACCCTCGAGCGCAGACGCACGTACGTCTGACTGTCAACTTCCCCCAACCTATTCCACACTAGCCCTGTGCAGATTAATACTATTCCTTCCTAGAAGAAGAAGTTGTTGCGATCACCAGAAAAAGAAAGATAAGCTAGTTTTCCGACAGGGTGATGCACTGTCGCAAATGCCGGCCCACACCTATGGGACGGGCCACGAATTTAACTTCGCAGCCGCAAGAATAATTGCTCACGCCGATAGCAAGACCGCGCGAGAGTGAATTGAAGCCTGGACCTTGAATGAAAACTCAGTCAACCGGTGCACTGACCTGGCGCCCGCCTACATCGCTCTCCACAGGCATATACGCACGACCGAAACTGTTGATTAATGAGTCCCCCTCCTTCTCCGCTCCCCCCTCTCCCACTCTTCCTCCCTCCTTTTCGTCCACCCCTTCCCCCGATACCAGTTGATTGGTTCCTGCCCCATTAACTGTTGCTCGCTTTTCGTCGACGGTTCATCTCTGAGGATGGACTCCCAAAAGAGCCCGAAAGCTCAGAAGAATAAAATTACGATTCCGGTGATTGCAATGACTTTTTCTTCTAGACAAATACCTGGGATGTCAACCTTTGCCTCTATTATTCTTTCCAACTGGCCTCCCATTTCTTCTTTCCCGACATGAAACCGGAAGGCCTGCAGGTAGGCAATGGTAAGAGTTTTAACCGTTATCTTAATCTACTACGAAAACCCATATGAACTGCCCGCAGCCGGATTGCAAAGACAGCATGTTTCAATGCATGTCCGCTTCCCTGATGTCATTAAGTGCACGGTGCCTGGTATTTTGAGCACTCACATTTTTCTGTGCCACTCAGAGCTTTACCTCTTTCCTTATTTACTTGAAAAAAAGTATGGACACCAGCCCTGTTGAGATAAGTTTGGACGTTAATAAGTTCACAATTAAGTCGTCCTTATATTCATCCGATATTAATTTTGTGTAAGACAAACCATTTCGCCGAGGGGTCCCTGTAACACTGTCTCAACTTGGTGTCGAACGCCCTGTGAGCTATAAGCAAAAGTCTGTTTACTTGTGTACTAAGGAAGTCGAGTTTTAATCACAAATAAGAAGTATTTTCAGGGCCAACAAACTGGCAAAAAATATGTTCCATATGAAGTGGTTTAATGGGCCTGAGGCGTTAGGCCATTGTAGGAAATGTGTTGGACTCATCAGAAAGGGCGCGAAACTCCTCGGTTGAAACACATACGTGGCGATTTCACCAGCATCGTTTGTCAAAGAAAAGGATAGCTGCGTAGTCTTCATTAGCCCTGTTACCCGCATAAGTTTGTACGTCATACCGTTCACTTGTTCTAAAATAGGAAACATACATTATTTTATGTTCACTGCGTAGTAAAAAGGGCAACACGGAAGGTGACTTACCATAGGGGATTATTATTTGCAAGCCTGGAGTCACTGACCCTGGTGCATGCCTGGTAATGTTTCCCAGCAGCCTGATCTCCTGAAAAAAAATCGTTATTTGTATCACAAAAGTTTCGCTTAATTCGAATATTCTGCTAAAGATATAAACATTAAGATCATTTATTGCTAGGCCAAAATGTAAGTTATGATTAATGCAATCTCAGTTTACCATAATTGTTTCATTCATAACTACGGCCGTTTGTTGCGCATAGGATGGACTGACGATAACGGGTTTGGTCCATCGGACACCGGGAAGTTCTGTCAATGTCGCAAAAATAGCATGATGTAAATTACATTGTTAATTACTTTCCAAAAAATCAACAACCATTTTCAAATTTTCGCTTCTTTTGGAAGGGAAGTAAAACGTAGAAACATACCTGGAAAAAATGCATCTTCATTCACAATGACGATAGCAATTTGCGCCAATTTCGAGTTTTCGGGTGTAAGAATTATTGCAGCATACTGGGTGAGCTTGCCAGCTTCGACCAAAAAACTTCTTCTTCCTTTAACAAAAAACAATTCATGAATATATCTCCATCAAACATAAAAACTACTTAAAGTTCACTATTAGGATTGTCTGTTTGAAGGTCGTACTTTGATTTGCGCCTTCTATACTTCTCCTTGGTAATCACGCCACTTTGTGGCTGCAGCAATAAGTGGTATAATTTGGACTCAAAATAAGTTAAGTTTACCGCTGTTTTTTAGGAAAAGATTTAAGTTTTATTCAACTGAAAAGCACATTCCATTTAGCAGGCAATTATATGCACTCAATAGGCAAACTCAAGCGAATAAAGAAAGAATCTAGCTTATGATCAACAACTCACCCGGATAGAATGACACGCAGTTAGTCGGAGGGTCACAGGGACGTTGTAGCGTTCCTTCCACAAAGTCGGGGTTGGATGAATTAAACTAGATAAGTAAAAAAAATGGACGTGTATTTGAGGTCCCAACGTTGATAAAGCCAAAAAAACAGTATTTACCGTACCCTGAAAGAGGATGGGACCTTGAAAACATAAACGATTCGGGTATTTTCTTGGACAGCAAGCAAACGACCATCTAGAAGGAACAAGAATTATCATGCGATATTCATCTTACGGCAAAGACATAGCGGGCCGTTCAACAAGACCAGAGTAATTATCTAAGTGACGATGTACATTAAATGATAATCTGCCTACAATGGACGTTTGTGCAGAACTAATTCACCAGCCAAACTTGTGATGAATAGTCTTCTCTCTGTCTGTCTTTTACCGAATCAGCGGCGCTACTGGCTCTGGGTAGATATAAATGCTGCACCCTGTTTAGCCAATGTTCTCCGTGGTGGGCATTCAAGCGTGTTCATTGGAGGGAACATTGTTTTCGCGAAGCGTTGTTTTGACAGTTGCTTTGCTCCAGGCCCATTTTCGTGGTTGTCGGCCGCAAAGACCATTAGCTGAGTAACAAGACAAGGACACGATTGAGACAAAAACAACGCGATTGGCATTAGTACAAACGCAGCATTAAATACATTAGAATTTGCGTTGATGTCTCTTTGTGTGGGCGGATGTCAATGAGGACTGGGATTTACCAGTTCCCATCGGCCTTCGATGGCTCGTACACATGCAGCCCACTGCTTTGGAGGACCGACGCCAAACGATAAGTTCACCTGAGGTAATTAGGATGTTGTGTGCATTGATAGGGAGCCTTATTCCATACGGGTGGCTTTTGAGTTTTACAAGCGCGTTCGCCTAACCCTGCTCCTTAATCCAGGGCCGTTGAGTACTTTTTCTGAGCTCTTGCCTGCCCTCGGCGCGTGAGGTTAAGCATTTTTCTTTTTACGAATTTTCAGCATCCATCTCGGAAACATTTTTAAAAACTCAACGAAGCCGTGGGGTTTCGTCTTCTCACTAGAGGTCCTAACGCATCGAAAAACGAAAAATTGAAAACGTAGCAAATCGGAATTTTGGTTCACTTATAATTGGACGACAACAGTAGCTTATGCAGTCCTCCTCATTAATCCCTACTCCCAGCATGCTTTCCTATGAAAACGGTGGTTATTGAGTCTCATGGGTGTGGAATTAGGATACGCAGCTAAATAGGCTTCAATGACTGCTATATATTTTTTTTATTTTATTGTATTTAGAAATGTTTTTTATTTATATCTGTTGATTTTCCTAATCTGTAGTATCGTGTAACGTAGTGCAGAAAAACCCGAGTATCAACTTGCAGGTTACTTGGAATTCTCAAAAAATGATGGTTAGGAGGTCTTCTACTTCAACTTACCTGAGGTCCAACTTACCGTTCTGGAGTTAGATAACTATAGATCGCGGCGCCCAGCGCCTCGCACACCTTCAATTTACATGTGGAACAACCTGCTCCCAGCGGCCGTGGGAAGCAACTTCGACTACATTTTTTCCCTTTACACTTACTCATAAAAATTTCCGTCTCTGCCTATGCTATTTCCCCACCCCCAAAACTCTATCATCACCGTTTTTTCAGGACAAAATACTGGGACCTGGTGGTATATCAGTGTGGCTTCATAAGCTACTTTTGCCGTCTGTTCTACGTTATAACGCATGACCAATCGTTGCTAAAAGAAGCTCCCAGATGCATGCCAACTTTGCTGGAAGGACTTGCCCCTTTTTTTGCAGGACTCAGCAGTCCGAGGCAAACTGATTCGAGCATCATCAAAAGTTTATATTGAATGCTTTTTCTATCATCAAAAATCAGTGAAAATTAGGTAACAGTCTAATAAAGTTAACACTATGATAACCAAAAAGCGTACAATTCTATAATATTGAACAGGTGGTTAAAGAGCTTGTACTGATGAGGCATGATGGGTCGTAGAATGGAAAATAACGTAAATGTAGCGAAAAAAAACAGGAAATATATTCAGTACAGTGATAGTGCTGAAAATTCGATTCCCGGGTGGTAGATCAGAAGAAAGAGGAGCGTTCACTGGGAGAGGTTTATTATAAGCCTGACGTTTCGGGTAGTGGTCTCGTCTACCCATCTTCAGAGAATGAGTACTCTGGCTCAAAGCCCTCGTACTTATGCCGTCCTTTCTTTCGTGTGCCTCTTCGACCAATCACGTTTGAGCCACTCTCTGTATCTCTGGCTGTGTCCTCAGTCTCTTGTCACCTGATCCCCTGCCTGTCACCGTGTCGCCCTCTTGTGTGTTCGTCCCGTGGCCTTTTGTGACACCATGACTGGTGCTCGGAACAAGGGCGTTGGCCGCGGCGGCGGCGGAGGCGGCGGCTGATCGCGTGATAATGCAGCTTGCACTGGTGTCGGCCCCCCGTGTGTTGATTCCATCGCCTCCCGTGGTGTCTCGAGTGGTTTCCGGCATGCCCACGCTGACCGTCATGTTGGCTTCCCGTGTGTTAACCTCACGTGCGTCGGTGTTGGCCTCGTGAGCGCTTGGTCCATCGTCCTCCGTCACGCCCGGACTTGCTCAACCGCGTCAAAGTTGAAGTCGTGTCCCATTGCTGCCGCATGGGTGGCTACCTCCGACTTTGGGTCCAGCATCCTCACGGCCCGCTTATGCTCCTGCATTCGCGTTTGAAGTTGTCGGCTGGTTTCTCCAACACAATTGCACGTCACACAGCTGCACTGAAGTCGGTATACAATGCCTGACTTCTCTTGTTTAGGTATAGGGTCTTTCGGCCAAATTACCTGTTGTCGGATGGTGCATGTAGGCTTGTTGGCAACCCCTATTCCAAGAGACGCGAGAGATCTAGCCACAACTTCGGAAACGCCTTTCATGTACGGGATGCTCCGCCACGACTTTGATAAGCAGGGTCCCTCGGTTCGCGGTTTGGGTGGCATTCGAGCCCGTTCAACAAAAGCCCGTGGATAGCCATTTGCTCTGAACAGTTCTCGGAGGTGCTTTGTCTCGTCACGTTTGGCAGCTGGCGTGCTGCAGTGGGTTTCTACCCGTCGGTACAGCGTGCGTTTACAACTGCGCTTGTGTTGTAGCGGATGATTGCTATTGTAACTCAATATTTGTGACGTGTTTGTTGGTTTACGATAAACAGACGTCGCTAGTTTGCCATCCGCTTGGCGGCATACGAGAACGTCTAGGAACGGAAGTCGGCCCTCCATCTCTTCTTCCATCGTGAACTGTAGGTCAGGAAAAATTAAGTTCAGTCGTTTCTTGCAGTGGTTGAGTTGACTCTGGTTGATGACAACAAAAGTATCGTCAACGTAGCGTGCCCAAAACTTCGGCTCGTACTCTTCAAACAACCGTCTCTCGATTTTTTGTAGTACGATCTCAGCAATTAAGCCGGAGATTGGGGACCCCATTGGAGTGCCCTTGATTTGTTCGTACGTGGTCCCTTCGAAGGTAAAGAAGGTTCTGGGGCAATGCTTCACGAGTTCTATTATATCCTGAGCTGTGGGTTGACCATCTATCTCATTGTACTCCTGACGTAGGAGGTCGCGGATGGTTTCAACAGCAAGTGCCTGTGGTATGGAGGTGAAGAGCGAGATGACATCGAAAGACACCTACCTTTCATCTGGCTCCACTCTGACCGTCTTTATTTTGTCAAGGAACTGTACCGCCGAATGGACTGTCGTTCGTGAGCCCGCCGTGAGAAACTTGAGCCTGTGGAATAACCAGTTTGCCAGCCCGTATGTAGGCGTGCCTCGGAGGGAGACGATTGGCCGTAAGGGAACGCCTGGCTAGTGTACTTTTGAGGGACCGTAGAAGCGTGCCATAGCCGCTTCGGTAGGCTTCACCATGTACCAGTCCTTGATAGCGATGACCTTTTCTTTCTTGATTCGACCCAGGGTTCTACCCACCTTTGCCAGTAGTGGCTTCGGGCCGGCGACGTTGCTGACTCTGTAAGACTCTTGATCACTGAGGAGCGTTCGGATTTTGTTTTGGTAGTCAGTTTATCTAGCACCACCGTTGATCGACCTTTGTCGGCAGGTAGAATGACTATTTTCTTGTTATGTATTTAATAAATTAACACCAAATTATAAATACCACCGGTCCCATATAACAGGATTCTGTGTGACTTGGATTGATCGTGTTATCCATTGTGAACTGTTACCGTTACCGCATTCAAAATATACCTCAGGTCTGGAATTCACTGCTGAGTAAATTGTATAAAAAATACGACTTGCTCATGCCTTAATCACAATGTGATCAGTCAAAGAAGACAGAGGCCCATGCTGACTGTACTTTGAAACCTGCTGATTAGAAACCATAACAAGGTGACTGCTAAGATTTTCGGTAAACCCATATCGTACAATCTCCTGTAGTCAACCCGAATATTTTCTTCTGTGATTATTATTATTGCTAAAAACCATAAATTAGCCTAAGGTACAACGATGTAGCACTTGAGGAGTGTAGAAATTTTGTATTCATCGTAGCATTTTGCCGCCTATCTATTGCTGTATTCGGCTAATAATTTGTCCATTTACGACAGCACTGACGCCGCAAAATTTAGCCAAACAATCGCCACAACTTACATGGTCAGCGTTGACTCTTCTAAGTAGTACGGCAACACAAGACCTTGCTAAAACACGCTCCCGAAAGCTAGCTGAATACCGTAGGAGGATTTGCCCCGTTTATTAGACCGCTCAGCAGTCAGATAGTGATTGCTTCTAACAACACAACACATGGTTGTGGAAGAAATGTCATATGACCATAAATACAATAAAATGCAGTCAAAGAACACCTTAAGTGCACAAATGAATGCTGTTCAAATAAGTACATTAACGCCACAGCTCAGGGCATGTCATTTAGGGTAACAGCTGTCGTCTTAACTGGCAGTTTTATTGGCTGAGTGAAGTTATACGTTATTGACTTCGACGGTTGATGAACCACGAGGTACTTGGTGTAGATTTACTACGTTTGCCTTCCGCATATTTTGTACTTTATGTGGGCATAGAGCAGTATATTAGCAAAGGATGCCACTGCACTATTCAAATCACTGTTTTAGTGCCTTTTCTTCGGTAATAGCCCATTTCGAGTTACAGCCAAACCATTCCACATGTATGACTGGCCTAATGCATCCGCTAAAATGCCATCCGTCAAACAGCAAAAAACAGTGAATATCTCAATAAAAGTGCTATCTTATCCTAAGCTTAAGAATTTCCTCAAATGAAAAAAACTTTTCCTTCTGCAAGCAGTAGATGATAGAAAATACAATGAGCTGTTAACTAGAGCAGCTCAGGTTTCCTTTGCCCACCTAGGCAGACTGCGGAATGCAAGCTTTTAAGTTGCAATTAACTTATTCCTACGCCAAATTGAACATCTCAAATAACCCTTTGCGCAAGTCCACAGTCCTTCGGCTTAAGCTGTCGTAAGAGCTTTTAGTTCAAATGTGCGCCTGAACATAAAAGAATCCATTTAAATTTTGTCTGCACTCTCGTGAAATGTCGCAGTAAATCCCACAAATTCCCTTCCAAGTAAACGGCTTCACCACCTAGCATTTTCTTCTATCAAAGACAAGCACCTTACTGGATCTCGTCTGTTCGTTTCTATCAGAAAAAAGAATATCATTTACATCAGCTATTAGGTTAGGTACTTGTCACCGTTCGTTAAATAGACCAGTTTAACTGCCCTCCCTCCACCCAGACATAGTATCGACGATGCAACTTTAAATTATATTAAACTTAGAGCAGAAACTGTGTGAAATATTCACATAGCAATCTCTTCATTTCATTTAATCATTTCTGGAAGTCCACGGGCAACACAGGTGCGCAAAGTGAGCACACCGTTTCCCTCCTTCAATTCTAGATTATGTGTACATAGCGAGTCTCCGTCCATCGTCCGATGACCAATTCTTCCCTGTCAGTACCTCTTCTGCGTGCTCACACCCTCGGACATGGCCCTCTCGCGCGTGATCGTGTTCTCGTCTCCCGAAAAATCGGACGTGCCGACGGCTACGAAGATGAAATTTTTTTTGCAAGGTGCCTTTTCGAGGAGATCCGCCACGCAATCATTTATATCTTTGCTTGTATGCCACTTTCGCGTGCGTCAGACTTATTGTTTATGCGTCTTTCCGCATCGACATTGCAGAAGTTAGTCTGTATTGCCCGGCTAAACCTCTGACGCTTCTGAATCCCTTCCTTGACACTTTGCCCGCACGAAGTGCAATAAAAGAAACCTCAGAGAACTTTACTATGCGAGGGTGCCTGCAGCCATATCTGCTGATTTTTATGCCTTTTCCAATTTAAGAGCAAGGTTCGTATGCTGGCCAAATTATTGCTTATCTACGACCGACTCATCCTTCTACTAAAATGCCATCCGTCACACAACGATAGAGGACAACTGAGAAAAATGGATACCCTATAGGAGTTAAGGCTATGACGGTTAACCCTAACACCTACAATCTTCGAGGCCCGGTTCCTTAGGAGATAGGAGAAGTCTTGGGAAGCCGAGAGTAGAAGGAAGAGTTTATTGTGTACACAGGAAGGAGAATAGGATGGAAATAGTGTTGACTCGCGGAGTTGTGCGTCCGTTCCCTATTCGGGTGAGCTCCGGAGTGTTGAGAACATCGAGCGTCGCCGGCGCATGCTTTGTTCCGGCAGCCAATAAGGCGGGTGATGTCTAGCCTCGCGTGGACGCGTGAACTTGAGATGGACTGCGATTGGCTAGCGTGTACGCGCGGTCACGCTGTAGCGTACGTGCGCGTCGGCCAAGGGCAGTTATAGTTTAGCCCCAGGAGACGGTGGGCACACAGGCAGGCTAGATGAGTCATGCATCAGTGGCTGGTCTTGGGTTCCAAGTGGCTGCAAAGAGGCCACTACAAGTGCTCCCCTCAAAGACCGAAGTCCATTGATGAAAGAAATGGAACGAATGGAGGTTAGTAAAGGATAGAGAAGGAGGTACGTACCAACGGCCGGGTTCGAACAGCTGGTGTTCGTGTGGTTGGCTTGCGAGAGCCAGGTTGAAGGGACGGTTGTTGCCTGCATGAGCTTCTGTGGCTGGCATGCGAGAGGCTGGGTAGTGCCACCAGTGCCGCTTGGGAGGAGGAAATGATATCTCGCGTCCGCGTGGGCAACTGGGTCTGCGGTAGGAGGAAAGTACTCGACTACACGTGCATCGGCATCTTGCAGGAGATTAGTCATCTCGACTACGTAGGAGGGAGGTTGGCTGGCTGCATTGAACTTCGAGGGCAAATCAGTATGCCGTGTAAGTGTTCGCTGAGAGGAGGAAGGGGTACTGTTGGCAGTAGAAGAAGAATCTGAGTTTAGAAAGGAGGTCTGGGTATTGGCACTCATAGGGGAAAACTGCTCCGTGGAATGGGGAAGGAACCAGAGCCTTAGGTCCGTAGGCTGTGAGCGATTGAACATCTCCCTCGGGCTTCACGACAGGGTGTCGGTAATGAAATTCTCCATTTCGCGGCCAAATGAGATGACACAGGAGAAATTCAGTTAAAGGCGAGGGAGGACTGGTGATGATTGAGCTCGGCCACATCAGAAGTTGAGTTGAGAGTTCATCTCACGATTAGGGTCACCAGTTATAGGTAGGAAAGGCTAAGACGATTAACCCTAACAGCTACAATAATTCAGACCCTGGTTCCTTAGGAGATTGGAGAGAAGACGGTGGAAAGGTGAGAGTAGACGGAACAGTGTATTGTTTACGGAAGGGATAAGCGGAAGGTTGCCAGTAGGTCTTGCAGGGCTTACGACCGCGAGGCCCGTAGGACAGGGCGGCGTCGCCGGCCGCCGCCGCCGCCGCCGCGACCAGCGAGGCCAGAATTCCAAGTGTCCTCTCACCGCAGTCCTCGTGGGCATCATGCCAGAAGACAGAGACAGAGCGCGTTCAATGGCAAGGTCGGCCTGTGATTGGTTGTCTTGGCGCAGGCTGGCAAGGCGAGGCTGGGTGCGCTCGTAAGTGGCTTAGACCATTGAGCTAGAACGGACAGGGGGTGCCTAGACTTGGCACCTGGCCGCAGACAGCATTAGCGCGCAGGGCAAGGGCGCTGTCCGTCAGCTCTTGGGTTCCAATTGGCTGCTAGGGCCACTACAACCCCACCCTACGCTTCAGAATTTTCTCAACATTTTCATTCAGTCACCGGCAGACAAAAAAATCAGTACGAGAACATTCGATGCCCATAACAAGAGGTGTATCAGCCTGGTGTTTCGCTATCTGGCTTGAAACCTTCATTAGAGACAACAGAAGAAAAGGGTGATAAAAGAACAGGTCAAGCAGTATTTATACTTCACTGGTAAAATTTCTCCCTTTGAACTGCTCCATAAAACCCGCCTGTTCGCTTCTTTTAGGAACAATAAAATAAAAAGAGAATCCCGGCAAAAGTAGCTTATGTGCAGTCCCACTCAATAGTCCCTACTTCCAGCATGTTGTCCCACAAAAATTGTGTGTATAGGTTTTGTGGGTAGGGAATTAGGGCACACAGTGAAATATATTTTAATAACTGCTAGATGCCTTTTTATTTTATTGTATTCGGA
This sequence comes from Ligula intestinalis, assembly GCA_036362985.1. Classification (NCBI taxonomy): domain Eukaryota; kingdom Metazoa; phylum Platyhelminthes; class Cestoda; order Diphyllobothriidea; family Diphyllobothriidae; genus Ligula; species Ligula intestinalis. Next base: position 14,334,534 of record JAYGXS010000007.1, on the reverse strand, counting down.
AGTGCTATTGATTTATATCTGAAGATTTTCCTCATCTGTATTATCATTTAACGTATCGCACTAAAATCCGGGTATCAAACTGCAGTTTTCTTGAAATTCTCGAAAAATAGAAATCGTGGTTAGGAGGTCATCTGCTTCAACTTACCTGAGGTCCAACTTACCGTGCTGAAGTTAGATTAATATAGCCCGCGACGCGAATTGCCTCGCACACCTTGAAATTACATGCAGAACAACTTACTCCCAGCGGCTGCAAAAAACAAATTCGTCTACCTTTTTTCGCTTTACACTTACTTCTTAAAATGCCCTTCTCTGCCTACCCTGGTTCCCAACCACCGAAACCCTATAACCACCGTTTACATAGGACAAAATTCTGGGACTAGGGGTGTATGAATGGGACTACATAAGCTTCTTTTGACAAAAACCCTTCACTTCAGCTGTTAGAACAATCACCTGTTACCGTTCTTTAAATTGACCCGTTCAGGTGCCGTCTATCCACTCAAACAGAGTACTGAAAACTTACTTTTGACTTGCACTAAACCTGGAGTTCAAACTGTGTGAAATATTCACGCATCAAAGTGAACGTTTGAAATGACTGCTTCTGAAAGTCAAGAATCGACAGAGGTGGACAAAATGAACACGGCACCCTCGTCATTTTATTCCAGCATATGTGTCCAGGGTGAACTTCCGTCCATCGTCCTAATATCTATGCCCACTTTGTACCTTTTGTTTCTCCCGCTTTAAACTCTGATTTAGTACAGCGATGAACCACAATTAAAAGTATTTTAATAAGGTAACAGCAGTCGTCACGGTGTCTATTTTATTCTAGTGTTCCTTGCAATTTGATAAAGGAACTGAATTCCTGATTTGAGTACCAGAGGGTGATTGCCTAGCTTTTGTGTGTACGTCAAGTCCAGGTCAGTGTATCACATCTCATTTCATTTGTTTGGCGAAAAACATGTGCAGAAAATTCAAGTAGCTACCCATAGCCTTGTTTTTCATTCCAGAAGGCTTATGATTGACGGTTTGGTCATGGTTAGGATGCAGGGTTGTTATAGGGTTGAAACAGGTTGACAATTTACCTCTACAACTTGGTTCCCAAGCAGCAAGCCTTCACGTTAATGGAACCGACTATACCCACCTCCGGATGGACCTTTCTCCGCATGGACCTATCTTCGGATGGACTACAGCAAAGAGCTGCACTTCCCTTACCCCCCCCCTTACCAAAATTTGCCAGTATACATGCCTATATCTCTATATCGTTTTTTTTCGAAAATAGATCTTCCTCATCCGGCGATGTCGATCCGAATCCTTCTTCTTATTGCCGGCGTCGAGCCCAATCCGGCACTTGCTCAAGGATCCATCAGATGGTTCTGTTCCACCTGCGCAAAACAAATCTTCCCAAACCAATTCTGTGTCCTGTGTGTTCCTTGCAACAACTGGCAACACTTCCGTGCAAGAGGCACTGATTGCTCGGATCTCACTACCATCCATCAATACACGTGCATGTCGCTGAGCGTCCCAGACGCCTCACCACTTTCTGACCTCAAAATACTGCAGCTGAACTGTAATTGCCTTTCTGGGAAAACAGATGAGATCATTTAACTCCTACATGATCATGAAATAAAAATAGCGGCTCTCCAGGAGTCACAGCTGTCAGCAAAGTCGAAAGTCCCACGTTTCCCGGGCTTTTCCGTCATTCGAAGAGACAGAGCTCGTAACGTTGGTGGTGGACCGATCACCTTGGTTCACCACAATGTCAAATACCAGGAGCTGACCTCTGCAGCAACCTCCGCGGACTCGCCTCTGGAAGAGCTCAATATGCAACTTACCATTGGACCGTCCAGTCTGACTGTCCATAACGTATACATTCCTCCACAAAGCAGCTGTGACGCCAACTGCAGGCCATCAATAGTCCACATGCTAACGGGTGATTCGAAACTCATCTTGGGCGCCTTCAATGCCCACGATGACTTATGGTTCTCTAACCTTTTCTGTACTAGGCATGCTTTACTGGCCGCGGAGATCAACAACACCAACTTTGGGGTCCTCAACACGGATGGAACGTCCACGAGACTTCTTCATTCAGGTACTTGCGCTAGCCCTGACATTTCCATCGTCAATTGCGACCTATTACTATCAACCTCATGGGACTGTCCATGCAAACTAAGCTCTGACCATCTCCCGATAGTCATAACAATCAGCACACATGCTTCCCCGATTCGTAACGCTCGCAAGTGCTTAATGCATCTACGTAAAACCAACTGGTCCGGTTTCCTTAGTGAAACGGAGAATCTTTTTGACCAGGCCCCTTTCCCTCCAGATATACGCCAGGATGTATCGATTTTCAATCGCATCATGCACAACATTCCTGCGGGCAAGGTCTTTGATTCTATCCCAGGATACCCTTCTGATGCGGCCACCTTATCAAGAGAACGTGATGTCATCCGGGCTCAAAACCCTCAACATCCGTCGTTGCCGGCCATGACCTAAGAGATCTTCCGACTGGTCAATGAACACAAGAGAGCCCTATGGCAAGAAAAGCTAGCCACTTTCTCCAGCCGCACTAACACCAGCAAGGTATGGCAGACAATCAAATCCATCGGCAGAGGGATGCCTGCTCCTCCCAACCAGGTTATCAAATGCAATGGTATACCGATGAAGACCGACAGGGACATTGCCAACCAATTCAATGTGCGATTCACCTCGGTTGCAGTCCATAAATCCTCGAAGAATTCGAGGATCGTCAAACACAGGTCGCGCAAACCTTTATTGATGCCGCTCCAGTTCTCAGCTCATGATACCACAACCGCGATGAAGCATGCTAAGAACTCTAAGGCGTTTGGACCTGACGACATTACGATGGAACACCTAAAACACCTAGGCTCCACAGGGGTCAAAATCTTGACAGAGTTGATTAATCTCTCTCTAGCCACGTGCCATATACCAGCTATCTGGAAAATGGCACATATCCTCCAAGGCCACAAAGCGGGTAAAGATGCCGCTGTTTCTGACAGTTACCGCCCGATCTCGATCCTCAGTCCAGCCGTGAAAAAACTTGAGCATCTTATTCTCCTCTCGCTCAATAGACATGCCAACCTCAAAGAGCACCAACACGGTTTCAGAGCTTTCTACTCTACGTCGTCAGCCCACCAACGCGTCACGGACCGCATTGCAAGTGGATTCAACAAAACGAAATCTGCGGTCGCCCTCGACCTAACTAAAGCTTTTGACTCGGGTAAAATTGACGCCCTGATGACATTTCTCATGGAATCGTTTCTACCGAATGAGTTCTGCAGATGGCTGAACTGCCAACTCCGTGGCAGACAAATGCGAGTCGAATTTTCAGGCACGCTATCCAAAGCCCGCAACTCTAGGACAGGAGTTCCTCAAGGTTCTGTCATTTCGCCATCGCTATTCAACATCGATATGGCTGACCTCCCGAATCTCCCCCCTGAAGTCGAAATAGTGTCTGACGCCGATGACATCACCCTGGTGTCCTCCCACCCGAACTTTCGCATGGCTGCCGATGCCTTAAATAACTACATCCCCAGTTTAGTCCGGCACCTAGCTGGGCCTCACTCTCGACCCGACGCTGGCTCTACACCGCCATGCTGACATCCAAGCCAGCAAAGCCAAAGCAAAGCTCAACATCCTAACAGCATTGGCAGGTTAATCTTTGGGCCAAGACACTGAGAAGCTAGACACGACATACCGGGCAACAGGCAAAGCAATGACTGAGCATGCATCATCTATCTTTGCCCCACTGTTTAGCGACACCAGCTGGGCGAAAGTCCAACGCGTTGAGAACGCTGCTCTCCGCATCGCCACGGGCTGTGTTAACATGACCAACGTAGATCAACTCTATCAGGAAACTAAAGTCCTGCCTCTAAAAGATCACTCCATCATGCAGGCAAAAATCTATATTGCGCAGTGCCATAACCCAGAACATCCGGGTAATCTTCTCTTAACTCGCCCTGCACCTGCTAGACGCATGAAGCAATCTACCATAGACGCGTACCCCCCACATGCTTCGGTGTACCCTACTAATCTACCGATAACGGACCTCGTAAAGCGTATCCCCACCGAAACTGTCGAGCAAGCCATTAGCAGCTATAAACCCAACTGAATCCTCGACGCTCCTACGCCGGTCTCCGACATCATTGCCAGAGAACGAAGGGCCAACCTGTCCAGAAACGCCAGAACCAGACTATCCCAGCTGCGTTCCGGCTTCTCAACGCTGCTGAATTCATTCAAATGCCGTCTAACCTCATGCTTCGACAGCGTCACAGACAATTGTCCTGACTGCCTCCTGCCTTCCCACGAAACGTGCCACCTCTTCGATTGCCCGGCCAACCCTACGGACCTCATGCCTGAGGACATATGGCTTCGCCCAGAAAAACACGCCAAACAGTTGTCAACCGAATGCAATTATGCGGTCAGTGGGATATGGAGGGGGAGGTAAGGCGAATAATTGTCACCCACATTGATTCCTGTCGTCCGTGATCGTTGTTTTTTGCTTCCATCTGGTTGTGAGGGATTTGTAATTAATATCCAAATTGATATGCCTGCTTATGCATGCCTTGTCTGAGTGCACTGCTTCCAGGAATTCGCGGCCTTGTCTAGTTGGGCAGGTGCCAACGATTTGGGTTTCCTCCCATGCAAAGTCATGTCCTGCTTCCAATGTGTGCATGAAAACTTCTGATTTGTGGTTTTTGTTCCTCACGTTTGACTGGTGTTGCCGGACGCAGCTAGCCAGGGTTTTCCCAATTTGACCACAATAGACAACATCACAATCGGAACACGGTATTTTGTAGATTGCTTGCTTTCTGTCGAAATGGTCAACTTTGTCCTAAGGGTGTACAAGTTGAGTGCGCAGGGTAGTTACCGGTTTGTGCGCAATCTGAATTTGGTGTTTTCGTAGCTGTCTTTCGACGAGCTCAGATATATTCTTTGCACATGGGAGTGCTCGCCAGTTCATTGGTTTGGGCACTTTGGTGGTCGCAGTTCTGGTGCTTTCTTTGGACTGTTGTTGTCGTATGCATCGACGAACGAAGTCTCGGGGGTACCCATTTTCGGAGAACAGTTTCTGAAGGTACTTCATTTCTGCTTGGAATGTCTCTTCATCCGAACAAAGTGTTTTTGCTCGACTGAGCAAGCTGTTGATTGAACTGCGTTTGTGGGATATTGGATGGTTGCTCGCAAAATGTAAGAGGACTTCGGAATATGTATCTTTACGATACACTGACGTATGGAGTGTCCACTCGGCCTTCCTATGTACAAGAACATTCAAAAATGGGAGCTGCCCGTTTGTCTCTGTTTCAATGGTGAACTCAATTCCTGGGAAGGTGGCGTTGAGGGTTTGATGGAGCAATTCTACTTGGTCTCTTTTTATGATGACAACTGTGTCGTCCATGTATCGTAGCCACAATCTTGTATTAACTGCCGGAAGAGCTCTTGATTCTAATTTCTGCATTACCTCTTCCGCCAAAAAATTGGATTTTGGTGATCCCATAGGGGCACCTTTTTCTTGCCGGTAGTATTTTCCAGCAAAGGAACAGTTTGTTTCTAGGCACAGTTTAAGGAGTTCTAGCAGGACTTTTGTGGGTACTTCTGTATCGTAAGTTTGGATAAGTTCTGTTGTGCAGGTTCTTACTAACTCTAGAGGGATCGATGTGAATGAAGACACGGCGTCAAAGGACACCAAAGTCTCGTCCTCTGCAATTTTTAAGCCCTTAATTCTCTCTAGAAATTGCATTGAGTTTTGAATGGAATTAGTTGAGTTCTTTGTAAGTGGATTGAGTTGCCGAAATAACCACTTGGAAATCGTGTAATTTGGTGCACCGATTAGGGAGACAATCGGTCGTAGTGGAATGCCAGCTTTGTGTACCTTTGGGAGCCCATATATTTGAGCAATCGTTGATTCATCTTGTTTCGGCGATTTTGCTAGAATTGTGGTGATTCATTTCCTTTCTGTGAGACGTTTCAATACTTTCTCGATTTTTAAGTTTTGTGACATAAAATAATGCATAACTCTTATGCTGTCTGAAGACGACCTGGGGAACCAGAGTCGAAAATTCACACATGAAAACGCTCCTTTCCCAAAGAACTTCTTTCACTGAATTAAACTGTTTGGGATGCAGATTTTCTAATATTTTGCTTCATTTTGTGCGGAAAATTATCGTGAATTGTCTTTGTATGTCATACTTGTACAGTAATCACTGCAGCTTACTGTGCATTTATTTCTCGTCTATGCCAATATTTTCAGCCTGTGTTTTTGATGAGGAAACGGCGGCGGATTTTTAAACGTCAGACTAATAATGGTGTTGTCCCAGCGATCGAATCTTCTGTTCCTTTACTTCCTGAGACTCGCTGAGTGCCTATCTACCATTGCGAAAGGTTAGTAGAGCAGAGACTGGAACGACTGTCGCCTTCTTTATTGACCACTCTTCCTCGTCTGTACAATTACGCGTTCAATATAGCCTTTTGACTAGCACCGATCCGCCAGATCGGTGGCAACGTACATGTTCGTTACGTGGAATGCAGAAAAGTTCCGCAAAACCAGACAATTTTTACTTAATCGTGGAAAAGGAAACAAGAGGCGAACCCATTGCATAGTGGTCAATCCTCCGAATCAGAAACTTACTTTGTTTTGCAAATTCCAGACGCGGTGTTTTTCTTTCAGTCTTGGCCTTATCTCTTAACTCAGTTAATGATCTAGTCGGCCGACAACCATGGGAAGGGGTAAAGTGCAAAAGAAATCATCAAAGCAACGCATAAGGAGCTTCGCGAAAAGTGTTTCCTCAAATAGGTACGCTTGTATACGCATCAGGGCTGATATAGGTTGGACAACCTGTTGAAGTTTTTACCTACTCACATTATATAGTGCTGCCGAAGCGCAGAATATTTATAACCGGTTGGGATAGTATTTTTATTTTGCACAAAGGGGCAGTTGTAGGTAGAGTATGATCAACTTTGGAAGTCGTTTTTCTTCTTCTGAACGTCCCGTTCTGTCTTTATTTAAAAGGATGGTTTTTCTGACTCTTCTGCGAGGAACTCTGCCATTTGGGTGACTTTGTGATTTAATCCAAGGAATTAGGGTGAAGCCAACGACCAGAATGTGACTTAAAGTTTGGCATAATGGTCAATTGAGGGAAAGTAGCAGAGGTCGAAATAAGAGTAGTCTTATGATTTCTTGTAAGTTTAGGGTAAGTATTAGGGTTGGAGCAACCACTCCAGTGTCCCTTTTTCCAGCCGTGAGAAGCTTGCTAATCAGCAGGCGCGCCTCCAAAGCTCGGCAGCGCCCGCCCCCCCAGGCTTGTACTAAGCTTAGTCACAGTTGCGCTTACACCTGGCGCCCAGGTGACCTTGAAATCAGACGCCCCAGACTTGGCCTTGATGCAACCAATCACGCGCCCCACAGCCTGCCGACACGAGCAAAATCAAGCGCACAAAATGCACGCCGCTGCACGCACCCCTTCGAACCGGTGCTTAGCTCAGACAAAAGCAAACAGCCACGAAACCTACCTGATGTTAGGAATAAGTTATTCCTAATAGTTGATTGACTTTTTCAATTAGACGGAACAACCTTAGTGTATGTGCAGTTGTAATATATCGCCCATACGTGACCGCAGCAAGTTAGAGGCATGAAAATAGCAAAATCTTCTGGTATTTGGAATTAAGGCATGTGCATTATGTTGGGTATCGTGGTTCTGATTACTGTGTGCTGCCCGGTGCCTATATAATCCATTGCGAAGCGCTAGCCTGCTCCATCTCCAGGGGTGCCAGTAAAGAGCTACGTTCAATCTTGGCCTTCACAACAACATTTTATGCTTTCAATAAACAGCGGCGTCGATCCAAACAAATTTCCTTTTTTTAAATGTAGCATAAAGACTGACAGCATCACTGTATAGTAGCAAAAGCACTCGAATAAATACCGTACACCCTGAATAAGCACAACACTTCCCCGGACTTTTTTCATTAAATTTCAACGATCGGATATCGAGGTGTTTTGAATTGTTAATCAGAGTTCGACTCCTACAAGTTAAACGCGTATATCGTTAAGAGGATAGATCTATACTACTTATTTTTGCCGAAAAATTGTATGTGTCTCTTCCATAAGGCCATAAATACAGATTAGTTTTTGTGAAAAGAAGGACGGTAAAGCAACACTGATGGTTATTCTAAAAAATACGAAAGATCATAAGTACGCCAGCTGATTATTAATTTTCTTACTAGCGTAGCTTAGCTGATGCTCAATTGCTGTGTTTTATGAAAATTGTATGAATTTGGAATAAGAAAGTGACTAACTAGCGATGGGGGGAGTTAGATCAAAAATTAAAATACTGATTGACGTGCTTGGTCCCCTTTGGTGCGCAATGAATAGATTTTTTTACAGGGACCAAGATATCATCATAGTTTTTCGAAAAAAGTAGGATGTAAAAAGCATTGTTGCAACATTTACATAAGAACTCCGCTTTCCGAAGACTATTTTTAATGGAGTACTATAGCATATAAGATTAAAAGTTTTGAAAATCAATATTTGCTTAAGAAGACAATGCACTGAATAGATCCCACTTAGAACAACATATTTTCTCAGTAGTTTGTATGCTTAATCGAGTGCAAAGGAACAACCTAGACCACTCGATCCTCCACAAGAAATCACTTCTTGTGAAAATGCGTGTCCCAGGAAGTAACTGAGTAGAAGCAGATGCGATCACTGGGACAAGAACTTTATTCGCCTGATGTTTTGGATTCTATCGCCTATTTATCGTCAGGAACAATTTCAGAACGAGATAATTCTTGCACAGGTAGTTGCAGTACTTGAGGGATACACTTATAGGTGTTAAGGCTAAGACGGTTAACCCTAACAGCTACAATCTTCCAGTCCCGGTTCCTTAGGAGATGGGCGAAGTCTTTGGAAAGCCGGATTGTTAGGAATAGTGTATTCTGCAGAAGGATAGGAGAATAGATGGAAAGAGTGTTGACTCGGGGAGTAGTGCGTCTGTTCCCTATTTGGGTCGGTTCCGGAGTGACGAGGGCATCAGGCGTCGCCGGCGCATGCTTCGTTCCGGCGGCCAATGACGTTGCTGATGTCTAGACTAGCGTGGGCGTACGACCTTGAGGTTGGCTTAGGCTGGCTAGCCTGAGCGCGCGGTCACGGTGAGGCGTATGTGCGCGTTGGTCAAGGACAATTAGCGCCTAGCCCCAGGCGGAAGCGGGCGCCATGCGTCAGCGGCTGATCTTGGGTTCCGAGTGGCTGCGAAAGGCCACTACACAGTATCTCTGCTATGACAACTTACATCCCCCCTTTCGAGGATAGGTTCCCGATAGTAGAGAATATTCGAGTCCCAGGAAGCAGTTCAGGAGAAGGTAATGCGATCACTGGAACAAGAGTTTTATTTGCCTGACAATTATTCAAGGATTCCCGAGGGAATTCGAAACGTCAGGCAAATAAAACTCTTGATAGGTTCCCGTTTGTGCGCTAACTGCTAAGTGGTTGGCGTGGTCTACGGCTGGCCAGTCTTTACCAACAGGTGCAGAGACATGTCTTACCCCTTATTCGGTGCGGAGTCTCACTTTTGGCTAAGCAAGGTTGTCCTACAGGGAACGCACAGGCGAATGCGTCTTTTAACACCAGTGCCAGGGAGCCAGATGGCCGAGCAATCGTCAGGTTCAAATCCAGCACAAGTGACTACAGTTCTGCAGGTCACGACCCGAACGCCGACCATCAAGCAATCAGCGCACAAGCATGCAACTATCCTCAACAGCGAGGAGGCGTTAGTTGTCAGTCAGGCAGGCAGTAGGCTAACGGCTGCATCTTATAAATATTGAAACTCCAGGTGTATGAATTATACCCTTCAACTATGGTCTCTGACGATGTGTGCACGACGGAATCCGAGAGGTTGGGTGAATAGCGTCGGTGCCACAACGATCGCATTTCCATCGCGTCATCGCTAGATTTTTGACGTCAAAACCGAGGTGGTCCGACCAGGTAATAGACGATTGACCGTGTCCCAACATTTATAAGCTAGCAGATAGGGTAAGGCGTAGAATGTAAGCAACATGCAAGTGACTCCCAGACAAGTGCAGTCCAGCCATGAATGGGCCGGAGTCCAGAGGCACAGTCCGGCAAGTAGATCACCGGGTCCGAACAACTACAACCGAACAGTAGATTGTCGGTTCTGGGAGTGACTGAGCGTAAACAATTCCCCGCAGTAAACTCCTGGTCTTAAGAAGAAGTTGGCCAGTAAGGCCAGACAAGGGGTGAACTTGAAAGGAGGTTTTGACAACCTGGGGCGCGCACGAAAGCCAGACATTGGGGGCATGGGAGCAAAGCATGGCTAGGAAATGCAAGGTCGCTACATCCTTAACGCACAAGCGGGCAACTTTCCTCGACATCAGGAAACTTTTAACTGTCTTATGTTTGCAGGCACATCACGAATGTATCCTACAAATACTGAAACTCCCGCTTTACTCATTTCTGCTATTGCCGCTGAGGCCGAGTCTGTGACGGAGTCTGAAATGTCACCAAGTAATGGTTTTGTTCCAGCGAACACATCTGATTTTTGTCATAAGTATGCAGCAGCATAGTGACGTATCTCATACATACTGCGCCTCCCTGTGTATGAATTACCCATTTCTGCAATTGGTCCTGATGACGGATATCTGGCGGAATCCGAAACGTCATGCGAATAGAGCTCGACAAAATTGATTTGTAGGGCCTCTATAGACATTTATCTCCGGCCCAACTGCTTAAAGTTTTTGTGGTCAAACATTTCACGCTTGGCATTTGAGCTTCAATTAATGTGTAATTGTGGCGGACGCAATCAAAAAATATTACATAAGATTATGTTTACTTTAATATGCTTAAATAGAATAAATTTTGATCAAAATGAACTTCTGTTGCGCAGGCTGCGAATGCCAATTAAGGCAAATTCGACCTTACAGAGGCGGAATTTAACGAAAATGGAAATTCGTCCTCCTGTTGGTGGAATTCAACGAAGAAAATAACATTCGGGCTTTTGAACATGGACGAGTAATTTTTTATGCTAAAAAATTGGTAAAACGAAAAATGCTTAACCTCAGGCGCCGAGGGCAGGCAAGAGCTCAGAAAAAGTACTCAACGTCCCTGGATTAAGGAGCAGGGTAAGGCGCACGTGCTTGTAAAACCCAAAAGCCACCCGTATGGAATAAGGCTCCCTATCAATGCACACAACATCCTTATAACCTCAGGTGAACTTATCGTTTGGCGTCGGTCCTCCAAAGCAGTGGGCTGCATGTGTACGAGCCATCGAAGGCCGATGGGAACTGGCAAATCCCAGTCCTCATTGACATCCGCCCACACAAAGAGACATCAACGCAAATTCTAATGTATTTAATACTGCGTTTGTTCTAATGCCAATCACGTTGTTTTTGTCTCAGTCGTGGCCTTGTCTTGTTACTCAGCTAAGGATCTATGCGGCCGAAAACCACGAAAATGGGCCTGGAGCAAAGCAACTGTCAAAACAACGCTTCGCGAAAACAATGTTCCCTCCAATGAACACGCTTGAATGCCCACCACGGAGAACATTGGCTAAAAAGGGTACAGCATTTATATCTACCCAGAGCCAGTAGCGCCGCTGATTCGGTAAAAGACAGACAGAGAGAAGACTATTCATTACAAGTTTGGCTGGTGAATTTGTTCTGCACAAACGTCCATTGTAGGCAGATTATCATTTAAGGTACATCGTCACTTGGATAATTAGTCTGGTCTTGTTGAACGGCCCGCTATGTCTTTGCCGTAAGATGAATATCGCATGATAATTCTTTTTCCTTCTAGATGGTCGTTTGCTTGCTGTCCAAGAAAATACCCGAATCGATTATGTTTTCAAGGTCCCATCCTCTTTCAGGGTACGGGAAATACTGTTTTTTGGCTTTATCAACGTTGGGACCTCAAATACACGTCCATTTTTTTTACTTATCTAGTTTAATTCATCCAACCCCGACTTTGTGGAAGGAACGCTACAACGTCCCTGTGACCCTCCGACTAACTGCGTGTCATTCTATCCGGGTGAGTTGTTGATCATAAGCTAGATTCTTTCTTTATTCGCTTGAGTTTGCCTATTGAGTGCATATAATTGTCTGCTAAATGGAATGTGCTTTTCAGTTGAATAAAACTAAAATATTTTCCTAAAAAACAGCGGTAAACTTAACTTATTTTGAGTCCAAATTATACCACTTATTGCTGCAGCCACAAAGTGGCGTGATTACCAAGGAGAAGTATAGAAGACGCAAATCAAAGTACGACCTTCAAACAGACAATTCTAATAGTGAACTTTAAGTTGTTTTTATGTTTGCTGGAGATATATTCATGAATTGTTTTTTGTTAAAGGAAGAAGAAGTTTTTTGGTCGAATCTGGCAAGCTCACCAAGTATGCTGCAATAATTCTTACACCCGAAAACTCGAAATTGGCGCAAATTGCTATCGTCATTGTGAATGAAGATGCATTTTTTCCAGGTATGTTTCTACGTCCTACTTTCCTTCCAAAAGAAGTGAAAATTTGAAAATGGTTGTTGATTACTTGGAAAGTAATTAACAATGTAATTTACATCATGCTATTTTTGCGACATTGACAGAACTTCCCGGTGTCCGATGGACCAAACCCGTTATCGTCAGTCCATCCTATGCGCAACAAACTGCCGTAGTTTTGAATGAAACAATTATGGTAAACTGAGATTGTATTAATCATAACTTACATTTTGGCCTGGCAATAAATGATCTTAAGGTTTATATCTTTAGCAGAATATTCGAATTAAGCGAAACTTTTGTGATACAAATAACCATTTTTTTCAGGAGATCAGGCTGCTGGGAAACATTACCAGGCATGCACCAGGGTCAGTGACTCCAGGCTTGCAAATAATAATCCCCTATGGTAAGTCACCTTCCGTTTTGCCTCTTTTACTACGCAGTGAACATAAAATAATTCATGTTTCCTATTTTAGAACAAGTCAACGGTATGACATATAAACTTATGTGGGTTACAGGACTAATAAAGACTATGCAGCTATTCTTTTCTTTGACAAATGATGCTGGTGAAATCGCCATGTATGTGTTTCAACCGAGGAGTTTCGCGCCCCTTCTGATGAGTCCAACAAATTTTCTACAATGGCCTAACGCCTAAGGCCCATTAAACCACTTCATATGGAACATATTTTTTGCCAGTTTGTTGGCCCTGAAAATGCTTCTTATTTGCGATTAAAACTCGACTTCCTTAGTACACAAGTAAACAGACTTTTGCTTATAGCTCACAGGGCGTTCGACACCAAGTTGAGACAGTGTTACAGGGACCCCTCTGCAAAATAGTTTGTCTTACACAAAATTAAAAATCGGATGAATATTAGGACGACTGAATTGTGAACTTATTAACGTCCAAACTTATCTCAACAGGACTGGTGTCCAAACTTTTTTTCAAGTAAAAAAGGAAAGAGGTAAAGCTCTGAGTGGCACAGAAAAATGTGAGTGCTCAAAATACCGGGCACCGTGCACTTAATGACATCAGGGAAGCGGACATGCATAGAAACATGCTGTCTTTGCAATCCGGCTGCGGGCAGTTCATATGGGTTTTCGTAGTAGATTAAGATAACGGGTAAAACTCTTACCGTTGCCACCCTGCAGGCCTTCCGGTTTCATGTAGGAAGAGAAGAAATGGGAGGTCAGTTGGAAGGAACAGTAGAGGCAAAGGTTGACATCCCAGGTATTTGTCTAGAAGAAGAAGTCGTTGCAATCACCGGAATCGTAATTTTTTTCTTCTGAGCTTTTGGGCTCTTTTCGGAGTCCATCCTCAGAGATGAACCGTTGACGAAAAGCGAGCAACAGTTAAAGGGGCAGGAACCAATCAACTGGTATCGGGGGAAGGGGTGGGCGAAGAGGAGGAAGGAAGAGTGGGAGAGGGGGGAGCGGAGAAGGAGGGGGACTCATTAATCAACAGTTTCGGTCGTGCGTATATGCCTGTGGAGAGCGATGTAGGCGGGCACCAGCTCAGTCCACCGGTTGACTGAGTTTTCATTCAAGGTCTAGGCTTCAATTCACTCTCGCGTGGTCTTGCTAGCGGCGTGAGCAATTATTCTTGCGGCTGCGAAGTTTAATTCGTGGCCCGTCTCATCGGTGTGGGACGGCACTTGCGACAGTGCATCACCCCGTCTGAAAACTAGCTTATCTTTCTTTTTCTGGTGATCACAACAACTTCTTCTTCTAGGAAGGAATAGAATTACTCTGTACAGAGCTAGTGTGGAATAGGTTGGGCGAAGTTGACAGTCAGACGAACGTGCGTCTGCGCTCGAGGGTGGGGCAGCATGCGATATGTGAGCGTGAGTGGGAGACATCACAGCGTCTACGGTGAGGTCATCTATGAGTCAGCCACATGGAGATTATTTGTCGCACTGGGCTGTGCTAGGCGGGTGCTTGCGTAACTGTTAGGAGCTGCGAGAATTGGAGCGCTTGTTTGGAGTGGGGCCGCTTCAGATGATGAACAAGAAGAAAGCGAGGTTCCTGCGGCAAACAGCACCAGAAGCGGAGCACACCACGCCCGGGATCAGCGTGTATCGAACTGGATTAGTATCGGTTCACGAGTTTATCGAGGTGGGCACTCATCGAAGAGACACGTCGGGAAGCCACCAGTTATTCAGCAGCCTTAAGGCTACCAAAGTTTAACCCTTAACGTTGCGATCTTCCAGGCCCGACTCCCTAGGAGAGGCAAGAAAAGTCTTGGGAAGGCCAGAGTAGTAGGAAGCATATATTCTGTACAGGATAAATGGAAGGATAGGCAGGAGGAAATTGACTATCGGACGACCGCAAGCCAGCGGACGGCGACTGAAGTGAAGGTTGCTCGGCGTTCTTCATATGAGGTCATTTGGAAGTCGGCCTGTGATCGGCTGTTCTAGAAGCTGGAAGCAGTGAGCGTTCCGAAAGTGCGCGTTGATTTGAGCTAGTCACGACTGGCGTTCATAAGTGAAATTTGCGTTGAGGTGGTCACTATAAGTTTGCTTAGCTCGGTAAAACCACTTCAAAGAACAAGGAGATGATTGGCAAAGTTTCGTACAGATGTTTGGAAAACGACTAAGGCTCCTTCAGCAACTGCCACGAAATCCGACTTAACAGAGCGAGGTATATATACGTATGCTACATTTTAAAAATATAATTCCAAAGTCCTTCATTCACAAGGAATAAAATAAGCCGCATAAACTCACAACAACGGGAAATCAAAAGCAAACCAGAATCGTTAATGACTGCAATTGGCAACATCGCGGTTAAATATACTTGGAATAGTCGACGAATATAGGCCAAATTAGACTGATTTAAAAACGTCGCTAGCGTTGTGCACTGATACCCTCATTATAGTTCACATAAACGAAGAGGGATAAAAAGCCATTGATAATGGGTGAAGTGGGCCAAACGACGTGTACATAGGGAGCTTCATGTGCAAATGGACGGAGAAAATGATGGCTTGATTTGAAAAAATCGCTCCTTCGAGTTTTGAAATGTACGGGACCGTTTACTCCAACCGTGCGAGGATGCTGTCTGATCTAAAAATAACTGACGTAGTTCATAAAATAAAGAACAAGGCAAGGATTATTTAATTGAAGTTTAAGTAGTTTTTAAGCATGCAGCTTTCTCATAAGAAATTTCGGTCATGATCAATAGCAATCTTTTGACTGATCTTTCAAAGTCCACATTCAAGAAGTAAAATGACTATTTTAATCGTACGAACGTTAGCCAAATATTTTCTATTCCCGCATAATTTAAAGTACAAGCTTTATAAAACGGGAGTAAATAAACTCTCTTTTTTGCATTCAATGACCAGAAGCCTAAGTCTTCAGAATTTATACCCAAGGCAAGACTATTGATTAATTGATAGCAATTTAGTAGTTATGGGATTTCTGAAAACTCTGAATCGGCCATGCATAAGGAAGCTTACCAGTCCACTTATTAAGGCAGTTGATGAAGTATACATCATTGTTTGCACTAATAACATGCCCATTAGATTCGAGGACAGCTGCTGATTGCGCGCAGCATAACTTGGGATTTACGTTTTTTATGAAGGGAAAGATTCCTTTTTCAAACGGCATGTTTTTAAAATGACGTAAAAAACCATCGAGATTTTAGAAGAATACAATTATTTAATTTATGCCTTACGTAAAAGAAATCGTAATTTATCAGGACGAAAGTTACGAAAAAAATGTATAATACTATGGTCGTCCTGCTCACTGTGTTCGGATCTTTGCAACAATATCCAAAAACGGTAGAAGGTCTGCAGGTTTAAACCAAAACCGTCATTATAAACTGAACTTTTATCTTTGGTTCTAGCAGCAAACGTACTACTAAGCACATTCTCAAGCCTCCCTCCCAAACATTTCCAGAACTCCTGATTTATCATAACTTTAGCATGTTGCGGTCAAGGATTAGCGATCTATTGTAACCACACGCGTACACTAAGAGTGTTTCCTGTAATGGAGGGGGTCAACCAACTTTTAGGAGTAATCTATTCCTAACACCAGGTAGGTTGCGTGGCTGCTTGCTTTTGTCTGAGTAACGCATACTTTCGGAGGTGTGCGAGCAGTGGGGTGTTTTTTGCGCACTTGCGTTTGCTTGTCTCAGCAGGTCGTGGGGCGTGTGATAGGTTGCGTCAAGGTGGATGCTGCGGCGTCTGATTACAAGGTCACCTTGGCGTCAGGTATTAGCGTGACAGTAACTAAGCTCAGGACAAGCCTGGGACGGGGGATCGCAGCCAAGCTTTGAAGGTGAGCCTATTGGTGACCAAGCTTGTCGCGGCCTTTGGGACGCCAGAGCTGGGGTGGGGGCGCTATGCAATCGCCACCTGCCGTCGGCGTCGGCCACGGAAGTGAAAGAGCTTGCGTTAGCGTCTTGTGATACCACGGCGCTAGATTTGCTAGCCATATAGACAATGCCTTGGCTGTTGCTCGCATCCGTTGGCGTAGGCCCTTGGAGAGGTTGGCTTGTGGATGTCGGCGAACCTGCATTCTCCCTGACCAAATGTCCTCAACATTTTGTCCCAATGTATTTTTTCCCTGTAATGTCTCCCAATTGTATGTGTGGAATAGAAGACAGACAGGATAGCAAAGAACTAGTTAACTGCAACAGTTTCTATGTGTACAACAGCTTCTCCGCTTGTGCCTTAACCTGTTCACGTATTCATCAAGTTGTTCCCGCGTGCAGTTAATCGTCTGCGTACCCAGAAACTTGTAGACATGGGTAGCAAGTCCTGCCTTCTGTCGGCGACCTTTGTTTGTCTTGTCACTTCTAATTGGTCCACGTGCGAGCAGCCTATCCGGACAGCCATCATTTAATGTCAGCCCTCTCAGGGTCACACAACCTGGCGGCGCTGTAACGCGTGCACGCGGGCCTTTGTGTCTGCGCACTTTCGCGTGCGAGGGGTTTCTTTGTCATCCTGACCCTAGGATGGCAAGAGTATTGACATATTTTCTATGCCATCCTAACGCCCCCAGTTGTTAAAAAGTTGACCTCGTAAGTTCGGCGGATGGATGCAACAAAAGCCTGTTTAGGGGACGCCTAGTCCTAGTGGGCCTCCTGAAGCCCTGGTACTCATGAGTTTGGCTATAATTTCTCGCTGCTTTCATCAGTGTCCTCGCTGCGTGCATTAACAGCTTATTTATCCAACCTTCATTCTTTGGGAGTATGACCATGACCAGGCCAAAATCATAGGTGTCGGTCTACACGATGTATTTATTTCTCCATTTGACTTTGGAGGGCAGTGTCGAATAATTGATCCTACCCTTTATCGTCACAATAGGTTCCTGGCATTCCCCTGAAAATATGAATGGGTCATCCTTGCACAAAAGATGATCTGGGCATCCTCTCAAGTTTTGAAGCCTCATAATGCATGGACCACAGCAAGTGATAAGTCCCACAGTCGATTGTAATTTCTGAACATTTTGGGGAGTATTCATGAAGTTCTTACCTGCACTGATGGTGAACACCGGTCTATATGGAAGGCGGCAGTCATCATAGCATCTGTGTCTGACGTCCTCGTTCCAAAATGGTAGACAGGCGCTCACCTATCAATTACGCCCGCTGTGCCTTAGAGTTCCACCAGCATCCGGTCAATGGTGAGCGCCCGTGTACA
>JAYGXS010000007.1:14175304-14305596 GCA_036362985.1 Ligula intestinalis | reverse complement strand
CATGACTAATTCTTCCCTGTCAGTACTCTCACACTCCGGATATGTTCTTCTCGCTGTTGATCGTACACTCGTTCCCCAAAAATCTGACCTCCCGACTTCTGTGAAGATGAACTTAGTTTGCAAATTGCCTCTTCGAGGAGATCTGGCAAGAGTTCTAGATCGTCGCTTTAATGATTCTTTCGCGAGCTTCAAACTTGTTTCTATTCCCCCTTCCCCATAGAAGTTTCCGAATTTAGTGTGTACTGCCCAGCTAAACCTCTGACATCTCTGAATTCCTTCCTTCGTATCTCGCCGCACGAAGTACAAACAATGATCCTCAGAGAGAACTTTAATCTGCAAGGTCACCTACAGCCATGTCTCCAAACGGGTTTGAACGCATTGGGGCCACCTATGATCTGACTAATCCACAGGGCACTCGCAGGTCGTGAGAACGGTTCACTGAAGACGAAGACGTAGCTGGGGAATGGTATACTCAATCAGGCAGCAATATATGCGGTTCTGGCTGCTGTGAACTTCTCACGTTAACGTGATTCTTCAAGTGGTCATTGTCAGCGCAATCTTCAGCGTACTTCACTGTCAGCAAGTGAGCAAGCGTGGCCTGGTCACCATTGAGTCGGCGCCGTTTGATGTTGAGCCGTGTTTTTTTCTAAAGCATTTCATTTGACAGTGTCTGTTGTGTCTCTGCAATGCTAGTCCCTCTTAACTCGTGACGCCACAGACGAGGTCACTCCGGGCATAAGTCCTCGCGTGAAGACAGGTTTCGGCCGTGCCACGCCGGCCAGGCGCAAACTGTCGCTGGCGAGCGTACGCACCGTGCCTTCCCTGTCCTGCCCTCAATCCACAGTAGCTTAACCTTAATCCGTCCAATGAGACTCGCACGTTAGTAGAATAACCTCATTTAATATGTTGCTATCAATCTGTCTGGACACAGACCTCAGCGTGGGGACTGTGACCCAGGCATCACTTCGGATCTAGACCCCTTGCGGCTGGACGTAAGCTCCGACAGTCAAAACTTCTTCTTAACTATTCTCCAATTCTTCTGTACAGAGTACACTCTTCCTGTCGGTCTGGTTTTCTTATGACTTCTCTCTTCTCCTAAGGAACTGAGCCTGAAAGATCACAGCTGTTAGGGTTAAGCTTCGTGACCTTAACACTCATCGAAACGTCTGTTTGGTCAGGGTTTAGCCAATTCCTTATTTCTCGGTTTTCCTTTCCGGACAGGGAGGCAAGCTGCAACATTTCCTTTTTAACATGGCCTACATGGCATTCCCACTCCAGTAATGGACCAAACCGCTCCTTTCTGTAGTGTGTAAATATTGCAGAGTTTAGTCTGTACTTGAGTAGCTACTCAAGTCTCTGATGACGAATCCGCGATGGATATCGAAACTTCAGGCGAATGAACATATTGTCCCAGCGATCGAGTCTTCTTCTTCTCTTTAGTCTGTACTGCCCGCGTACATTTCTGATGCCTCAAGTTGCCTTCCCTGATATCTCCCCGCATGAAGCACAGATAATGATGCTCGGAGAGCTTTACTTTATAGGGCGGCCTACAGCCATCTCTTCAAATGTTTGAACATATCGGAACCCTCGTGTTTTGACGTTGCAGAGTTCAGTTTGTACTGCCCATCTGCATCCCTTCCTTGATGTCTGCCCGCATGAAGCACAAACAATGGTGCTCCGTGTTAGGGGCAGGCCTATCAACCAATTATTAGGTCGCCCTGATTACTCATCCGACGGTGCACTATCAAGCGGTACAAGCCACGTGAGTGATGTGATCGATCAGGCCGCCGTCCATGATTAGTCTTCTGCGCTATCACTCTGTCCAGCCAGACAGGCAGTCAGAATGCTACCCCTCAAGGACATTATTTGTTTGATCCAATCTTGTATGCTTTGCTTTCTATAAGCATTATGTACTACGTATGGAAAAAAGACTTCTGCTTTTGCGCTTTTCTTCCTTGGGGACTCAAGCAGGACGTAGTTAGACAGCGATATCGCAGCTTTGGCAACATTTACAACAAATTGGCGACGCAGGTGAGATTGTAGTCCTGTTCTACGATCGTGTTGTGGTTCCACAGAAGCTAAAAGCCCAGGTCTTGAGAAGGTTCCACACCAGACATCCGGGTATCAACCGCATGAAGACTCTCCCTCTCAGTTATGTGTACTGGCCTGACATAGCCCAACAGCTGAAACAGCTGACCCGCTCATGTACCAAATGCGCTCTCACATCAAAGACACCATTAAAGACAACACTCAAGGCATGGTCTGTTCTAAAAGCCCCATCGTCCAAGGTCTACATCGATTATGCTGAACCACTCAATGGCCAGAACTTCCTCATTGCTGTTGATGCATACAGCAAATGGCCGAAAGTCATCCTCATGGAACGCACGACAGCCGGAGCCACAATAAACACTCTTCGGCGACCTTTCAGTAAATTTGGTTGTCCCGAAGCATTGTCGAGCGATAATGGAGGGCGGTTCACATCAGCCACCTTCGCCCAGTTCTGCAAACAGTCCGGCATTAACTACTTGGTAAAGGAGACATATGGTCGAACACTGGAACAAAATTTATTTTTGCCTGAGCTTTCGAGCTCTTACAAGAGCCCATCGTCAGAGGTGGAGAAACAGCAACAAATGTGGCGCTACTTGGGGCGTGTGTGCAATAACTAAAATTTTGAACGTGTAGAAAATCAATAATTGTGTGTGCTGCCGACTTGCCACTGAGGGCTGTGCTAGCCAGTGCCAGTAGGCAAGACCGACAAGTTGTGTGGAAATATTTACAGAAATAGAATCGTCAACAAAACAAGTAATAGTTATGGTGGGAGGGATGAGAAATTAAAAAGTCATAGGAGAAGGGAAGGAGGATGAGAAGGGAAGGAGGATGAGAAGCGAGGGATTATGTAGGCTTGGGCGCCAAATGGCCACGTCAGCATCGTAAGTGGGATGATTATGGAGGATTTTGGGCCAATTGATTACGGCAAACGATCACATCCAGACGTCCGGCATTAACCACTTGCCTTTGCCACCTTATCACCCACAGTCAAATGGACAGGTCGAGCGATTCGTCGGCATTTTCAAGCGGGCTCTCCAGAATCCAAAAGGGGAGGGTATCCCCGGGGGTTAAGTGAGTCAACCCCAAGCAACTGCGATCTTCAGACCATGGTTACGTAATGGAGAAGAAGTCTTGGAAAGGCCAGAGTAGAAAGAAGAGTATATTACGTACACAAAGGAAAGGAGAATAGCTTAAAGAAGTCTGACTTGGGAAAACACCACCACCCAGGAGATTGGCCGGGTCCCCAGTGGGGTTTTAGCAGCAGTCAGGCCAGTAGCCAGAGAGAAAGAGCGTTAATTGGCTAGGTCGGCCTGTGATTGGTTGGGCAGCGTGAGGGTAGACATCGAAGTGGGCGGCCCGTGTCTCGTGCATCAGTTAGTCTGGCGGCTGCCACGACTTTGAGGTCTAGACGGATCGAGGTCGTGACAGGAAGACCAGGCATCAGGCAGGCGACGACCACTACATAGGGACAACGTAAGAAGTTCTCGAACTAGTCCTGGTGAACTATCGAGCCACCCTAAACACTAATACCCCTAAAATTTACAACACTCGTATAACTTTGCTTTAGAAGGGACCTTACAGTCAGGGTTTAGATAATTTGAACGTATCAGGACCACCTATTTTCTGACTAATTCACAGGATGCCTGCAGGTCGTGAGAGAGAGAGAGAGTCAATGAAGAGATAACAATATACGTGGTCTGATGCTGAGAACTTCTCACGTTAGCGAGACTCTTCAGGTTACTCCATTGACAAGAGGGGTTGAAATGTCAGCAAGTGAGTAAGCGTAGCCTCGTCGGCGTCGTTTGAAGTTCAGCTGTTCTTTTTCTAAGTATTTTAACCCCACAGGTTTTGTTTTGCCGAGACTCAAAGCTTAGCCTCATATGGATTTAGTGTAAATAATTATTACCCAAAAATGAGGTTTTCTTGGTTCATGTTGCATGTTGCATGGTGCATGTTTATTCAGACCGTCGTTGGCAGCTAAAATGATTATTATGAATCAGGTGATCTTGAACATTTTACTTTACACGACTTAGACTACCGCCCATACAAGTTGGTTTCGTTTGTGGGGACCTACCTTATCGCGGGTATTAACCCTAGCCTGAACTCATCCGCGATCCGTGGAAAGGCTCTGTCCTTTGAACCATGCGAACTACAAAAACTTGTATCAAAGTCAATGAATGCGGCATATTGTCAGCAGATTCAATTATATTTTTCAGCCGGGGGTGAACAGGCGATTACATTGGAAGTACAGGCAGCCTGATGTAAAAATGAAAGGACGTTAATCCGGCAAAGACAAGAGAGACTGGAATGGTTATTTCTGGCTTATTAGGCGTTGTCAGCCAGTCATACCCAGCCCTAAATGGTGCCCCATTCGAGGCTCTGACCCGCAATCTTTTGATCAGAGTCTGATGCACTAACCATTAAACCCCGAACTTTTTGTCGTGTCGCTGTAGGACGGGAAATATAGATGCTCGGTGATGAACGTTTACCGACGGCTAACGAAACTCACTTGTCCCGTTGTTCACCGACATTCTACAAGGATGTGAATGCCCTAGTACAATTTTTCACTTGTTAATTGCTGTGGTTATCGGCATATACTGTAAAAAATCAAGCTGTAGTTTATAACCTTTCGGGAACGCAAATGGAGCACTAAAATTTATTTTCGCCCTTTTTACTACTATGTGTCTTCAGACAGGAAAAGGGGAAAAATTTACTGAATTTGGTGATGTATTTAACAATTGGGTATCAAGCCGTCATTGATATGTACCTTGTGATGTCAATGACCCAGTTCTATTAAAAGCGAATAAAGTGCTTCGCAGCCAAAAGGGCTGCCCGTCTCTAGAATGTATGTTTTGACCCACACCAACGGTTGTACAGCTGTACTTGCTTTTGCGACCTCAACTGCTTGTGCACATGTCGTACACTTTCCAGGTGAAGGGTTCTATCAACCAGAGAGTGGATCAGGGTGCGGCGACCCAGGTCTGCCTAACTGCTCCGAAATCCAGTTCTGCGATATCAGATTTAATTAATATGGAGCTGCAGTCATGCAGAACACCTAGGGCGACGGGCATTGTAAGTCTACTATCGGAAATTCAGTTAAGACGGTTTAGGCGACATTTCTTGAATATTGATAATCAAAATGAGTTTTCTTCGTTGGTGTCACGATGACTGAAATCATAGTACACCCAAGGAACAAAAATCGGAATATGTTTTCGGTTCGGTCTAGTATTCAGTATAGATGGATTATGGGAAGTTATGTTTCGAAATCATGCATCCAAAAATTTAATTTGAAGAAACTGATGTTCTTTTGGATAAAAAAATAAACTTAAATCAGCGAATTTTCGAATATTTTTAGCTCGTCTTTAGACTAACAAGAATGTGCAAAGAACAAGTAAAATCTCAATCGAGCGGAAAAAATCAATAGTCATATGATATGAGAGCTGATTGGTAGTTGTGGCTTCTGCCAGTCAATATTGTGCGGCCCTCGTCTCTCCCAGTGCTCTTTGAGATGTTTATGAATTCAATCGGTTGATGCGTGAATCTTTGGAGTGCAAAGGCTGAAGAATTTCTCGGCCTCTTTTAGAGGAGCAAGCTCCGATGATGCGTGTTTTGTCCCACGCGAAGCTGTGTCCTCTATCAGGGCTATGCCTAACCACTTCGGATAAATAGTCACGGCTTTTCACTACCAGCAGGAGCCCGTGAATGCGTGTAGAGACGGGACTTTCTGTTTGGTCGCAGTAGACAGTGTCACAAGCTTCGCATGGGATTTTGTAAACGTCTTTCTTATGAAAATACACAACCTTATCCTTTGAGTGTACAAGCTTGGCACAGAAAGTAGTCGTTAGTTTGTGCACCGCTTTAATTTTGTATTTCTTCAAGTGTCTTTCAACGTGTTCAGGGACATTCCTTATATAAGGAAGGATTTGCCATGTATTTTTTTGTGGCACCTACATTTCTTTATGCAGAAGCCTCAACCAAGCATGGGTTAGCTACCATCTAACAGCCTTTACCTGCGAACACGCTACTAGCCTCCGTATGGTGATCTAAAAACATGAAATGCCAGTGGATCAACACTTTTTATTAATAGTATTAGCTCAAGGAATTTCGCTTTGTGGAGCAGTTAGCCTGCTTACGCTGCTACCACATTGAGTAATGATGCGCAATTTAGGGGAACATTTTGTTCTCCTTTGTAGGAATCCAATTATGTCAGCGTTTGAGGGACTCTAATGTAGGGGGGGGGGGGTAGGGTGTATTGCTAAACCCATTATTTGGACCGTGCCCTACAGTTTGATGACTCATTCACATTCGCTACATCAACTTACCTGTGTGGGAATTCCCTCAAACTCCGTGGCACCTTATCCCTTCTGGATGTCCGTCGACATTCTTTTTCACAGCGAGTCATCGGTGCCTAGAATGGACTGCCCAAGGAAGTCATAATAGTGAACTCGACAGACGCATTTAAACGCAATCTTGGGGTACTTTGACTTAACAGATACCGTTCGTATGCACAAGAAAGCACTGTTAGAACGCAAAAACGCTTCGTTCACACTTACAAATGAAAGCCACATCTGTTATCGGGCAAGTTCATGTAGGGTCGTAAGGATGACTATGCGTAAATTTAACCGTTAAAATGTGTACACGTATATAGTAACATCTTAATTTTATGCATAATATGTTGACTATATTTGCATACCGTTTTGAGTAGGGTCTTCAAAGGTATTGTCTGTTGTCTTAAAGGTACTGAACTACACTTGACTATTTACGGCTTTATATCAAGCTTTATGTAGGCTCCCTCTATCTCCGAAGAAGGCGGACGCATGTAAAACCGGCTTCTGTGTGATAGCCTCTTGTTCTTCGCTAACGCTGTAGCTTGACGTAGTACGTGTGAGCACGCAAGCTGAGTCCGCATGCTGAGCTACTGCTTCTGCCGTCACTGCTGTGGGAACTTGGAGTGTCTTTTCGATACTTAACAGACGACTTAGAACGACTGGTTGACGTCTACTCCGGGAAGAGGGGTGATGACAGTGGTGGTCCATCCTGCCTAGAGATATCAACTGTCTTCATAACGTCTTCTCTCTTGCACAATGTGGGCGAAATGCATGCGAAGGACGTTGTACTACGAGAAAAAATCCCCCTTGATGTTAGACATGATGCTTTTAGTCAAGTATTTCTAATCGTTTAGGAGAATTTATCGAGGAAGTACGGTTATTAGAATAAACCCGTGTTACTGCGATCGCCAGGCCCAATTCCTTAGGAGAAGAGAGAAGTCCTGGGAAGGCCAGGGTGATAGAAAGAGTATATTCTGTGCAGAAGGATTGGAAGAATAGGTAGGAGGGGATTTGATTCGGACGAGTACAGTCTGTTCCCTAGTCGGGTCGGGTCCAAAGTGGTGTCTGTCAGCAGTCACCGCATCGAGGTCTGTGTCCAGGCGGATTGAGGCCAACGTACTAAATGAGGCTAGTTTACTAACGCGGGAATCTCGGTAGACGGATTTAGGTTAAGCCATTGTGTATTGAACCCATGACAGGGAGGATCGGTGCATACGTTCGCCAGCGTCAGTTTGCGCGTGACCCCTGAGGCACGGCGAGTACTACTTACGCGCGAAGTAACCGCATCCATGACGTCACGCGTTAGGAGGGAGTCAGGCTGAAAAGACACCACAAATCCTTTGTTCGGTGCTCAAGGCAATAAAAAGACACACACGCACACCAATCATTACGGGAATGGTCAGTCTCCTCATCTGTCCTTTCGGTGCACTAACCCCCAGAACCATCATCTTAGACCTGGCAGTGCAAATTTATGGAGAAATGGATTTCTAACTATATATGTTGGCTGATCCTCATCCAACCGGTGACCCCACTTGGCCGGCAGCTAATCTATTGGAGAGGGAAGCCTCTGTGTTTGTTTATTTCAACGTTTAATTATGTCTGGAACCAGCGCGAGGCTCGCCCTATCATCCTTGGCAAAACGGTTAGCTTTCTGTCCAAATACGCCAATAATCGTCAGACCCAGCATCCTCTCTTGTTCATTCGGAGCGTTTCAACTCACCTGGTCAAAGCACTGATAGCAGCAAAGCCTTGACATTTTAAATCCTGGATTCGACTACTAGGCAGTTTTTCAGTTTTCTTACTTGAACAAAGCAACACTGTCAAAAGAGCACGCCAAGTTGCAGAAATAATTCACAACTCGGGAGCTATCCTTACCCCCGTAGAATCGGCTGAGAGGAAGGCATGTAAATGCATTACCAGCAGTCCTGCGAACAAGCTGGCGTCATGCTACATTCAAAGCTCCAATTGCGTCTACACAAGGGAGACTGGAATGGCTATTTATGGTTCACTAGCCATAATCAGCCAGTTCAACCCCAAGTGGGTCACCACCCAAGGTTCGAACCCGCGGCCTGTTTACTATTAGTCCAACGCCCTCATCGCAGGCTCCTTGTCCTGTCGGTTTAGATCGCGAGATATCCACACTGGTTGATTAATGCTCACCGATGACAGCTAGTGAGCCAGAAATGGCAATTCCAGTCTCTCTTACCTTTGCGAGCAATGTTCATCTGCCTACACTACTAGCCGCTGTGCGGCTGCTGGCGTGGTCCTCGAGTCAGTTCTGCTAGCGATCGGTGAACATTCATCAAGGAATGTCTTCACATAATCCGTCAGAGCAAGCCCGTTGGGCCGTAAACAGACGGACACAGCATCCGTCTACTGTGTGTGCTCGGATGAGTATGATTGTGCCACTTGATTAGTCGGCCCCTAACCATGAAATCAGGAATGATTGTATTCGGTGCCGATGGTTTCATCGCCGCTACCTACGGGAATCATCACCACCACCACCCTATGATAGACTTGCGCTGGAGAATTTCTCGGTCTCTTTTAGAGGAGCAAGCTCCGATGATGCGTGTTTTGTCCCACGCGAAGCTGTGGCCTCTATCAGGGCTATGCATAACCACTTCGGATAAATAGTCACGGCTTTTCACTACCAGCAGGAGCCCGTGAATGCGTGTAGAGACGGCCCTTCCTGTTTGGCCGCAGTAGACAGTGTCACAAGCTTTGCATGGGATTTTGTAAACGTCTTTCTTATCAAAATACCCAACCTTATCCTTTGAGTGTACAAGCTTGGCACAGAAAGTAGTCGTTAGTTTGTGCACCGCTTTAATTTTGCATTTGGCGGGATCTGCCTTACACTGCGCACCCGCCACTCCCCACCATGGCATGAAAAATGCAATAAAGCCATCTGAGTCATCAGCATTTATGATATTCAGCCCAACGTAGTAGGCTAGCGGTTCAATCTACGGTAGAAAGAAATGGGGGCTCTGGGCATAGAGGAAAGATAAAAACGGGGGGAGAGGTGGACTGATCACAGGTTACGCAGCTCGACGACGGGGCGACGACAGATGGGGCACAGCAAGCCCATGATGGAGTTCCGCGCCTCTGCGGTGAGCTCGAGGGTGCAGGTCGGGCAAAGGGCCACATGACGGCAGGGCAGGAGGACGTAATTGGCCGACCGTTCGGATAGACAGACCACACAGTTTGGAAGTTGGTTTGTGCTCGTCGTCGTCGCGGTGGGGTCTGTGGACGTCGAGGGTTGTTGCGCCCCCACCTCGTGTGCAGCCTCCCCTTCCACGGCTACGGAGGCGGCATACATCAGCTGGAATGGGCGAAACGTACAGTATCAACAAGTTGGGCTTGGTGAAGAGACACCTGTCCATCACAAATACTTTCCAAAAATGATAAGTGTAAGTCAACGCTGAATCAGTCGGCAGCTTGGAAATAATCCTAGGCAACCTCTTCCGGCCTCAGAGATTGATAAGCTGAAATCGGTGGACGCCAGGGGCTGTGGATTGGTGCCATGCACGACCTAGCAGAAATACGGGCGTGCAGCTTTTAGGTTGCTGAAAAGCACCTGCCCCAGTAACAGGCAGGCATCCCTGTGTCAGCAAACACTAGCTACGCTTGCCACTACGTGCACTTAACGGTCGCCTTCAGGCTTTATCGCTGCGCACTCTTAGAAATTGTCACTATTAAATAGTACTAACAAAGTGTTAGAAGTATCGCCTTCACAAATAACCTCTGTCTGAAGTTGACGTGGTATTAGTTCGAGTTCAAACTACTGGGGGACAAATATAATTATTCAAGTGTTTCTTGAAGAGCTCTAGGGAGATCACCCCACGACTGATTGCCTTTGCCTTAGTTCGGCGTAAAGGTTCCGAGCTTTGGCTCCTCCTGCGAGGATCTCAAACACACAAAACCCCCCAGACCGACTAGATGGGAAGGTCGCAAAAGAAAGCACACTAAAAACACTTACCTTGACGCTGATGAGACGGCTCCAGTTCGTCTTGCAATAGGCGTAAAGGACTTGAGTTGGTCGTCGTTCTTCGTCCCTGTGCTTAACGTGAATGACGTAGATTGACAGTTCCTGAAAACAACCAAGACAAGCATGTTAGCTTCTGGGGTCTTCACTGCTCGACATGAACTCGGGGTGTGACACTGGAAAGCTCAACGTAATTTCCATCAAATAACAGCACATGCTATTAACTGTCAGTATCGACTTCTCTTCTGTTCAGTTCAATTCAGTTTTATCAAGGGAAAGATGGGCGGACGCCTTTGAGCGAGCAGCCGCTGTTTATTCGACGAGTAAAGATACACGACTACTCATTTATTACGAGTAGCATGATGACATATAATTTTACCGTAGGCGTTAGACACCCGACGCCACTGACTCAGCGACTCCAGCGTTGGCAGCACTGCAAAAACCTACATAATTCAAACTGCCACCGTCAGGGGCTGGGAGATCTAGCATCTTCGTTGTGGCTGTTCGGCTCTACCACGGCGAGGCGCGGTCCGCAAAAAAGGAGCGACACAATATTGCATTCTAATAAACGCTAGCGCTTTCGGTTTTAAAAGGCGTTTTCCCCCGTTCCGGATTCTTTTGAAATCTTTCATTATTGCACGTTCATTTCGGATTGCCAACTACGAACAGACAGGTACAAGGCGACTTGAATAATCATATCGCGGCCATGAAAAAGTCTCATTACCACGAACTAGTCTGATGCCGAAATATACCCCTCGTTGGAGTGGGGCTTTTGAAGAAGACGTGCTACAAAAATTAATACTGGAAAGGATATTTCTCAGTAAAGAGGAGACCGGTTGAGCATCGGATTAATATTCTGATTATTCTTAGCCTTCTAACACGTGCAGGTGACCAAAGGCAGAGACAAACTACGACAGATAAAAACTACACTTATATGGAATACAAGCCAATTTACTACCAATTGCGCAAATATGCAGGTGGCTGCGCGGGACTATGTATGGCGGTGCCAGATCGATGCGTCGATTGATTGACTTCCCATCTGCGACCCAGGTTTCAAGCAATTCTTGACTCACTATGATTCTTGCGTAGGCGATAGTTTTGACGCCTGCGAAGTTGAACTCATGGCTACCACATACGAAAGGGGTCGTTAGATCAACTTCTCAGCCGTCAAGACCATCGTCTGTGCCCGAATAATGCGTCCGGAATTGGTTGAAGCCTAGGCCTCAGATGGGAACTCAATGAACTGGTGTTAGGCTCTGCGCAACCCTTACTGTTTGATAGTCGTGACTCCCAAAAAACTCCCCCTCTACCAGTTCCCCTCTCCCTACCTTGCTTTATTTGGCAGTGAAAAATTTGAAATGGACTTTACCACGAACTCCTGACTGGTATCGTCCTGGGTGCGATGAAAAGCGAGAACCGCGTCGTAATGTTGTCGAGGGCCGCTAACCTTGTCGGTAGGAGTTTTCAGTTGACAGGAGAACTGAGTCGTTTCCGGCCTACAAGTACGGAAGAGTATTGGGTAAAACGTAGCATAGAGCGCAAATTTCGAAGTGACGCAGAGAGCTGGGAAAGGAGGAATAACCAGCTGGCTTACGTGACATTTTTTGTTTGCACAGAATTGCCCTCGAGGTAGGTAACAAGGCTGGTAATGGAAGCCACCAGCTGCGAGTGAAATTCCTCTAGCGGCACTCTCTTGAGGAGGAAGCACCTCACGGGGCGCACAACGGATAAATCGAACGACAGCATTCGACAGTCTATTAACATATGAAAATGCAGGTTCGGTAGGTTGGTGGGTAAAGAACCATCAGGTGGATAGGAGGGGGAGAAAATATGGGCAGAGGAAGACAGAGGATGTGCTGACGTTGAACAAGGAGAAGGAGAGGGGGAAGAAGAGGGGGAGGAGGATGATGGTTGTAGGAGCAGCCCTAACCGACTCGCTTGCAAGCCGATCTGATGACTCGTCCCACGCCGCACTATCAATCGGCACAATGGCCGTGTGCATAATAACATCACACAAGCTCCCGACGGGATAAGTGCTCTGCCCAACCACCTGGATGAGCCGGAAAGCCAGTCTGCATGCTAACCCCTAAAGGACACTATCAGGTTAGTCCGATTGCTATCCAACCTTGTATATACACATTTGCTCCTTTTTGGCCATAGTTACGTTGTATTAAGTATGTTAATACACGCCCATTCTTCCACCCTTGCTGTTGACTTCTCCTTTGGGGATTCGATCGATGCGTTCTTGGACGGCAAACATCGTGGCTTGTGGCAAGGTTATAACAATATGTGTGTGTGTGTTCGACTATCGATTTTGATGAAGTGACTTACGTTATCGCAGTGGTGTAAATTAATGGGGAACACCCTTGCCGCTACGATCTTCAGACGCGGTTCCGCGTGGGAAGAGAAGACGTGGGACGCCAGGTGAGAGGAACAGTATATTCTGTACAGAGGTAGTGGAGGATAGGTTGGAGAAAGTTGGCAGTCGGACGAGCGTGCGTCCGCAACCGAGGGGGTGACGGTGGCGTACAAGGTGTGAAAGCGTGGGAATCATCACAGCGCCTACATCGTGGTCATGTCTGAGTTAACCATAAGGACATGGTTATGGCCAGACCAGATTGGGGTAGGGAGATAATGGTTGCGTGCGCACTTGCTAACAGCCGCGAGAGGCGGCCTGGAATGGGTGGTTGTGACTGGGTTATAGACTCATGCGTTCTTTATGCAATTTCTAGTATATAAACTCGAAGTAAACATGTCCGGTGGACACTTTCGAGGAAACGAGTATCCGGGTCATGACCTTTTACGGTCAGAGCTCCGAAGGCTAGGGGACACTCTGGCGAGCGAGTCGACTTTGCGTAATGCAGAAGTGGAAACATAGGCAAACCACTTGTTTTGTTCTTTGAGCTACTATGCATGGTAAAATGTCCTAGCATATGTGTTAGGAGCCGCCCTAACCCAGTCGCTCGTCCCCGGGC
Source organism: Ligula intestinalis (assembly GCA_036362985.1). Lineage (NCBI taxonomy): Eukaryota > Metazoa > Platyhelminthes > Cestoda > Diphyllobothriidea > Diphyllobothriidae > Ligula > Ligula intestinalis. The sequence continues at coordinate 14,292,262 of JAYGXS010000007.1, read as the reverse complement.
GACTCGCGCGCATGCCATACTACTGATCCGCCCAAACGCAATGCGCGTGATGACACACAAGCTGTCGCCAGGAGTATGACTCCAGCACGCCGGTCGGATGAATCAGAAAGCCAGTCCAGCTGCAACCTACCCGATGACACGATCTGACACTAACTGACTTGTGATTTTGGGAAACCTTGTCGACACTTCTACTTACAACAAGCCGGTCCAGGTCTTCATAACGTCAGCGAACACGTAAACTGTTTCCGATTAACACTAACATGATCTCTAAAGGTGATTTCGTTTAGTAGGTGAGCACAAGTCATCACTGTGTTTGGGACAAATGAAATTTTCAATCAGTCTTTAAGTTAGGGGACCGCGAGAGGCGCAACGTGGCAATGGGCACCTGAAGTTGGGTCCGGTTGTCTTTATGACTCTCCCCTGTTTAAATCGCTCCGTTTGTGTGCAATAAGATGATTCTCCTGATGTGACTCCGTGGGGCCACGGTAGCGCCTCTGAATCCAGATTAGAAGGTTGCATATTCAAATCACGTCGAAGTAATGGCTTTTGGTTGTCCTGGTGTGTGCGTGTCAAGGGAACCAGGTCGCGCTGTGGCGCGCGCAGACGGGTTCGCTGGCTTTGTTAGCCACTGCGCCGATCCACAAATGACTAGCTCGGACAGTGACCAGAGGCCAGCGGTGGGGAAGAGAGTGAGGTCGACGGCTCAGCCCGTTTCTGTCCTCACCATAAACAATTTGACGTGCTTGGAGCTATCACGGTGCGCTAGAAGCCTAGCTTGGATGGTTTCCGACTAACAACAGCCTCGAGAGACGGCCCAGAATGGGTGATTATGACTGGCTTATAGACCCTTGCACTCTTTATGCGGTTTCTCGTATACAAACTGCAGATAAACAAGTTCGGTGGAATATTTCGGGGACGTGAGTGTTCGGGTCCTGACCTTTTACTGTTAGAGCTCCGAACGCTAATAAAAATTGTGATGAGCGAGCCAAATTTTCGTAATGCAGCAGTGGAAACATAGGCAAACTGCTTGTTGTGGACTTTTAGCTAGTACGTACGGTAAAAATCCCTGGCATGTGTTAGTGGCTGCCCCAACTGACTCGCGCCGACGCCACACTACTGACCCGCCCACATACAGTGTACGTGATGAAGTACAAGCTGCCACCAGGATTATGACCCCAGCACGCCGGTCGGATGATTCAAAAAGCCAGTCCAGCTGCCACTGACGCGAGGACACTATTTGATTGCCTTGCCTGTCTTTATAAAGTACGCTGTCACCATACGGCAATAAACCTCCATCCTTCTACCCTAGCTGTTGAGGTTGTTTTTGGGAATTCGATTGAGGCGTTCTTGGACGGCGAACATCGTGACTTGTGGCAAGGTTATAACAGAGGAGGAGTAGGGGTAATACTAAAAATAATGAGGGGAAGAAGAAGAAAGGGGGTAAGAGGAAGTGGTACGGATTGTATATGAATACCTAGGAAACCACAACGACCTACAGTAAATGAAGGCATACCGGCTTCAGCCGCCCTTTCTGCAACTTTTGTGATCACAACGTTGTTTTCCAGTGGTGTGAGCGATCCGCCGCGGGGCTGCCTAGAAGTACTCTCGTGTTTTGACTTCCAAAAGAACACAAATAAAACTTTTGGAGAGAAAAATATGATCGCATCAGAAAGCGCAATACTTACCATAAGATACAGAACACAGAAGAATGCAGGCTGCTAAAGCGTTAACAATCAAAGGCATCGAACCACCGCCACTGCCTTCGTCAGCAGAGGTGAGACTGGATGTGTCTGCGGTCATTATGTCCCTGGAAATAGCATGGAAACTAAAATGAGTTACAAGAGATGGCGCTCATAATCCAAATCAATTACGTGCAGATCTCTTTCGCCTCCCACTCGCAGTGAGAAGGCGAGACAAAACAAGCATGATCTCGCTTTTTCACGGTGCACGAATCTGTATTTACCCTACCAGTATGGCACTGGAAATTCGACTTTAACAGACGACAAGGCTAGTGCCGCGTCGAACGCGAATCAATTTGCCAGCCTAGGCTGGTGAATCCATTGTGTTTCGGTATGACAGCTGTGGATTGCACTTTGTACCTCTTTCATGCCAATAACAACTATTTACTTGAGTATTCAGTGTATTTTAGGATGGCCTGGGCAGCGCAGGGATCTGGTCGCCTGCGGCAACTGGAGGCGCTGATTCGTCGGCCGCAGAGTGTTGATGCAGAGGCCAACAGCACTGTACTGTATTAATAATAATATGTTTATTATGCCAGTTTATTATGCCAGTATGATCCTGTCACTCAGCCCCTGAAATCAGCGGCGGACTTCCGCCGACTAAACAACTTCCTGCTCGAAGATGAATTCCGAGAGGAGTTTGTACGCTACACTCAAGACCACCAAGCACACTCTGACGATGGAAGTCAGGTTTTCGAAAAGTCAGTTCAAATATAATTAGGTCGATGAATCCGCCCCCTCTTCTTCTTCCATACCTTAGGGAGATGATGAACTCAACATTTTAATATTAATATTTGCATTAGATATCATAACTCAGCAGCCTGGGTGGCAGAATTATCAACGAATTGGTAAAGCGAACATTTTCCACCTTTTTTGAAGATAAAATAACGGTCTTCATTAACTTCAAAGGTCAAAATAATAAAATGGCCATTTACAAGTCCAAATTTTATGACGTCGTACTGGGTGTCTCCTAGTAACTAGTTGACTGTATATGCTTAGAGCTATATGACACTTGGAACTCGGAGAGCACATACAAGCTCTCGGACATAGACAATGTAATACTTAGGAGGCGTAAGGCCACGCTTAACACCTACAGTCAATATATTGCTAGAGAAAAGAAGAAGAATAAGACGACTGGTAAGTCCACTTACAACTTTTTAAAGTTCTACTGGCCTTTAGACGCCAATGGTGGATCATCCACAGGCACTGACCATGAAGCACCTCAATAAACACTAGGCTGAAAACTGCTTCATGAAGCGCCTTTGTAAAAATAGATTTTTTTCCTTTTTTTCCTATTTGTAATAATAAGACTTCAAATTTTAACTTACTACAAGTCTATTGGGCTTTAACGTGCAAAAAGCGTCGTTCTCGAAGTAAAGGTATCCAGTGCGAAGCGCGCGTTTGGGACTGGATCCCTTTACTTGCGTAAACGGTCATTATAATGTAGTATCCAGTAGGCCAATGAGATGGATGCTTGTTTTAATTACGTCGGTGCGGTTACTTTGAGTCTGGTCCAGGATGCTGTAGGTGGTGTGCCCTCGCAGGTAAAGTGGTGTATTGGTTGTCCCCTCCCTGGTGGCGGTCTCCAGCCCCAGCCTCCCTTGTAGACAGTTGTGAATAACATTCTCCCTTCCTGCAAGGGCCCCACGGAGTGTTTCCCTTCCCCGGTGGTAGCCTCCAGCTCCACCTTCCCTGATTGTCTTCTTCGGTTACGTGTGATCGCCTGTATGATAGTTTATTATCATTATTATTCTACTGTACTCGTAATAAATACGTGTGTTAACACTTGGCCTCGGCTTATCATCCCTTTAGTGACTGTTCCTGTGATCGAGCATTCTAGTGTACTTATAGTGTGTGGACACAGCCATGGCTGCAGAAGGCAACGGACGTAGACGAACGACTGAGTACCGGCCTTAATCAGAAAGAAGATACGCTACCCAAGAACAACAGATCGCTCAGAAATCGATGTATCGTCGATTGCCAAGTATGGCTATAAATAGACGTCTATTAGACGATTATTTTCTAGAAAAAATTATGTGATCATATGTCGATTATCAACACGAAAATTGCGAAGTAACCTGCATGCCTAAAAAGGCATGTACGTAAACCAGTGAAACGGATGATGTTCCATGGGGAGATTTAATTTGTGCTTGCTAAAAATGTTATGCTTGCCTCGTCTCGAGTATCCTAATTGCACAAGGGCGAATAACGAAAACACGGTAACAGACAGCCGGTACACAGTTAACGGTTTATCGACAGCCTTAGATACCTAAATTGTAATATCCTTATCATTTTAGTTGTTGTATGTGGTATAAATTATGGTTCCGTCGGTTGCCTAAATGAACCAATTATTTTATCGACAGCGAGGAAAGAACATTAAAGATGGCATTTTGGGTACCTATACCTAATTACATTGGAATACGAATCAAGTCCCAATTTTCTTTGTTCATTCGTTGCTGGAACTTCCCTGGTTGCCAGACACCTCGTGGATGCGTAACTAGGGGGCACAAGTGCGTGCGCCCACAGCTATGGGAAAATCTGTCGGTTGTTTTGCTGAGATGCGCTATCCTGTATTGTCGCGCTACCGAGCTGTCGCATAACTGTCTTAACGTAGCCCTTAGCCTACGCTCTGTACATTGCGCTTTTTCAGCATGGTCAAGCCCATCTCGAGGCGTACTTGTTATAGGCGCTTCAAGCAAGGGGTTCTCGAAGACTTGGGTGGATTTCTAGGAAAACTTTTCACGTCTGACTCGCGTTCATCAGCATAGCGTCTCTGCTCCTCTGCCTTTTTGTCTGAATCTCAATCGGACTCGCAGACTTTTACTTCAATAGTGAAAGGGGTTTTATGACACAAGACGCAGCTATCATTAGTATACTAAATAAAATCACGAACATGGGACAGCTACACGTATTTAAAATTATTTCTATGCAAGCGCAGCACGTGAGTGAAGGCTTCGTGTATCTGTGTAATTTTTCGAACCGCGCTTTATAAAGTGAATGTGGAGGAAAAATCACCTTTAGGAATTGCGGAGTGTTTTTAAATACAGTACTTTTTGCCCCCTACTGATTCAGTCCTGCTTTGCTCTGGAAGGATTGTCTTTCAGGGAGCAAAATTGCAAAGGCGCGAAGTTTGAACTTGTTTGCGAATTTCAAGTCTCTCGAGCTTACGTGTTCTTAGTCTCTATCTCAGTATAGAAGACACGCTTCTTGGAAATTATTCAAGAATTAGCTATATATTTCCAAAGTTTGGAATAATCTACGTGGAAATGTCAATCCGGTCGCTCTGAAAAATTCTTCTGCTGTTAATTATTTCCAAAGTTTGAAAATTGCTTCTTGGACGTGTCGATTTTTTGAAAAACTCCTCTGTGCCACAAAAATCTGCACATCTCCGAATTTCACGCTGAGGCCGAGTCGTTATAACACTGTGTTGTTATATACCCTTATCCTAATATTGTCATAATATTTAGGATAAAATTGACTCTCACGTTAGGACTCTTACGTTATGATAAAAGTGACTCTCACGTCATTCCTAAGGCAATTTTATAACCAAAAACATTTCGTTGTATCTGTCAGGAACTCAATATTTTACTCTGACTTGCTGTAAGCTGCTTGTCTCAGTAAACTTGCACTATCTGGCCTTTCGATCTTTTCTCCACCTCACTCTTACGGGCGCTTGGGTTTGGCTTCCAACTTAATTGGCAGTATCAGATGCAAGTCGTAACACAAAATCTCACAACACGTGTCGCCACCGCCGGATCTCGAACCGGGTCGTCAAATCTGGTTTTTAGCGGTGTTAGCACCTCAGGCAGCCCAGCCCTTTCGACACGGGTCCTTGACAACCATATCAAGATGCAAACAGAAAGTAACTGCCTATATGGCCACTTAGATAATGTTATTAATTCTCCACCTCCCGCCAAACGGCCAACATGTCTACTACGTTTATCGAAGTTAGACTGTGAGGACTTCGTGCTCCGCCAGGATTTTTTGGAGATGAAGCAGGAACTTTACTACGAGGTAAATAAACTGAAACAAGCGATAGCCTATCTAAAAACCCATATTTCTTATCCAGCGGTTAAAACAGCCCTTTTCGGTCAAAAACCGGGGGTAAATAAAAGTACATATGCTCAGATAGCCTTCGCCGGTAAACCTGAAACTCGCATATCATCTGCCGAAGCAAGTAAACCAGCAGACGTCTCGCTCGATCGCAAAGAAACTCAAATAAATCCGCAGTGTACGCCGTCGTTACTCGGCTCAGGCAGCATCAGCAATGATCTGGATTTGCGTCCTAGCGTCTCATCGTTGCTCGATGCTGCAATAGAAAGTGATGATACAGAGGTTGATAAGATCATTTAGCCAAAAAAGCATAGGACTAGAAAGGCTAGAAAGTCTAAATGAGCCAGGAGTGTGCAGTCAGCTAACCCAAAAACCAGCACATCAGGACTCATCGAACCTAAAGTACCAGATACAGATGCCCGCTTGGTCGTAACTCGTGATCTCGCAACAGATGCACCAGTGTGTCCCAAGCAGAATAAACCGAGCTGACCCTACAAGATAACAGTCAATATTTCCTCCACCCTCCTCCTACGACAATTCTACATCATTATCCCCCATCAATTACGATCTAGGATATTGTGGCTGCAATCGTTCGTAAACAATTTTTTTCTGCACCGCTGGAATTATTTTTTCCGCGTGGACGATCTTTTGAAGTCGGAATTTAAGAATATTTTGTTTTCCAACCAATTCTATCGAGACGCAACCTCTTTAAACTGAACACAACCTCTTCAAACCAGCAAATTCGCGGCCTAGTAAAAAAAATCGTCAAGATGATAATATTCTCGAGACCTTCAAAGGCTGAGTCGTTTCCCAATATTGAATACCATTTTTCAAATAAATTTAAAGTGCTTATTAAAAATTAGCCACAGTATTTGTGAAGTTCCCTCTGATTATTTGTCGTAAGTCACAATCTGAAAATCATATCAACTGTTTTTTTTTCTGAACGTAATAACTAATACAGTTTGTTAAGCAATTTTAAGAGATTTTAACAACCAGCTGCGGTAAAATCATAAAGGCTGACTTTTTATAAATTATCTTACATTTAAAGCAGATTTCCATCAAAAATTATGAGAACGAAAATTACAGCTCATCGTAAGATATCTGCTCCCAGACCCAAGCGGTGCATGACCACGCCTACTAGTCAATGCCTTGATATCAACATGCAGCCCATTGTCAAGGCTAAGGAAATTGATTTATCTGCATTACAGAACTGTACTGACTTCATGATGAAGTTTGGTTCTGTTTTGTCAATACTAGGCAATCTGTTTGATGGCAAGTTATCAGATGTGCCCTCACAAGATTGTAAAAAGTTAGACATTCTCGTCCATCTTATAACCACGGAAGCTTTTGATAGACAAAAGCGAAGCTTTAACTTTATACTAAAAAATGCCTCCATATTAAGTCACCCTTTGGATATTGCAAAAGATTTTCTATGTTCGGGTGGTTTCAACTACAAAATTGCAGCAGCCAAACGCCTCCAATCGCGTAGCAAAAACCCACCCATCCTAGTTAAATTGATTTCACCGATCGAGGTGGACTCAATCTTTGCTCAACGAGGTCGCATTTCCCGATATTTAGAAATGACTAAAAGTTTCCTCTGTCGAGATCTTACACAAATGGAGCGAAGAAATACGACTCTCCAGTCCAATAGACCAATGACTTCTCAGCCTACTATTCCTAAATCTGTTCGTCTTCCCGATAGGGTAAATGCACTCGCTTATCCTCCCCCCCCCACATACCTGGCCATACACCCACTAACGTCAGTGCACCCGTTATCCCTGCCTCCCAGAAGTCTATTCATAGTCCCATAACCGTCAGTACACCCGCTATCCCTACCTCCCGAATGTCTAGTCATAGGCCCATAAACATCAGTGCACCAGTTAGCCCATCCCTCTTGATGTCGGGACCGTCAAGGCCCACTGCTCCGTCATCTACTACGATTAATACTAGTCTAAATACATTCTCTGTCCAACGATCGATAAATTCCGCCGCCTCTAACTCGGCAATAAGTTCATCAAGAATGTCGCCAACACCGTCGAAAGCGTTTAGGCAGAGCGCTTCACCACCACAACCTAGCTCCTCTTTTGACCGTGGGAGTCATATTATTCCCCCGTATAATGCGTTATTGAACACGCCGGGCCCGAACCACGAAAAATTTAATTTGCACGGCAGTAACCCAAACTGGTATAGTTTTAAATCTAATCGGAGTTGCCGTACAGGACATTCACTGATTAAGACCACTAGTCCTTACGCGAGCGGCCCCAACACTAATTTTATGTCACCGTTCCCCTATCAGTTCCTTTACCCATCCTCTACCACCCAAACCTGCAAACTTCTACATGTCTTCTCGCCTCCCCCCATTCCTCCCAAACGCCCCAGAAGCTTATTTTGGTTTACCCTCTCCCCATTTTTCCCTGCCAGAAAGCGAGGCCCCTAGATATCTCAGACCTTATCAGCCATCCATTGTTGGCTACCCATATGCTAACAGCTCCATACCGGTCAGTACTTATTCCACAAATAATAACGGCCTACAGTTCGCCTACCCACCCTCAAATTCTTTTTTATGAATAACGATAGCCATAGTCCTGTCACTCGAAACACACTAGATGTCATAGTGCTTAATGCCAGGTCCGTTATAAATAAAATGGCTCAACTTCGAGCTATCGCTTTCGAGATGATGCCCGATGTTATATGCATAACAGAACCTTGGATCCATCCAATCATTTCTGACTCCTCTCTTATCATAGACGAGTATGATTTCTATCGTCACGATCGCAGCCTTTCCTAGATACCATTAATTTTTCTAACTGGTCTCAACTGGTTAGTTCCCCAACAAGACAGAATCATATCCTAGATCTGATTTTCACAAATGGTATTGCCCCTCTCTTCGTTGATTTTAAACAGAACATCTTCCAAAGTGATCACACATTAATTCACTGTTGCCTCCTGCTTCCTTCTACGGAAAAAACTAGTGCAAGTCGTACCTATCATGCGTATGACCTCGCAGATATTAGCTCAATCAACAATTTTCTTGACTCATTAGATTGGCAGAGCCTCTCTTCCATTAACGACGCTGCATATCTTTCTGAACTCATGTCGGTCATTTCGAATAAAATGCTGGAATTTGTGCCCACCAAAATTGCGAAACCCTACACACCAGAATCGACCGTCCCTCATTTTCTTTTGCCCAGACTAAAGAAATTGAGGAGGCAGCTGAAAGATAGATCTACTAGTTCGCTGTCTGTGCATCTTAGGATCGCAGAGATCTTCGAATTAGCGTCAAAGATTCGTCGTGCACGTGACCAGCACAGGAAATCTTGCACCCTGAGCGAGTCAAACTCTGCAAAATCGGTTGCACAGCTGTTTCGTCGTAGGTCCTCCGCAAAACGAGGAATTGAAATACCCCAATTGCTGAATTGAAAATAAAACATTTATACTAGATGAGTCTGATAAGGCTGAATTATTCAATGCTTTCTTTGCCAAGCATTTTACGACAGAATCCGAACCTGTCCCGTCGTTTCAACCATACTCAGACAATACTCTCGGAAACATTGATTTCTCCATAGAATTAATTCGTAAGCAGATAATTTGTCTAAAAAAACTCGCACTGTTCGGGAACTGATGGTATCCCCAATTCAGTTATCAAAAGAGTGTTGACATTTCGAAAATTACTTAGCCATATATTTTCCGTTTACCTCTTAAATGGTTACTTCCCTGACACTTGGAAGACATCCATTACTCTTCCAGTCTTTAAATCAGGAGCTCGTTCCGACATAAATAACTACCGCGGTGTTCATAAAATCCCGGCACAAGCTTATCTTCTGGAGAAGATAATTTTTGATCAAATTCTCGATTTTTGCCTAAAAATAAGCTTGTAAGTGACTCGCAGCATGGTTTTCTACCCGGAAGATCATGCGAGACGTGTCACGTAGCTTTTCTTAACCACGTCCCTTCCCTCCGTAACGAGCAGCAATCCGTGGTTGTTATCTACTTTGACCTGAGCAAAGCCTTCGACGAGGTACCGCACAGACGGTTTCTGGTAAAATTGGAAGCCATTGGCATCCATCCCCCTCTCCTCCATTTCATCGGTTCCTACTTGTCTAACCGCAGCCAGAAGGTCCTAGTAGGTAATAGTTACTCCACTTCTCAGCTGATCACGAGTGGCGTTTTTCAAGGCACTGTCTTGGGTCCTTTACTCTTCATTCTATACACAAACGAAATTTCGACTGTTCTAAACAATTCACACAATCTCATTTATGCAGACGACCTCAAATGCATATACTCATTTTCTAAGGACACGGCAAGTATATGCGTTGATAAAATAAATGCGGACATACTTACACTCTCACGTTGGAGTGCTACCTGCCAGATGGAATTCTCTCCGTCCAAGTGTAGTTTCATGTGTTTCGGTCCCGCCAAGCTTCCTCGTCCCCTAGTCTTCAAAAAACTCCACTTTTAGAACGATCCACTATAAAAGACTTTGGTCTAAGCTACACAAATAAACTAGCATTTTCGCCTCATGCTGATCGAATATTTGCGAAGGCTGCACAGATATGTGGTTTTATATCACACAATTTCTTCCTGCTGGAAATAAAGTTAAAACTTTATCGCATGTATGTTCTACCCATCCTAGAATACTGCTGTCCCCTCTTTGGTCTAATGAATGCTCGGACCGCAGTAAGATTGAAAATGTACAGAGGGTATTTACTCGCAAAATATTCGCTCTTCATTGATCCACTCTTTCTTATACGCAGCGATGTCAGTTAGCGAACATGACATTTCTTTGGGTCAGAAGACTCGAAGCGGGCCTCTGTTTCCTCTTTCGCCTTAACTCTACCCCTAACCTTCCAAGAATCAACGCTCTCATTCCCGCAGATAGACCTTATGCCCCTCGTAATTCCTCCAGAATTATTGCACCCCTCTTAAGCTCCACTTCGAACCATTCTCACTTCTTTGCCTCCAAATATGCCTTCCTCTGGAATAATATTCCCCTCAAATTAGGCTGTCGTCGAACTTAGCAGTTTTTAAGGTCAAATCACGTAAACACTTAACTTCGGAATGTATAAAGTCCTTGTTATCCATCTCCTTCCCAAACACACAACTTTTGGACTTTGAAAAGGGTCCCCCTGGTATCTGAGGTAGTTATGTTTCTATCAAATATTTTTCCAAATATGTCTATTTCTTCCTCCTTTGAGTGATATTTACAACGATGTTTCGTCCACTTTTCTGTCCAGTCAGCATTTCCGTTTTTTCCATTCTCCGTTTTACAACGCTGACGATAGGCTTCATGGTCTTTAGTCATGCTCGTGGCGGTTCTGCTATTTTCGCCAGCTCGTCGCTAAACTCCGCAGTCTACAAGGTCTCATCTCCGGCGTTTCGTTGATGATCAGGTGACCTCTGCCGTTCCCTCATCTTCCTGACTCTGTTGTCCGCGATGGCCTCTTCCGGTCTCATCTCCCTGATGGTTGATCATGAAGCAAGTCGGACGGTGTAACAATGGTGAATGACAACCTCTGCTGTTATATGATTTCTCCAATTACAAGAAGCGTTTCCAATCCCTCATTCGTTCTCATCAACAGTCCTGTCTCATTTGCACTACAATCAATCCTCTTAACCAACCCCCTTAATTTTTTGAAGCTGTTTTTTCTGCTACGTTTTTTTTTTAAGCGGGGTTCGCTGAACTCCACCCCAGCTTAAATATTAGGAGTTTTTTTCACTGCTTCCTCCTTAGTTCACCATGCGTTGACTACTATTTTAAAACGACGATATGTTGGTGAATATGAATTAATCTACCAACACTTCTAAACGCTCCCGCTGTTTATGTGGTTGTTTCATGGAGAGCAGCATTTATCAACTATGTATTTATTTTTCCACAGCACTAAGTTTGCAATGACGAGGCCCTCCGGGCCTAAAATATAAAATTTGTTTGTTAAAAAGATAGCGTCTACAATTACACAAGAACGAGTTGACACTGATATGAACTTGGATTTGGACATGTCTGACAACACAACTGAAACCTGCATATCAGATCATGTGTCAAGCCCATGGGCTACACAATCATCACTCGGCTTAAGCAACACTAGCAATTATCGGAATTTGCATCCTAGCACCATATCGTTGCTCGACTTTGCACAAGGAAGCGATACCAAGAGGTTGACAAGATCATAACCCAAAAGTGGCATAAGCCTAAGAAGGCCAAACTGTTCACGGGTTTGCACTCAGCTAACCCAATAGCCAGTACATCAGAACCGAGTGTACCGGATACAAGTGCTCCCTTGACCGAAACACTTAAGCTCGCGACATCTGCTCCATTGAGTCGCAAGCAGAAAATAGTTGTAAAGGGGGCCCCAGAGTAAGGGTCGTCAATTGCACAAGAACGAATTGACCACGATGTGGGTCTTATGAGAGTTTACGCCAAACCGTTGCTAAAACCAGGCGAGTCTTTCCGCAAGGAGTTATAATTTTCTTTGAAAGAATGTCCTAAAAGTAAAATTCCGCTAGACGTCGCCTGTCAATTCCTTTACTCGTGTGGCTTTAACTTTAAGGTCGCAGAAGCTAAAAGATTGTCCTCGCGAAGCAAAAATCCGCCGATTTTGGTAAAACTTTTTCGGCGATAGAAGTTTACAACCTCTTCTCTGAGCATGAGCGTTCAGCTGAATACCTGTAAAAACATAAGCTTTTTATGTGTAGGGATAAAACCCCCATGGAACGTAGGATTTCGCCTGCATCTGCAAAAACTAAGTCCACTCCTACCCCTACTATTTAAAATGTGGTACCTGAGATCGACGCAAGTTCACGTCTCTCCGGATGAGCGACAACGTTAAGTTCACCCGAAACCTCACTCACAATCCTTACTCCTGAGGCCGACGCAAGTTCACGTCCCTCCGGATCAGGGACAACGATAATTCCACCCGAAACCTCACCCGCAATCCTTAATCCTGGCTCGAGTGAAATTCCGTCGCCTACCGAGCGAACCTCGCCTGCTAAAAAGGCTAAACCTAATAGACCTAAACATGCCCCCCGTAAATCGAAGCCAATTGCAAAAATCAGTAATTTACCTAATTATGGGAACCATACTAACATTTCAGCATCTACACCAGATGTAAACACTCATGTTTTTACTATTCCAATCCCCAAACTGGCCCACAATCCACAATTAATTCACGCTCATAATACTATGAATAGCTTCTCGCAACCTTCAATGCCATTTTCGAATGCCTATCCTCCGACAAATTATGCTGACACTTCAGCATCTATAGCAGATGTAAATACTCATGTTAGTTATTTTCCAAACCCGCAAATTGCCCAAAATCAACACATAATCAAATCTACTTATTATGATCACAGTCTTCCATACCCATTTAGGTCATTTTCAAACGTGCGTTTTCCGAAAAATTATGCTAACTCTTATCATAATCTTTTTTTACGACCGCCTCCTTCCTTTCTTACTCCACAAAACGGGCACCCTTTCCTCAATTTTCAAGCAAAGCTGCCGCCATACAATAATCCTAATATATTTAACAATTATATTTCAGCTAATTGTAGACCCAACAACCTTGCCTTTCACCTTTTGTTTCTCCCATGCCAGTTCACTTTCCGCCACCAAGTTTTCCTTTTTTATAAATACTGTTGAGCGTAACCTGCATCTCAGAGATCCGCTCAGTATAGTTTCTCTGAATTCGAGATCAGTTGTAAATAAAAGGACAGAGCTGAGAACAGTAGCTTTTGAGCTTGATCCAGATGTTATTTGTATCACTGAATCTTGGGCTCACTCTCTTATCTCTGACTCAATGCTCGCTATAGATGATTTTAGTTTGTACCGACACGAGCGCGTTGAAAAACGTGGCGGTCGTTGCCTTCTTTATATCAAATCATCTTTTGTACATTTCCCGTTTCATCTGAGCATTTCATCGTTTTCGGGAGATCTTTGCTTTATTTCAGTCATCCTCCCGCACAATAAAAAAGCTGTAATTGGCTGTGTCTATAATCTTCCATGTTATTCTGGTAATGAAAGTGTGCTCTGCGAACTGTTTGCAAAAGTTGCAGAAGCTGAAGTTGATGTCAAAATAATCATAGGTGATTTTTATCTGCCAGAAGTTGACTTGGAGGCAAATACTTGTCCGCTAAAATTTCAAAAATTGGAAGAAACTATTAACTTTGCAAACATGTCACAACTGGTCAGTTCAGTGACTAGAAATAAGAGCATATTAAATTTAATTTTTACAAAGGACGTCCACCCTCTCTTTATGAATTTTTATCGTGATCTCTTCACAAGTGACCACGCATTAATTCACTGTTGTTTTCCAGTCTTTATTTCTAAAAAGCCTGGGGTAAAATGCAATAACCTCGATTTTGCTAACGCAAACCTTGAACTAATAAATGACTTCGTAAGTACTCTAGATGGGCATACTATTTTTTCAACTAATGATCCAATATTTTTCAGTGAACTTTTACAAAACCTTACGAAAAAATTCAGACTTTTATCCCACTTAAGCCTATTAAATGAAATTCAGCTTCCTCTACCGTTCCACATTTTCTCCAAAATAGACTTAAAAATTACGGAAGCAACTTAAGGATCCGTCTACTAGCTCTTTGTCAGTGCACTTAAGGATAGCGCAAATATTTGAATAAGCGCTAAAAATAAGGCTTGCACGAGATAGGCGTAGAGAGTCCCTGGCACTAAATGATGCTAATTCTTCTAAACCCGTTGATCAAGTCTTCCGTTTTCGGTCATCCGCTAAGGTTCAGAAAGTAATTCCGATTTAACACTATAGTGGTAATCATTTTGTTACAGAGGATTTGGCCGAAGCAGAAATGTTAAATTCCTTCTTCGCCAAGTTCTTTACAATTGAGGCTAGTCCAACACCCGAAATACCTCTGATGTGTGATGCAAATCTCACTTCAATTGATTTCTCACCTACAAGTATTCATAGAGAAATAGCTCGTCTCAATAATTCACATTCAGTCGGGACAGCTAACATTCCAAACTAATTTATGAAGCAATTAAGAGATTTTCCTCCTTTACTGAGCAAATTATTGACAATATTTCTCGAAAACGGTTTTTTTCCTGATTCTTGGAAAACTTCTATTGCAATTCCAGTTTTTATATCTGGTTCCAGATCTGACATTAAAAATTATCGCGGTGTTCAGAAAACACTCTCTAGCTTAAATGTTTGAAAAATTATTCGCCAATAAAATTACAGATTTTTGCATAAGCAATTTAATATTGAATATATCTCGGCATGGTTTTTTACTGGACTGATCTTGTGAAACATGTCATATTTCTTTTCTTCATCTACTCACTTCTCTTCGTAACGATCATTTATCTGTGGTTGTCATCTGTTTTGATCTT
Source organism: Ligula intestinalis (assembly GCA_036362985.1). Classification (NCBI taxonomy): domain Eukaryota; kingdom Metazoa; phylum Platyhelminthes; class Cestoda; order Diphyllobothriidea; family Diphyllobothriidae; genus Ligula; species Ligula intestinalis. The sequence goes on along the minus strand of JAYGXS010000007.1, from coordinate 14,277,118 downwards.
GGTAAGACATTTGATAAAGTACCTCATAGGAGACTTCTAGCCAAACTAGAGGCTATAGAATTTTGTTGTCCTCTTATTGACTTTATTAGATTATATCTTTCTAATCGAAAACAACAGGCCTTAGTGGGGTCCTCAGACTCCACCCCTACCGTTATTTTCAGCGTTGTCCTTCAAGGTACCGTTCTGGGCCCCCTGTTGTTCTTGATTTATATAAATGATATTTAAACAATAGTTAAACACTCTCAATCGTAGGTATACGCAGACGACTTGAAATGTGTATACTTTTTCTCCAATTCCACGGCTGAGTGATGCTTAGAATGATTTCATTTGGATTTGGATGCTCTATCTGCGTGGAGCTCCACGTGGCAGATGGAGTTCTCGCCTTCTAAGTGCCAGTTCATGTGTTTTGGGCCTGAAAGGCTGCTACAGCCTATCGTTTTTCAAGATTGCCCCATGACTGAATGTTCTAACATTAAGGACTTAGGTTTAAGTTACACCACTAAATTAGATCTTTCACCTCACGCTGATAGAAGTACAGCAAAAGCTGCTCAGATATGCGGCTTCATCTCTTATAATTTCTACCTTCCAGAAATGAAGCTAAGAATTTATCGTATGTATGTGCTTCCTTTTCTCGAATACTGTTGTCCATTTGTTCGGTCTAATGAACGAATCTAGCCGTTCAAAAATTGAAAGTGTCCAAAGAAGATTCACTAAAAGGGTCCTCTATCCGGCATTTTCGGATACTTCCTACTCAGATAGATGTGAGATAACGAAACTGAAATTTCTTTGGTTCAGAAGACTGAAAGCCGGGTTTTGTCTCCTGTTTCGCCTTAATAATAGTTCAAATCTCCCCAAGATTTCTGCCCTTACTCCCGTTACTCGCCCTTACAACCTAAGAAATTCAACGTTGATTATACCTCCTCCTGCTTCTTCCACTTCTAAATGGTCTCTATTTTTTGCTTCGAGGTATAGCTATCTTTGGAATTATTTGCCGATTGATATTCGGGCGTTGCCTAGTCTATGTGCATTCAAGCGAAGACTGCACATTTATCTTAACACTGAATCTATAAATCTTTTGTTTTCCTCATCTTTTCCGGGCAGCTTTCTCCACTATCCCGAGAAAAGACCATCGGGAATTTAGGATCCCTTCTTAAAACTACCTTTCTCTGACTCGTGTCCCCCGGAATCAGGAAGCAGTCTTGACGGCTCTCGTTTCGCTGGTCATCAACCATCATCAGGGCCTTATAGTTGGTCACATCTCAGACATCCCTACAGATGGTCTTGTAGAGTTGACGGACTTTTGGATCTCATACGGCGGTGCCCATCACGATCATAAACTGGTGGGTTCCCTATGTTCTATTATGCCGCACCGGTTTGGGAACCCGAGTGTAGTGCTGGGAACCCGTCTATACCAGTAATGTTTCGTTAATACCTCTTGTTCTGCCCCACGCTCTGCTTCGACTGAGATTCCATCCAAGCCCCCCCCCATCTTACTAACAGAGGCAGTGGGTATCAGAATACATAGTCAGAATAAAGATAACGATGTGGCTCATCTGTGTGTGCCCTTGAATTTCACTGTCCGCATGACACTGCTGCATTCATTTTTTTCGAATCTAACAAATTCGCTTCTGAACAGTTATGCTCGTCTTATAGCTATAGACTACGGATACTGTTTGTTTAACCAATTATTTCTAGCACTTCGTGTTATCGAATTATTGGTTTATTGATGAGGCCCATTGGGCCTGAAATAGACAACTTATTATTATAAAAGCTCTCGACTGGTCTAAATATTTCCTGTGTTTATATGCAAATATTTGTACCGATGCACTGTACGAAGTGCTGAATCCACTCATCCAACACTTTGTTCCCCGTAAGAAAGTCATACATGTCAAGGATGAAGTGTACCTTCCTCTGTCTTTCCGACGTTGGCTGCGTAAACTCTCTCTTCGTTTGCATCGGCAGAACGACACTTCGGTTCTGCCCTTGATCACACTGATCTTTGAATAGGCGAATTAGCTCTCTGACGAAAAGCAGATAGCCGATGAGGCCCAGTTCGCTAAAAATCCTTCCCTAAATGTTGCGAAACTCTTTTCACGTAAAGTAAAAGCGCAGAGGAAAACGCAACACCCCATATTTAAAGACGCCTTAGGAAACTCCATAGCTGACTCTAAGTTGACCAACGAAAGCTTCAGTGCGTTCCTATCCAAAAAGTTTAGTGATGCTCTTTCACTGCACCTTCGTCTATCCGGGCTTGGATGGGTGCCGTCCTCGAAAACATAAGTTTACCCTCTGGGACGTGACTGTAGCCATTTGTTGTTATCGTCAATCTTATAGTCCAGGACCAGATAGCGTCCCAGTTAGCCTTCTAAAAGCTGAAGCGAATGATATCTTTCCGTCTATTCTTTGTAAGGTATTTAATCTTGCTCTTGAGAGCAAAACCTTCCCTTCGTTGAGGAAGGAATCGCACATAATGCCTATTCGCAAGCATAGCTGATCGACGTCATTCGACAATGTTAAGCCAATAAATACACTTTCCGCAGCCTCGAAGATCTTGGAGACCTTGATCAAAGAAAAGATAATGCGTCACTTGACAGAGAACAGCCTGCTCAATACAACTCAACATGGCTTCCTCGAGACACCTGCCTGCTCTCTTTCTTTGATAATGTGCTGCATTCTAGAGACAGTGGTTTTGCAATTTATAACGTCTATTTGGATTTTACAAAGGCCTTTGATCGGGTCGATCATAACCTCTCCTTCTGAAACTGGCCTCCTTCGGCATAGGTAGCAAGCCTCTGAACTTCATATCTTCCTATTTGGATGCTCGCACACAATGAGTAAAAATTTCCAATGTTATCACCAACCCCACGCATGTGAGGAGTGGATTTATACAGGGTAGTGTACTGGGTCCGCTCCTATTTTGCCTGTTAGTCAACGACGTTTCAGATTGTTTTCAGTATGGTAGACCCTTCATGTACGCTGATGATTTAAAAGTCGCTTATCAATATGAACCAGCAGATCGCAACATCGTGCTCAAGCTGATAAAAAAGGATCTTCAGGCCTTCGTCCAGTGGTGTTGCACATGGCACCTCACCCTTTCATGGCAAAATGTTCCGTTATGGTTGTTGGCGACGATCATCAACTGGAATTAAGCATTGACGGCCACGGACTAAAGGTCCCAGGAGTTGTCAAGGATATGGGCATATCCTACTCTTATAGTCTCAATTTGTCAGAGCACTGTGCCCTGATAATCTCGAAAGCACGCCGAACCACCGGATTTATCCTAAGGAATTTTAAGACCATAAAGGTTAGAACAAGTCTTTGTAATATGTTCGTGAGACCTAGTCTTGAATACTTCTCGCCCCTTTTCAGTCTTCTGTGCACTAGTGAACGGAAGAAAAAATATTCGGTGCAGCACTTCTTCACAAGAAGATTTTTTACTACAGAACACCGTAACTTAACCTACCAACAAAGGTACGAACTTCTAAAGCTGGATACCTTGTGGCTTCGTAGATTGCAGAAGGGTCTGTTTTTACTGTTTAAACTTTTGAATGGTCAAACCTTGAATCCTTTCAGTACAATAAGGCAGCTCGAGCACTCTCGAAGCGCTAGTCATAGAGACGTATTTTTATTTCTTCCTATGGCACGCACAGTGAAGTACCGGCAATTCTTTTCAGTAAACGCCATATGAACATGGAATAAGCTGCCCAAAAGTATTAAAACTCAGCAAAGCTTCCCTATGTTGAAGAGAGCTTTTTCTAGTTTTCAACATTCAGGACAACTTTCAAGAATTTTGGATGCTGGTGTTCGTGGACTTTGAACCCCGCCCGGCTTCATGCGGAAGATAATTCTGCTGAAGCAGCAGCCCGCATTCTGATAACCCTTCAGCCGATAGCGCGCAACTTTTGCCGACAACCATTGAAAAAAGACTGAGAACACTATGTTCTTGTTCCAACCCTCTATGTCTCGAACTAATGTCGTTAAACGATATGCAACATTTTTCCTGCTGATGTGTCAATTCAGCTTACAACTGTACATATATTCCGTTTGTAACATACCTTTGAAGTCAGGTTTTTTCACTTGAAACAAACTCCCTATCTCGCCCAGTATTGACAAAACAAAAAACCAGAAACAAAACCAATACTGGCTGCAACATAGGGAGTTCGGTTTAAGTTTCTTCCGGTCTTCGAGGTTTTGGAAGGCGCCCAAGAGGTGCATTACCAACTATTTACAATTACCTGTAAACTGACATAACAAACATTTTATTGTTTTAGTTCGCTAAATGCTAATGCAGCAGCATAAGAAGCAGGATTCAAGAGTTTGGCTCATATATTTCCCTCCTAACAGACTCCAGCTCCGTTAAAACACACCACAAGAACAGATGAGTTCCTTAAATGGAGCATTGCTTTTAAGCACGTACCGGAAATGATGGTTGCATAACATTGGCCGCTGAAATCAGTCAGTGCGTTCCGTTCCTACCCCTTCCCCTTCTTGCGCAAGTCTTCGTAACCATCTCCTCTCACTACGTCAGCATCGCTCACGGCCCTTCTTCGCGGTTGCTTACGGCGCGGCACCTCCAATTACTTATGTAGCTCACATATCAGCGACACCCTTCTTATTCTACCTAATCTTCTGGATGAGCTCTGGTGTGTTTAACAACTTTTCTCGACTCAGACCAAGCCAGGGTTTATAAAAGTGTTTCTTGTTGCATGGTACGTGATACCCGCGGTGTTTTCGCTCGCTGCACTGAAGGCAGTGGTTTGACGCACAGCAGCAAAGCCTACCCCCTGCCGGAACGAACCTGCCATATCATTGGACCGTGAAAATTTATCCGCCACAAATGATGAAATACGTAAGTGTTTGTGACGTCACATCGACTATTTTTGAGGAAATCCTGGAATTAGTGCCAACCAAAATTTGCAAACCTTACACCTTTCATTCCACCACTTCGTATGAACTTAAGAACTAGCGAAGGTTGATCCACTACGTCTTTATCCATATATTGGAAGATTGCGACAAAACTGCTGCACAACTATTCTGTTGTTGGTATGCCTCTAAGCATTGTCATAAAATTCCTTCACTATTCAATGGAAATAGTTGCTTTCTTTGCATAACATCTTATTATGGAATATGACGTGGTTGCGTTGTTTCGTTCGCGCCCAGTCAGTGCTCTTAATAGCATTGATTCCTCATTAGAAGTACTCAAGAAACAAATGAGCCGTCCAAAAATCTCGCACTCTTCGGGAACTGTTCGTTTCCTTACATTCGGCTTTCAAGAAGCTGACAAGTTTTCCATGATTGCTTAGCCATATATTCTTAGTTTAACTTTCAGACTGGTACTTCCTGAGATCGACACTATAAACTAAAAAAAAACCACACCAAACGTTTAGTCGGGCAAACTTCTTCTTCCGCTGGGTGAATCAATACCGGAATAAACTTTATACTTCAGCTGAAAGCGTTGGAAAAATTTTACGTGAAACCATGCATTTAGCCGATAGAAATATATGTCATGGTGTATTGATAACGTCTTTGAACCATATGCATGTTTTTGTCGGTTAGCTATCAATTTGTTTTTCGAAAATTCTGCCCATCTCTTTTCTTTATACCATATTATCCTGAACTAACTTTCTGCACTTTCGTATATAGTTTTTTTAACTAAAAAGGCACTGCTGCGTGAGCGCAGGCAGCAAGTATAAGAGTTACTGACGTTGTAACTTACCATACTGACAGCCTAGGTACTTGCTAAAAGGCCCAGACACGTGTTTCGTCGGTATTCTGCCGCTGCTTAACACAACTGCGGGGGTCCGGCCCATCAGTGGGTTCCCCAGTTTTCCCTATCTGCGTTCTGGTTGATATACCGGTTAATAAAATACAGCTTTTTAATCTCCAGAGAAATTTATTTCTGATCGCGGTATGTATCAGCATATATAAGGTCTAAAGGCGTAGGCTGAAATTGTTAGTGTAAATTTGTGTTGAAACCCGGCAACCCCTGTGAAATATACACCTGCTGTTATTGGACAGTCGTTAATAGTATAAATTGAGTCACTGCTGTCTAACTCTCAAACCACCAGCCATACACTCCACTCAAACACTTATTGGACTGTCTGTGACGTGTGAGTGCAATTTACCGTTGAAAATTCTCCAAGACCCGGCGCTTAGCGTGTTGTGTAATGTTGGTCGTGGCCATGTTTGACGTAGATACTCGTGTGGGAGCTGTGGGATTGTAGTATAGCCGATGATGCTCTAATCCTTGTTTTTACGGAATGGCATGTGGCCGTATACGCTCACGCGGATTGTGAATGTGCGTGGACAATGTGAGCAGTTGAGGCAAATGTATATTTGTAGTCCTGGAACTGTTTCACGGACTCTGTGCGATGGGTTCGCAAATGGCCGACCAGGCCGTTGCGAGGTGTGCATGTGACATCACAAATAAGGCAGGGTATAATCGAGTTCCCATTTTTGATGGTGTGGATGAGGATAGGTTGCAGGGAAAGGAGAAATCTATTTTTGTTGATATTAACGCGGAGAAGAGATAAGGGAGATTTGAAGCGGAGTTTGAATTGTGAGCGTGACCATGTTGCGTTTTGTCTTTCCCCGTCGCTGCAGTTTAGAACAAAGGAGAGCCCCGGATCTGGAAACGGAACCTGTAAAAGTTATACCAACTGACACTCAAAAGTGACTTTCTTGTTTATTCCGTTCCCATGCCTCCTTGGCTATATTCGTCTGTTGCTCGCCTCCGGCCCCATGATCCCTTCTCATATGTTCCAAAACATCACTTTCTAACAGTGTCCTCTCTTCCACTTCAATATTATTTTCATCAGTTCAGTTACCATTTAGTCTGCGATATGCCAAGGAAACTAAAAAATGCATTCTCAGGAAAAAAAGTTGTCTACTCCCATAGCCCGTACGACACAGAATACTGTCACCAAGCCCGAACCTGCTGGCTCTTCCGATTCCGTAAGTGGCTCGCTCTTTATGCAATATTTTTGCGGGTGGCACGTTGTATGAGTTGGTCTCAGTGCTGCTGGTGGTGGTGGTAGTAGTAGTTGTTGTTGTAGTTGTAGTAGTGACAGCAGTCTTTTCAGTGGTTGTCATCGCTTTGCTCGACGTGGGGATACAGGGAGGAATCATGTCGCTTTAGCGAGTATGAACGATCGAGTATGCAATCCTACACTGACACCAAGTCAAAATAGGCCGGTAGGGATAGCCACGATATAACGAAATCAACCACTTACACTGACCAGGGTGAAATATCAGCCATTCATAGTAAAAGATGCAGTGTTGCGCGTAACATTTCATACATGGGCTTTGACAAATAGGGAAAAATGGAAGTTATGAAACCAACTTGCTTGGTTAAGGTTGACATCATGTCTCCACGAGCGTTGTCAAGATGATGGCTTTATACCTCTTCATTTTCCCAACATACAAGTTCTGCATGATCGGGTCTTCACTAAAAGATGTGGAAATGCACAAAGATCTAGGTATTTTGACAGCTTCAAATCTACTACCCTCTGAACATTCTAAAATGATCATCGGAAACTCGAAAGGCATCATTGCTGGATCAGGCGTGCTTTCACGTTTTGTCCACCGGAATTGTTTGCGCGGATCTTCAGTACTTTCGATAGACTGTATTTAGAATAGGGAATTCCAGCATGGACGCCGTCTATGAAGAAAGAGAGCCATCTCATCGAACAGTTGCAAGGACAAGTAACAAAGCCGGTGGATAGTTCTAGGACCCTGTCTTAGGACTAAGTTTTATCCTGGTCGATTGATTAAGCCTAATTTTTTCCCTATCCTATAGAAAAACAAATTGTATCCTGCTGTCGACATTCTGTATTATCTATGAACCTTCCTCTTCGCTGAAATCCGAAGATTTCTTTGAGTTTACAAGCATGATTCACCTGCGTGATCCCCCGTACAAGCTAAAACGTTAATATGCATGCCTAGATCCAAGAAATTGTTTCTTCGGTCAGCGAGTTGTTCGACTGTCGAACTCTCTCCCAAGCGAAATTGTGATATCGGATGCCGTTGCTTTATTCAAACGGCAGCTTAATTATTTAATTTTTGATAACCGACGACTGTCACTGCAGAGTATCTCCGTCCACATATGACCTTTACTTCATGATTCCAGTTCATTTGCAGCGCAACACTATACATCTGCTGTATATCGATTCTATAAACTTCATGCCTGACTATATCATGCTTTGTGTATATAGTCACTTTAAGTCACTTTATTAAGGGAAGAAGGCTTTCGCCCTTGAGCTCCCTATTCATAACCAAAATCGCATAATAGGTCCACCGTAACAATAGTACATAATACAAATGTACAAATGAAGGCTTAACACCAGCGATAAGTGTGAGCCAGTTGCAAGGTGCTGCTACTGACACTTTGTTCATTATATCTGCCACAGTTTCTCAGCAAATGAGAATCAAGCTTGTGTTTAAAAATGTCAACAGTATCTGAGAGGACCACATCCTCCGGGAGTCCGTTCCACGCTCCAATGACCCTCTAAGAGAAGGCGTTTCGTCGAACGTCGATACGGGCCGGTTTCCTCTGTAGTTTAAAAGGATGACCTCGTAGATGGTCAGTCCGAGCCAATTTGAAGAAATCATCAAATGCTAGGGCGCAGTCTTGGCCTCTAACAATACGGTAGGTTTGTATGAGGTCCCCGCGGAGTTGCCTATAATTGAGAGGGAAAAGATCAAGTTCGGTCAGTCTGTCTGCATAAGGCAGATGACCAAGATTCTTGATCATCTTCATAGCCTTCGCCTGCACTCGTTCCAGGTGCAGGTAATCCTTCTTGAACTACGGACGCCAGGCCTGGACAGCATATTCCAAGTGGGACCGAACAAACGCTCCGTAGGTTTTTTTGAAGAGCTCCTTGTCAATGTTGACGAATCCCTGCCTAATCGCAAACAGCACCTGTGTCGCGCGTTTAGCTGCCTTTACACACTGAGAAGATGGTTTAAGTGAGGAATTTATTAGAACACTGAGATCCTTTCGTTCGTTCACATTTGAAAGCGGGAGCCCATCGCGGAGGTATTGGAAGGAATCGTTCTTCTCATCAGTCCTTCTAGTACGGAGTCTTAAAACCACACACTTACTAACTTTGAAGTTTAAAAGCCAACAAGCAGACCAGCAGCTAAGTCGACTGAGACTCTCTTGAAGCGCTTTCCTATCGGCGTCAGACCTGATGGCTCTCCAGAGTTTGACGTCGTCGGCAAACATGAAAGCGCTGCAACCCAGGTCGTTGACACAGTCGTTGATATAGATAAGTAAGAGCAGTGGCCCTAAGACAGAGCCTGGGGGGACGCCACTCAGAACAGATGTAGGGTTTGACTTTGAGTCACCGATGCACACAGTTTGCGATCGCCCTGTGAGAAAATCTGTGATCCATGCCAGCAGGTTTCCTCTTTTGCCAATTTCTGACAATTTATACATTAGACGCTTATGTGGGACGCTGTCGAATGCCTTCTTGAAGTCCGTATAGATGACGTCAACCTTACCATCTTCATCTAGTGCGCGAGTCCACTGCTCAGTGGAGAGTAGAAGGCCGGAAAGGCAAGAATGGTTCTTTCTGAAGCCGTGTTGGAGCCCTGACAGTAGGTTGTTCTACTCCAAGAACTCCATTGTCGTCTTCTTAATTATCGTTTCCATCAACTTACAGCAAATGCAAGTTAGGCTGATGGGCCGGTAATTGTTGACCTTCGTTCGGGCTCCGCCCTTGTATATCGGGTAAATATTTGCCATTTTCCATTCAGATGGCAGTTTTCCTAGTTCAAATGAAGAACGAAAGATATGTGCTAGGGGCTCGGAGAGTTCGCTTGCCAATTCTTTCAAGAACTTGGCTGGTATATTGTCTGGACTGGATGACTTTGCTTCTTTGAGGCTCTGCAGCTCCCTCGCAACTACAGATGTTGGAAATAATAGAGAATGAAGTGCTGGACCGGCGTTCACAACAGCACTGTTGGCATTATCAAAATGAAGCTTGGTTTCCCTAGTGAATACCGAGGCAAAGAACCGGCTGCAGTACTCGGCTTTCTCGTCATTCTCAACGACTTCTCCGCCATCACCATTCTTAAGTACTGCGACAGGATCCTTGTTTTTTAATCTACTGTTAATATAGCGGAATAGAATTTTGGGCTTTTCTTCGACCTCTTGGAGGATTCGTGATTCATAGTTTTTCCTGGCCTGGCGAATTGATTTTTTACTGCATTTCTTTGGCGTCGGAATTCCTCGAGGTGTATTGGCGACCCAGTTTTCCTGAATAACTTCCATTTCCTATTCTTCTTCTTCAGTTGCCTGTTAAGGTCTCTCGTCAACCAGACAGGACGACTAGTCGTCTTGTGTACCTTGACCGGACAAGAGCGCTTAATCATATCTCATGCAACCCTCTTGAGTGATCTCCAATCCTCCTCCGGATCCCCCTTGAGTAGGCAGTCCCAATTCACGGACGATAGTGCATTCTTCATTGAATTGAGATCTGCCTTCCAGATGTTTGGCTGGTCCTCCGTTTTCCTCAGCCGTTGAGTATGGAGTGAGTAATCCCACATAAGCGTCTTATGGTCACTCTTACCGTGCGGAGCACTTGAATGCACTTAATTTATGTAGGATGAATCCTTCGTGAAAATGAGATCCAAACAAGTAGCCCGCTGGTTTTTTCGAAATCTGGTTATGCCCTTAACGTTCTGAACCTAGAGATAGGTCAAGCGTTACATCCATTTAATTGGAAATAAAGGAAGTTGACGCCACCTCAACTGTCAGGTTGTTCCATTCAATTGCAGGGGCGTTGAAGTCACCAACGATGAGAACCTCCTGGTGGCTAGCAGCTTCTTTCACCAGACCAAGGAGCGAATCGTCGGCTCCACTCAGAATGTTTGGTGGCCGCTAAACGGCCAGGAATTCAAGGTTCTGTGAATTCGCCTTCTTGATCTTTAACCAGACGGACTCATACTCCAGGGCTACAGTGTGTTTTCTTTCTACAACAGAGATTTCAGTTCTGACATACACGACAACCCCACCTCCTTATCGGTTTTGGCAGTCTTTGCGGAAAAGCTGGTATGCTGGAATCGAAATCTCCGAATCTGTGATTTCTGTTTTTAGCCATGATTCCGTTATGGTAACTACATCAGGTTTCCGCTCCAAAAGTACTGCCTTGAGTTCATCAATTTTTGAGGGAAGACTTTGGGCATTAGTGTAAAGAAAGCTCGATTTAGACTTATTCACCACTTTATGCAGGCGATTGCCTCTTGCGTGAAATTGCATGCAGGGAGCTATCGGTGCTGATGGAGACGGACTGTTGTCCATCCCGACTAGGCTGTTAGTGTTATCGGCTTTCTCCAGAGGAGTGACCTCGGGACATGAACGATCTCCCCGTTCAGAATTCGAAGATTGCTCTCGCCGAGTTCGCATCTCCTGTGGAGTTCTACTTTTAGCAATCTCCATTTCTCCCGCTCCGCGGGGGAAAAATCCCGCATTGAACTTTTAAGTCGAATGCACACGAAGCAGATCCTTAAAGGTCAACGCTCATAGCTATCAAAGTATATCATATGGATAATCTACCAGTGTTTTCAAAGGGATGAACTATGGACCATCAGGTAAGTAAAATTGATCAAGGTCGCTGTGCGCTGATAGGATACCTTGTGTGAGACTTTTTTGCGTTTTAAATCGCTTTATAATTATTGTTATTCTTTTATATCTTACATTTATAAATTCTTACGATTAATATTCTGCACGTTTTCCTTTCCTACATTGAAACTTATCCGACTAAATAAAACTCGAATATTGGTGTTCACCGAAAGCAACCAAAAAAACAATTAGATAATGTCGATGATTCATAAATAAATAAATAAATTTTATATTTTAGGCCCGGAGGGCCTCGTCATTGCAAACTTAGTGCTGTGGAAAAATAAATACATAGTTGATAAATGCTGCTCTCCATGAAACAACCACATAAACAGCGGGAGCGTTTAGAAGTGTTGGTAGATTAATTCATATTCACCAACATATCGTCGTTTTAAAATAGTAGTCAACGCATGGTGAACTAAGGAGGAAGCAGTGAAATAAACTCCTTACATTTAAGCTGGGGTGGAGTTCAGCGAACCCCGCTTAAAAAAAACGTAGGAGAAAAAACAGCTTCAAAAAAATTAAGGGGGTTGGTTTAGAGGATTGATTGTAGTGCAAATGAGACAGGACTGTTGATGAGAACGAATGAGGGATTGGAAACGCTTCTTGTAATTGGAGAAATCATATAACAGCAGAGGCTGTCATTCACCATTGTTACACCGCCCGACTTGCTTCATGATCAACCATCAGGGAGATGAGACCGGAAGAGGCCATCGCGGACAACAGAGTCAGGAAGATGAGGGAACGGCAGAGGTCACCTGATCATCAACGGAACGCCGGAGATGAGACCTTGTAGACTGCGGAGTTTAGCGACGAGCTGGCGAAAATAGCACAACCGCCACGAGCATGACTAAAGACCATGAAGCCTATCGTCAGCGTTGTAAAACGGAGAATGGAAAAAACGGAAATGATGACTGGACAGAAAAGTGGACGAAACATCGTTGTAAATATCACTCAAAGGAGGAAGAAATAGACATATTTGGAAAAATATTTGATAGAAACATAACTACCTCAGATACCAGGGGGACCCTTTTCAAAGTCCAAAAGTTGTGTGTTTGGGAAGGAGATGGATAACAAGGACTTTATATATTCCGAAGTTAAGTGTTTACGTGATTTGACCTTAAAAACTGCTAAGTTCGACGACAGCCTAATTTGAGGGGAATATTATTCCAGAGGAAGGCATATTTGGAGGCAAAGAAGTGAGAATGGTTCGAAGTGGAGCTTAAGAGGGGTGCAATAATTCTGGAGGAATTACGAGGGGCATAAGGTCTATCTGCGGGAATGAGAGCGTTGATTCTTGGAAGGTTAGGGGTAGAGTTAAGGCGAAAGAGGAAACAGAGGCCCGCTTCGAGTCTTCTGACCCAAAGAAATGTCATGTTCGCTAACTGACATCGCTGCGTATAAGAAAGAGTGGATCAATGAAGAGCGAATATTTTGCGAGTAAATACCCTCTGTACATTTTCAATCTTACTGCGGTCCGAAGCATTCATTAGACCAAAGAGGGGACAGCAGTATTCTAGGATGGGTAGAACATACATGCGATAAAGTTTTAACTTTATTTCCAGCAGGAAGAAATTGTGTGATATAAAACCACATATCTGTGCAGCCTTCGCCGTGTCCTTAGAAAATGAGTATATGCATTTGAGGTCGTCTGCATAAATGAGATTGTGTGAATTGTTTAGAACAGTCGAAATTTCGTTTGTGTATAGAATGAAGAGTAAAGGACCCAAGACAGTGCCTTGAAAAACGCCACTCGTGATCAGCTGAGAAGTGGAGTAACTATTACCTACTAGGACCTTCTGGCTGCGGTTAGACAAGTAGGAACCGATGAAATGGAGGAGAGGGGGATGGATGCCAATGGCTTCCAATTTTACCAGAAACCGTCTGTGTGGTACCTCGTCGAAGGCTTTGCTCAAGTCAAAGTAGATAACAACCGCAGATTGCTGCTCGTTACGGAGGGAAGGGACGTGGTTAAGAAAAGCTACGTGACACGTCTCGCATGATCTTCCGGGTAGAAAACCATGCTGCGAGTCACTTACAAGCTTATTTTTATGCAAAAATCGAGAATTTGATCAAAAATTATCTTCTCCAGAAGATAAGCTTGTGCCGGGATTTTATGAACACCGCGGTAGTTATTTATGTCGGAACGAGCTCCTGATTTAAAGACTGGAAGAATAATGGATGTCTTCCAAGTGTCAGGGAAGTAACCATTTAAGAGATAGACGGAAAATATATGGCTAAGTAATTTTCGAAATGTCGACACTCTTTTGATAACTGAATTGGGGATACCATCAGTTCCCGAACAGTGCGAGTTTTTTTAGACAAATTATCTGCTTACGAATTAATTCTATGGAGAAATCAATGTTTCCGAGAGTATTGTCTGAGTATGGTTGAAACGATGGGACCGGTTCGGATTCTGTCGTAAAATGCTTGGCAAAGAAAGCATTGAATAATTCAGCCTTATCAGACTCATCTAGTATAAATGTTTTATTTTCAATTCAGCAATTGGGGTATTTCAATTCCTCGTTTTGCGGAGGACCTACGACGAAACAGCTGTGCAACCGATTTTGCGGAGTTTGACTCGCTCAGGGTGCAAGATTTCCTGTGCTGGTCACGTGCACGACGAATCTTTGACGCTAATTCGAAGATCTCTGCGATCCTAAGATGCACAGACAGCGAACTAGTAGATCTATCTTTCAGCTGCCTCCTCAATTTCTTTAGTCTGGGCAAAAGAAAATGAGGGACGGTCGATTCTGGTGTGTAGGGTTTCGCAATTTTGGTGGGCACAAATTCCAGCATTTTATTCGAAATGACCGACATGAGTTCAGAAAGATATGCAGCGTCGTTAATGGAAGAGAGGCTCTGCCAATCTAATGAGTCAAGAAAATTGTTGATTGAGCTAATATCTGCGAGGTCATACGCATGATAGGTACGACTTGCACTAGTTTTTTCCGTAGAAGGAAGCAGGAGGCAACAGTGAATTAATGTGTGATCACTTTGGAAGATGTTCTGTTTAAAATCAACGAAGAGAGGGGCAATACCATTTGTGAAAATCAGATCTAGGATATGATTCTGTCTTGTTGGGGAACTAACCAGTTGAGACCAGTTAGAAAAATTAATGGTATCTAGGAAAGGCTGCGATCGTGACGATAGAAATCATACTCGTCTATGATAAGAGAGGAGTCAGAAATGATTGGATGGATCCAAGGTTCTGTTATGCATATAACATCGGGCATCATCTCGAAAGCGATAGCTCGAAGTTGAGCCATTTTATTTATAACGGACCTGGCATTAAGCACTATGACATCTAGTGTGTTTCGAGTGACAGGACTATGGCTATCGTTATTCATAAAAAAGAATTTGAGGGTGGGTAGGCGAACTGTAGGCCGTTATTATTTGTGGAATAAGTACTGACCGGTATGGAGCTGTTAGCATATGGGTAGCCAACAATGGATGGCTGATAAGGTCTGAGATATCTAGGGGCCTCGCTTTCTGGCAGGGAAAAATGGGGAGAGGGTAAACCAAAATAAGCTTCTGGGGCGTTTGGGAGGAATGGGGGGAGGCGAGAAGACATGTAGAAGTTTGCAGGTTTGGGTGGTAGAGGATGGGTAAAGGAACTGATAGGGGAACGGTGACATAAAATTAGTGTTGGGGCCGCTCGCGTAAGGACTAGTGGTCTTAATCAGTGAATGTCCTGTACGGCAACTCCGATTAGATTTAAAACTATACCAGTTTGGGTTACTGCCGTGCAAATTAAATTTTTCGTGGTTCGGGCCCGGCGTGTTCAATAACGCATTATACGGGGGAATAATATGACTCCCACGGTCAAAAGAGGAGCTAGGTTGTGGTGGTGAAGCGCTCTGCCTAAACGCTTTCGACGGTGTTGGCGACATTCTTGATGAACTTATTGCCGAGTTAGAGGCGGCGGAATTTATCGATCGTTGGACAGAGAATGTATTTAGACTAGTATTAATCGTAGTAGATGACGGAGCAGTGGGCCTTGACGGTCCCGACATCAAGAGGGATGGGCTAACTGGTGCACTGATGTTTATGGGCCTATGACTAGACATTCGGGAGGTAGGGATAGCGGGTGTACTGACGGTTATGGGACTATGAATAGACTTCTGGGAGGCAGGGATAACGGGTGCACTGACGTTAGTGGGTGTATGGCCAGGTATGTGGGGGGGGGGGAGGATAAGCGAGTGCATTTACCCTATCGGGAAGACGAACAGATTTAGGAATAGTAGGCTGAGAAGTCATTGGTCTATTGGACTGGAGAGTCGTATTTCTTCGCTCCATTTGTGTAAGATCTCGACAGAGGAAACTTTTAGTCATTTCTAAATATCGGGAAATGCGACCTCGTTGAGCAAAGATTGAGTCCACCTCGATCGGTGAAATCAATTTAACTAGGATGGGTGGGTTTTTGCTACGCGATTGGAGGCGTTTGGCTGCTGCAATTTTGTAGTTGAAACCACCCGAACATAGAAAATCTTTTGCAATATCCAAAGGGTGACTTAATATGGAGGCATTTTTTAGTATAAAGTTAAAGCTTCGCTTTTGTCTATCAAAAGCTTCCGTGGTTATAAGATGGACGAGAATGTCTAACTTTTTACAATCTTGTGAGGGCACATCTGATAACTTGCCATCAAACAGATTGCCTAGTATTGACAAAACAGAACCAAACTTCATCATGAAGTCAGTACAGTTCTGTAATGCAGATAAATCAATTTCCTTAGCCTTGAAAATGGGCTGCATGTTGATATCAAGGCATTGACTAGTAGGCGTGGTCATGCACCGCTTGGGTCTGGGAGCAGATATCTTACGATGAGCTGTAATTTTCGTTCTCATAATTTTTGATGGAAATCTGCTTTAAATGTAAGATAATTTATAAAAAGTCAGCCTTTATGATTTTACCGCAGCTGGTTGTTAAAATCTCTTAAAATTGCTTAACAAACTGTATTAGTTATTACGTTCAGAAAAAAAAACAGTTGATATGATTTTCAGATTATGACTTACGACAAATAATCAGAGGGAACTTCACAAATACTGTAGCTAATTTTAAATAAGCACTTTAAATTTATTTGAAAAATGGTATTCAATATTAGGAAACGACTCAGCCTTTGAAGGTCTCGAGAATATTATCATCTTGACGATTTCTTTTACTAGGCCGCGAATTTGCTGGTTTGAAGAGGTTGTGTTCAGTTTAAAGAGGTTGCGTCTCGGTAGAATTGGTTGGAAAACAAAATTTTCTTAAATTCTGACTTCAAAAGATCGTCTACGCAAGAAAATTAATTCCAGCGGTGCAGAAAAAAATTGTTTACGAACGATTGCAGCCAAAATATCCTAGATCGTAATTGATGGGGGATATCGATAGTGAGGGAAATATCGACTTTGATCTTGTAGGGTATCTCGTTAAGAAGGCATAAAGTGTTAGGGTTAGTTTAAGGGTTAGGGTACGTTTTAGGGTTATGGTTAATTTTAAGGTTATCGTTAGTTTTATGGGTTAGGGTTAATTTTACAGTTAGGGTTAGGTTAAGTTTTAGGGTTATTTTTAGGGTTAGGTTTAGTTTTAGGGTTAGGGTTAGTTTTAAGGTTAGGGTTAAGGTTAGTTTTATGGGTTAGGGTTAGTTTTACAGTTAGGGTTAGTTTTAGAGTTTTGGTTAGTTTTAGGATTAGGGTTAGTTTTACGGTTAGTGTTATGGTTTAGGCTAAAGGTTTACTTTTTTGCGATTGGTTTACGGGTTGCAGACACTGCTCTGTAATGTTCTCATGCTTGCCTAATGCATTTATTTGCATCAAATAATTGGTAAATCTTCATATTTATGCTTAAAACCTTCCGCAATAATGCGAGACATACTATTTTTCCCGATTTCCTTGGCTTATTTGCCAGCATAAAAGCAGCCAATCAGCGCACGCTCAGTTTACTTGTTTTGTAGACAAATAGCCCTTCTCTTTTCAAATGCCCTGCCGAAAGAAGTTCGGTGTGCGGTGGAAAGCCATGGGGAATCCTTTTCTGGCTTCACAGATCCTCCATGCAAACTCATCGTTAATTCGGGTGTTGCGCAACGATGTGCTTAAAAAGTAAGCGAGGCCCATTTATTTTTTATTGCCAGTTTTTAGGCAAGATCAAAAGGAATTTACAGTAATGGATCTAACCGAAATTGAAAAAGGTTTTTGAGCATGAGAGGGTTTTTAGCAGAAAAACTGCAGCCCATTCAGCGATTGAAGGTCGGAAAGTGGAGAGGTTAACAAATGAGCACAGTGTTCTCAGTCTTTCTTCAGTGTTATTAATCGGGTATTCTGCACAAGGCAATGCGTCGGCGAACGTTTTCTCACTATCGGCTGAAGAACTCGGTGAGTGGGGGCTGCAGATTGAGCACCTTTGCTCTGACCATTAGAATCTGGCAAGCGGATCAAAGTCCGCGAACACCATCGTGTCAGCGCCGAAAATTCGTGAAAATTGACCTGATTGTAGAAAGCTATCGATAGGTCTCTTAAATAAAGGATAGCTTTGATAAACATTGATACTTATTCGAAGCTTCTTTCACATTGATGTGGCATTTACTGAAAAAATGGGTGGTATCTAACTTTGCGTGCTAGATGAAGAAATAAAAAGACATCTCGATGACTGGTGCGCCGAGAGTGGTTGAGCTGCATCACAGTACTCAGGCCACTAGAAACGAGCAGGTCTTACGTTCATATAATGAAGGCTAGTTCTAATCTTGACGATTTTAAAATTTCCGAGAATAAATCCGATAGTTCGGCGTCCTTTTGAGCTAATCAAGACGCAGTGCTTTGCCAGACTAAGACAATTAGAATATCCTATATCCACGCTCTTAACAACTCCGGAAAAATTTAGGTCCTGACCGTCTATGCTAAGTTCAGACTTATGATTGTCGTAACAACCATAACGGTGAATTTTTGCCAAGAAAGTGAAATACGCCATGTGCGGCTTCACTGGAAAAAGCCCTGGAGATCCTTTTCTTATGAGCTCAAGCACCACGTTGCGATCTACCGTTTTGCTTCAATAGGCTTCTTTGAAACCATCAACATCTATAAACAGCCTACTATGTTGAAACAATCAGGAACATCATTGACAAACACTTAAATTAAGAGGAGGCCCAGTATGCTATCCTGAATTTCTCCACTCCTCACACGCGTTAGGTCAGAGATAACATTAGAGGTTTTACCACGTTGTGTGCGAGCATCGAAATAGGAGGATATTAAGTTCAGAATCTTGTTACTTATACCTAAATAGGCAAGTTTCAGCAGGCGCAGGAGGAGAAGGAGGAGGGGGAGCTCATGGTTTCGACGATCAAATGCCTTAGTGCAATCAAATTAAACCATATAAATGGCAAAAGCACTGTCGCTAGACTGTAACACATGATCAAAGAAATGACGAAAGTTGGCACAAGATCTACTTTCGAGGAGCCCATGCCGAGGTGCATTAATTGGGTTGTTTTATTAGGTGACGCATTAATTGGCCTTTGATCAAGGTTTCCAAGGTCTTTGAGGCTGTGGCAAGTGTATTTATTGGCCTTAATTTGTCAAATGACGTCAGTCAGCCGTGCCTGGGTATCGGCATTGTATGCGATTTCTTCTATAACATAGAAAGATTATATATCTTACATCAAAGAGACGGAAAAACATAATTCACTTCAGCTTCTAGAAGACGAAACGGTGCACCATCTTGTCAAGGACTGTGACATTGAGGAAGACGTCGAATAGTGGTGGTCACGTCCCAGAGGGTAAAAATTAAAGATTCGTGGACGGCACCAGCCCGAATGGTCGGAAGCGCAGCGACCGAATTTTTGCTAAAAGTTCTGAATAAGAAAGTGTTGCAGCCATCAGCCGCTAACTAAGAATCAACTATGGGGTTTCCCAAGACGTCCCGAAGTATGGGGTGCTGCGTTTTCCCATACGCTTTCTCTGTACCCGAAAAGAATTTTGCGCCGTTAAACGAAGGGTTTTCAGCAAAGTCGACCTAACCAGCTAACAGTTTTTCCTCGGCGAGCCTCATAGCGCGCTCAAAGATCAGCTAGATCAAGGGCATAATGGAAGTTATCCTCTATAGACGGAACGACATGAGAGTCTACGCAGCCTACACTGGAAAGATAGAGGGAGGTAGATTTCATCCTCAACATGAAGTATTTCTTTACGGAAAACCAAAAATGTAGATCTAGAAATTCATACCGTATATCAGTACATACATTCACACCCAAGCACAGCACAGCGTCAGACCAGTCGTGGGAATTAAGATGTGTTAATAATTCCCCCGTATTTGCAGATCAAGAGTCATGGAAAAGAACTATATTTTTGGAAAAAGGTTTCATCTACCTCGATTTCTGGTATGTTTACAACTATAAAATGGCCCACGGCTTTTAGTATGATGTCATTGACGCTGATTCTAGGAGCGTGCATTCGGTGACGGGTACAGATTGTTTCATGGCCACAGTTTTATCTGTGTTGACTGCTAGTCGAGAACTGGCACAACCACCACCGAAGAAGTCTATAGGAGTTAAGGCTACGAAGGTTAACCCTAACACTTACAATCTTTGAGGCCCGGTTCCTTAGAAGATGATAGAAGGGTTGTGAAGGCCAGAGTAGGAGAAACAATATGCTGTGTACAGAAGTATTAGGAGGAACTTTAAAACATGGTGTTACCGGAGAGAACTTGAAGATGGTTATAGCTGTAATATTTAAAGGTACCACAAACTTTGGGAGAGCAACTCAGTTGCAACCCCTCATTGCATTAAGGTCCACGAAAGAGAAAAACACAAAATTGAATACGTACAGAAAGGTCATAGGTCCTGGTCAGATAGGAAAGGATAGTTTAAACAAACTGGGAGGGAGAAAGCAGGGAATTGAGGTGTGGGGAATATTGGACTGGGGAATGTGCAAATCTAAGGGCCTATGGTTACCAAGGTAATGCAAGGTTGACCACATACTCCAACTGTTTGCAGAGGTCCAGTTTAAAGCGTCTAATACAAGCAGCTTTCAGGTTACACAAAATTCGAGATGTTTGTGCTCGAAAAAGAACTCGGAAAGAAGTTGTAGGATCTACCGAATGACCCGTGTCCAACAGGTGTTCAGTGATAAAGGAACGAGGAGAACGGTTTTCTTGCTTAAATAACCAGCTAGGTAGATGTTCCTTGGCCCTGGTTGCCAATTTTCTTTGTGTACGCCCTATGTACTTGCATCCACAAGTGCATTTGAATTCGTAAACGCAAGTAGACGTTGCGTGCAAAGGTAAGGCATCCTTGAAACAAGGAGTCGGCAGGGGCTTTTTGAAGAGCAAAATATACTTTGGTCTCAGAAATCGTCTCCTCTTCTTCCTCATCCAGGGATGATGTAAGGAATATCTTCCTATTGTCTTGAGCAAGCGCCACTTGGTAGTATTTAGGACGTTTCTCCCTTAAAGGGCAAGGATATTAATGTTGGCTTCTTAGGCGCTAATTGTTCACTCATTTTTGATCGTAGAGGTTAACTATATTTGTACATAAACTGAGGTAGATATCCACGCTTCCACGTGGACCTTAACGCAATGAGGGGTTGTAACTGAGGGGCTCTCCCGAAATTTAAGGTGCCATTAAATCTTACAGCTATAACCATCTTCATATTAAGAGAAATTTGCTACACGGTCTGGCCTTGAGGGTGAGTGAGCGGGCGTCCCCGCTCAAAGCGGATTCTCAAGTCTCCGTCGGTGCACAAATTGACTAGATGTCTGGAGAGCGCTTTGCCAGAGCTTATTGGCCACATGCATTTCGGAACGCTGATAGGTCGGCCAGTTTGGGGCTCGTCTATGCGCCGATCATGCGAGTGAAAAGGTCACGCTTGGGTGCGGACATTGGCCATTACGTTCGGAAAGGCGCGACTGGGCGATCAAGTCAGTGGCGTCTCGAGTTTTAAAGAGGTGGGATGTAAAACCGCTACAAGTCCATGCTCCTAGGCATTCACTCTTCCATCGCGGTGTTGAGGAGGCAGTTGCTCTCAAGGAGCAACTCATGGACTGCTGCCATGGAGCCTGTATAAACTGTCGTTAAAAAAGGTGCCCTCAAGTTCTTTAAGCCATGTGGATGCCAGGATGCCCATCGCGGTGGGCCCACAGCATGACATTAAATATGAATATAAATAGGTTGGGAGCGAGTAAATAGATTAACTTCGGTCATATGGTCATAGTGTATGCTTCAGAGACTGACCCATTGTCAGTGCTGCGCGCCATCATGTTGTGGTGTAACTTATACACCCAGTGCATGAACCGCTCAGGACAATCAAACGTTTGCATGATGTTATATAGCTCATCGGAAATAACCATGTCAGGCTTTCGTCCTGTCCACGAACGTAGTGTTAAGGTAGACTTCCATTACCTTATATGCTTTTTGCAGATGGCGAGCGGCGAAAAACATCGTGTTTGTTGATTGGAGCCGTCGTAAACCGTAATAACTTTCTCAGAGAAGTCCCTGCACCAGGAGGCCATTCAGACGGTTGAACAGACAACAAGCAAAATTTTTTTCGGCAGTGAAGCAGTTTCACATATTTGAGATTAAGGCTGCTCAGTCCTTTTGTGTAACATTCTGGTGTTTGGGTTTGGAACCTAGCCGTATACTTAGAACGTCCAAATGAGATTATGAGGCAAGTCAGCGGCTACGCCCACCCCCAAACTAAGACAGAAACCGGTTTAGATAGTTGTTGGGGCCTAGAATATAAACAAAGCGCAAGGTCCATGGCTCAGTGCATTTTCCTTCGACGCAATTGAAGCTATCATTGTACACTACAAGCCGTGCCATAGAAGGTTGTTAACAGATGGGACAAATCGAACCGTGCCATCAAGCCAGTGTTTTTTTGTACTTAAAACTGACTAACAATTTGAGAGTCAGACGGCAAAAGCTGTATCCCAATGTGGCCATCATAGCACTCCCATTTTGTGGCATCCGAACCGGGTGGCTGCAGCGGCGCCTCCGACATGCGTCATCACCCGTCTCCCGTGTTCCAATCCGGACCCATGAGGGCGAAAGAGTGCGGTTAGTGTGGTGCAAGTCAACTCTCATTACAAGGCCCCGTCCTTGGCCCATACTGGTGTAAAGTACACGATCTACCTAGTTGGACACGGTCAAGTCTCAGAGCGTTTATTATTTCATGGAGAGTCAAGAAAATAATGAAGGACCAACAATACGGAGACACGTTACCCAAAAATCATGAGAAAGTCAACTTGAATGCACGGAGACCTAGTAAATTGGCCTTATTGAAGTGATTAAGTTAAAGACGAAATTTATCGCTATCGCTCAATTAGTCGCGTGCAAACTTTATCCTTTTCTGATAGGCTGCATGCCGTCCTTTACTTATTGTGTTTTTTGCATCGACACATAGATCAACAAAAAAATAACCAGAGTATTCAAGAAACTATGGGCTTTGATAAGTGACTTTAAGTGACTCAAAGTTCGTAAAATATCGATGACAATTTGAACTTTTAGATGCACACAATAAAAAGAGTTCTGGCAAAAATTGGTTTTTATTAACTCATAATATTGTCAAAAATATCATTAAACATGCAGTTTCTGCATAATTCTTCATTTGATTTAGCTGACCAAGTAACACAATTTACTTTGGCACATAGCTTGTTTAAATCATTTGAACAGCTGATCGCCATATCTTTTTCGTTTATTCAGAAATGAAGTTCGCGTACAAAGAAGAGCACAGCTTCGAAAAACGCCTTGCTGAAGGCGAAAAAATCCGAAAGAAATATCCGTCTTGTGTTCCTGTAAGTCTGATGCCCACATTTACATTCAAGTATCGACTTAGTTATAACATATTGCAGTCACTATGTCCGGACTTTGTAGGCCCTATTACTAGTTGAAGAGTACCCATTTAACGACCTTGCGTTGATATAATCCCTAGTTACCGAAGCGTTAATCTACGGGTAAAGTATTTTAGTTTTCAATTGAAGCGGAACATACACGGGATAGTGCACTATCCCGAAAACTCTAAATCGACTATTTGAATTCACCAGTGACTGCAGCCCTTCTTAAAGAGCTAACCTTCCCATCTATTCATGGTCATTGCGCCGTTATTTGGATGATAAAATGCATAATGGCGTAAATGTGTCGTATGAAAGGTAACATCACATAAATATGCCATATTACTTAAAAGATCGCGTTTTTCGTTTCAATCTGCCTCTCAAGATGTTCATATATTCTGGCAGCTCTAATTTAAGTAGTGCGCCTCATACTTCTAGTCCCAGCATTTTGTCCTACAATAATGGTGGTTATAGCGGTTTTATGGGTGGAGACTTAGGATAGGCAGTGGAACATACTTGAATAACTGCTATAAACCCCTTTAAAGTTTATTGTATTAAGAGATGTTGTTAAGTTATGTCTATAAATTTTCCTAATTTATATTATCGTTTAACGTATTGCCGAAAAACCCGATAGGTAAAATGCAGGTTTCTTGAAATTCCTGAAAATAGAAATGGTTGTAATGAGGTCGTCTAATTCAACTTACCTGAAGTCCCACTTACCGTTCTGGAGTTAGATCAATGTAGTCAGCGGCGCGAAGCACCGCGCAACCTTTCATTTACATATGGAACGAATTACTCCCAGCGGCTGCGGGAAACAAATTCGACTACATCTTCCACTTTACATTTATTTCTACAAGTCTTCTTCACTGTCTATCCCATTTCCCCACCAAAACCCCCTATATCCAGCGTTTCCATAGGGCAAATGCTGGGACTAGGTTTTGCCTATTTTCTTGTACTAAAGCTAGGTGTGTGTGCGTCGTAGCCCATAGTTGGATCAGGAATCCCCGCCGAAATCCAAACTGGGAGTATTTGGGAGACGGAGAAAAGCTGCGACCTCGACCGGCTTGAGCCACAGGTCCGCGGGAGTGAGGTGGGTGCCTGGCCGAAAGCTGCAGGTGAACAGATGACGGCAGTCATGCTGCGAGACGCCGCAGTCGGGACAGCAGTCGGGTATGGATAGGTCGACTAAAGCTAGGTCGTGTATAGTGTTTAGAGGCAGATTCGGGTTTTAATCACAATCGGATGCCAGATATCTCAAATATGGTAGGAAAAGAATGCCATTTTAGCAGTGCCTGCGTTATCAGTCAAGTAGTATTTTTCATTTTTCAAATCTCGAGTGTCTATTTCAACTCGCATTAGGTAGTCAGGTCCAACCCCTAAATCACAAATGCCTGGTATGTTGAAAGACTTGCCGTTTTTTGCACGAAGACGACAGAGCTGGCTTGGCAACGACCCAGCCAACCGTTGATTCCTAATTCCATGCAATCTTATATTCAAAATCTTCGTTAATTCATTCTATTATCTCCCCATCTCCAGGTTATTGTTGAAAAGTCACCCAGGGCTCGTGTTCCTACGTTAGACAAGAACAAATATCTTGTTCCTTCTGACTTGACTGTTGGACAATTCTACTTCCTAATAAGAAAACGAATTCAGTTGAAGCCAGAGCAAGCTTTATTCTTCTTCGTCGAAAATACAATTCCCCCAACTAGTGCTACCATGGGAGCTTTGTATAGCGTACGTCCCGCAGTTTTTTTCTCTGTGTTGTGTGCAGATTTAAGTCACACAACCCTTATGATTTTACACTATTTTATCGGTTTGACATTAACGGCCTACACTGCACTGCCTGAAAGCTCAAACGGTGTCAGTGAATCGGCGACTTTTTCACTTTTCTCATTGATCGTCGCTTCTGTATATCACAGAACGAAATTTGCGCCGTAATACAAGTAACCACTTTGTACGCTCGTTCGCAAAATACAATGACGTTTACTGTTCACAGCCACGTTTTGTCCCCAGAATTTTGGCTCCTGCGTAGTCTAGTTTGTAAGGCAGGCAGACTGATTTGTTTTTATTTCGCGTTACATATGCATAATTGGTCTCGGTGTCTAATAGAACTTTCACGTAACCGCTTCCCTAAAGTTGGGCGTACCGCCGAAAGCTTGGCCAATTCCCTAAATCGTGTGATTAAAGCTTGAAATAATATATAGACACATGCACTTCAGAACTCGAGTTACCGAAAAATGAACAGTCGAGGCAGTTCGTAGGCCTACGCAAAAATAAATGCAGACATGCAGCATTCGTTTCCGCCACTGCAGTTTGCCGACGGTTTTCAATAAATCAGGCGCAGTTACATCAGGGTCTTTGCTATAACAACCAAATGAGCTAAAAAAACATAGTTTACAATTCCGATGAAATCTTTGTTTTTACACATGTAATTTCTTTATATTACACTCAAGCACCAATCATCGACTGTAATGAGCGCCTTCCACTTGTCGGTCACTTCGAGTACCTGTTATGGTTTTCTGGGCTTTCTTAAGTGTTTAATGGCTAAAGAGACGTTTTTTCCGACCCGAGGAGGCCTTGTCATCGTAGAAGACATGACTAAGGTGTACATATCATTGTCTGTCTCAGCCAGCGATGCGTATATTTAAAATTTCCCACTCCCTTACGCCCTTTTGAAGTAGACCTCAATAAAAAAATTTCTCACTCATGGATTATATATCCTCTGTACTGTCATCGAGGGTAATTGTACTTATTTTTAATTTGATTAGATGTATTTCTCAGAACACGCCATTCGTCGTTCAATTTGGTTTTCAATATTTTTTGTTTTATTGACTAAAGGTGGTAGTGATCAAGCACAAAAGCCATCGTTGATGCAGGCAATTATAAAATGTCACCGAGAAACGAGACCTTGTTATTTTCGTATTTGACTGCCAACCGATCATGCCGCGACTGTCAATTGACTTATCATTATCTTTTTATGTTCATCGGCAATCAAACCCTGAGCAAATACCTCTTTTAACATCATTGATATGAGTTGTCATGACATTCAAGGGGTGGAGGGCTACGCTCATGTCTGTTATTGCAGTTTGTGAGGAAGTAATGGTGCCGCAAAAGGAATGGTCACATGCCTATAAATGCCTCCATTGGTGCAGAACAGCCAGAACTGCCATTGTTAAATGCTTGGCTGCCAATATTTTGCTAACTGTGTACTTAGGAATTTATTGTGCACAGAACCTTGAGTTGCTGTCCCGGGCAACATGGCCACTGGCGAAGCCAGGTCTAGCGTTGACTACGTCCAGTCATCCCCGCGAGGAATTGCGATAGCACTGGCAACTGCCTTTATAGGATTGTGAAGCAAGTCCAATACGTGTGTTACATTACGCGAGCTCCCCTGCTGTATTGTGGCCCGTGAGGCATCGGCCAGGGGTTTGTGCGTTCAAGTGGCGCGTGTGTTAGCGAATGAAATTCGGTCAAGCGTCTGCGTGCCAGCGACAGCTGTCTGATAAGTTTACTGACGTTGAGGCAGTAGTCATTAAATGAAGACGCCGGACAGTAATGCTGGCTCCTAACCACACACCTTATTTTGTTTGCTATACTAGACCCCGAAAGATCGATGCTCCATGTTATTTGCTAAATTTCTGATTCCTTAAGCCTACTGCAATTTTGATATGTCTGCAGAAATCTAATCCATGAAGTTTGTCTAACGGTCTGGCCGCCCTCCTAGAATCAGAAGCACTTAATCCATTTGAGTGATATTATTACCCATTTTAATATCATATGCACAAGTTTTTAACGTCTTTTGATACGAAGATTTAAATCGTATTCTGTGTGGGTGT
This sequence comes from Ligula intestinalis, assembly GCA_036362985.1. Classification (NCBI taxonomy): domain Eukaryota; kingdom Metazoa; phylum Platyhelminthes; class Cestoda; order Diphyllobothriidea; family Diphyllobothriidae; genus Ligula; species Ligula intestinalis. The sequence goes on along the minus strand of JAYGXS010000007.1, from coordinate 14,249,865 downwards.
GTGCTATATGCTTAAGCTTCAGAGGAAAATGTGAATGGCTATTTAGCTTTTTGTTAGGGGCAAATCAGTAAATGTCGCTCATGTGACTGAGCATTCTCGATCAAAGCCGACATTACTTAAGCTCGTCGCACGGTGCTGTGGATGTTGCTCTATGGTCAAAAGCACTAGACCAGCAACTGACTTTTAGGACATCAGTAGCTAATGATGACCATTACAGTGCCCCTGATTTCACCCTTTAAATGCCATTGATTTTTTCCTCGCCTTCACAAATCCAAATTTTGTTATGTAAGGTTTTTGACTTTCTGCTCAGGTTGCGTTCTACTTGAACAGTGGTACCTCGTGCTGCTTGACCCACTTTGCTGTCACTAAATGTTGAAGTGGTGATGATGCTCGTAGGTGGTGGTCAGTCCTCAATTCCGCCATTGTTGTAGTGGTTACGGATCGGCCGACCGTCACCTAGAACGGGCTTTGATCGGTTGATATGTACCGATCACTCGTTGCTCTAGCCATCTTGAACTCTTGTGCAACCCCGTTGTTTCTTCCTTGTCTTATGAACAGAATACTATCAGGTAGCATGTAAACCAAGCCAATTCGGAACAACAGGCACACCAATGTAACGGTAGCGTGGGTTCAAGTCCCACCGAAACCGCTGCATTTTTCCGCCAGATGTTTAGATTGTGTTGCAAAAGTATAACCATTGGCGGCTTAGAGTTGTTCTAATGTACGCTTCCTCACAACGGAAGTAAATTCATCATTGGCTATTTGCTTTTTAGGAAAATTAATTGAATATATGGGCACGAAATGATGATTTCTTTATATTCTTCGTTGTCTCACGAACTATAATTTTATGATAGACCGATAACTCCTCATTTTTGTTGCTCAGTTGCGGTAAAATCACGGATATATACATTTCACAGTGCACAGGCCCTTTTCTACGCCATCGACTCGAGTAGATGACTAGCTATGACTGCTTACAAATGACGTCAAAAAACGTCGTTCTGCCCGGCATTTTGCAAGTTCATTTCTAATCGAAGTGGAACAACCCCGTATCCATCATCGGCAGTATTTGCATGTATGCTGTATATCCGTTTCTAGCTTTGTTTACCCGAACTACGTCTTCCATATCAGCTGACATCAGATGACCTTGAACAAAAAAAAACAGGCAGAATGCAGTCACTACGCGAGCGCGTGAAAAGTCAAGCTTAACGCGACACCTTTCGGTGCAGCTCGCTCTGCTATGTGCATTTCTCTGCGCGTGCGCGTGCGTGCGCGCGCGCGTCTTAATCGCCATTTGGGTTGACGAGACCAAGACTAATAATCTAGAACGCAAATTATTGTCCGCTTCTCCTTCGCCTGTCCTCGATTTTTTCTTCGGTGCGGGGTCACCCACATGATGCCTCTACACCCTGTCCCACGCACAGCGTTTATCGACCACTTTAACCACGTGACAGTCCCCGCCCTAGCGACTCAATTTTTATGTGATTCCATGATCTAAAGAACTGCCAGCCAAGCTGAATATGTGTGCATTGATGAGAGAGTGTGTCAGGGGCGAGTTCTACTAATTTTCGAGAGCTCCTTTCAAGCTTTGAACACAGTAATTCAGCCCACTTTGCGTTTTCGATTTTGTGATCTTCTGTTCAAGTCTTCCACTCATGTTTGAAAAATGCGAAACTGTGCCATCATGCTCTGCTATTCGATAGTGAATTTTTATAATTTACCACCAAAACCCTAGTTTTTGTGCTCAGACTCGCCTTACCCGAAAGTCTTCACGGTTGTGTTTACTGACCAGAACTTCAACAAACCTTATAGAATAACCATTTCAGCAACAAATAAAAGAAGACGGTTGTCTCCTCTCTTCACTTAAACTAACTAGCTTCGTCAATTCACCGGCGTTCTTTTACCCTAAAGTGTGATGTAGAACATTCGCAGAGATTGTCAAGCCGACAATTGGGACCTTATCAGACCCTACTTCTAGAGCTTTTTCCACCATCTTCGCCGCTGCAGATGCATTCGTTTAAATCTTCCGACGTGTACAAGTTGCAGCTGGTACGGCCACCTTCCTTCTTCAACACAAAAGACAACATCGTTTTTACTGCCCGATACAGTAGTCGCCGGTTATCAAGCCCACGGCTAATAAGCCCAGCCGCGTATTAAGCCCAAGTCAGCTTGGGACGCAATTTTACATAGCAAAATCCGCCGACTAATAAGCCCATTCGCCGGCTGCAAAGCCCAGTTTGCCAACAGGATACAGCGAGATTTTTATCTCTCTACACTCTGCAACGCGGTTTATAGGCATCAGATTTCACAAAATTCGGCGATTTCTGGTGCCTGGAGTGAGGTCTCCGAGTGAAGTCTCCAAAATAACTGACATTAGACCGCTTTTTAAACGTATTGCAAATCATTTTTTTGTTATTACGAAAAATACAGACAAACAGCATTCTTCTCTTGTACATAACCAAGCTCTACACATGATACAGTACGTATGTAATGTATAGTTTATATCCTGCGTTTGCTAATCAAGAACCAGGACTCTCCGGTTAGTGCACCTGCTGCTTATTGAGCCCAATTTGGTCTGGGCCCGAGGTGGGCTTAATAACCGGCGACTCCTGTACCACGCTTTACTAGTGGTGGGAAGGCCTCTGAAAACTTCATGGACCAACATTTATGTTCTATTTTTTGCCCTAGTTAGCGATTGTTATCCCTTACAGGCGTTTGTGGTTAGGGCTTTATAACTGTTTTGTGTATACCATTCATTTCTCTACATGCATTCAGCGGAAGGCAGAGTTCTCAAGGCCTCGCCTAACAGTCATCTGTCAACACCGAAGACTATGATTATTTTTTGACTGCGCTGGTTTTTCCCTTTCTGCTCATGCCATTTATGAGAGCACAGGACGCTTTTTCAAATTTTATGGATGAGGCGAACATTCTGAGACGCAACGTTTGCCCGATTAGGTAGGACATGAGTGTGTCATTGTCGCTTCACAATGACCCTGAAGATAGTAGTAGTCTCAGAGTGTATAGCGCACTTCCATGTATCCACAATGATTTTGTAGTTGTTTAGTTTTTTGTTGTAACATTAGGTCTGACTACCAAACCAGTGATTGTTCGGCGAGCGGAACACTCAGTCACTTTACCAATAATTTTACTGATCGGGGTTTTCAATTTCACCCGGGGAAAAAAGGAGAAAGCGAGAGACACGTACGCTACATGCATCATGTATTCTATACAACGGCTACTCCATCCCCAGCTAGGTTAGGTCACCCCATCGTGTTTGATGGGACAAACACCGTCTGCGACAGCCACGGCAGTATTGTCTGGTTATCATCGCGCCAACCACCGCCACTGGCGATAGAAGTGTGGCAGTGGTTTCGTCCCAGTTGACCAACCAATACGGATTTAGACTGAGGTAGACGTGGGCAAGAACCTTCTTCGCCGGACGCTTCGGATTCCCTTGCGAACTCATAGCAGAAACGGGTAGTCCGTACACACAGGAAGTTGCATTTTCGATTGGGTTTGGGATGGGTGTCCGACCCCCTCCTACTAGTGAGCTTCGCTGCTGGCTTTCTTGTCTCTAATTGCGGGTTAAAAAGAATAACCTCGTTCTATGGCTATCGAGTTCACTCATTGCCTGCCTGTAACTCGCCCTCCAAGGCCTGCTAGAGATGCTTTACATGTGGTGATGAAGGATTTTGCATGTAATTTTCTTCTTTTTTCCTCCTTCAGGAATATGGAGAACACGATCACTTCCTCTACATTGCCTACAGTGACGAGAGCATCTACGGGTAGAGGGTCAGGCTCATCCTACTTCCGAAAACAGTGGGGCACTTTACCAACTTGTATTCGTCTCTAGCCCTCATTCGTAAAACAACAACAGCAGCAGCAACAACAACCTGTTTCTTCCTTTTTTTTCATTCCCAAGCCTCTTGTGACTATCAACTCATGAAAATATGGCCACAACAGTTGTCATATTATTTTTTTCCTACTCAGCTCATTACCTTTTTTTCACTTTGCCCTTTGAAAGAGACCGAATTGTCATTCACAATCCCTCGAGAACACGGACTGTTTGACGACCACTTTCTCCATCATATTCCAGCAATTACATTCACACGCCTTCTCTACTCTCTCCCCGCGCAAACTGCCATTCGTGTAGCTCTGTAAATATATACCTACATGGTTCATGGTTTTTCTGAGGTAGAGCTATCTTTAGACTCGTTTACACACCGTCCATCCCCCCCCTTCACACACACCACCACATCGGCAAGCTTTGATGCTGTGTGTAAGCTGCCCGCATTGTGTTCCCTTTCGTGATATTGTACTGATCTTCGCTGTTTCATGTACCTCTGTTTCTAACTTACTAACGCTGCAATAAACGCACACCCCTTTTCTCTCTCTCAAGCTTGCTTCTTATCATTAAATATTTGCCTGCTTCCTGCGGTGTTGTTTAGCCGCCGTCCTCCTTGAGGTGAAGAGTTGGTAGCTGCTTCGTCGTAGCTGCTGTCTGTGTTGTTTTGCAAGTTTAGCAACAATTTTCTATGCAGAGGGGTGGTGCAAGACAGTTCGACCGTCGATTTCGATGATTTTCACTTAATATTCCACAACAGGGTGGTGCAGAGACGATGAAGTGCGTGTGAATTAGTCTTCAGTAACCGTAGACGTGCACAGCGCCTACTGCACTCTCTCTTTCCTCACTCACCTGGGCCCGGTGTCAAGATAGAGTCAGAAAGCCAGGAGACAAGACCCGGCGCGACCGAAGCCATCCGCACGCGTGCTATCACGGCCTCCACCCCGCTTTCGGCATTTGTTATATGAGCGCAACTCGAAAATAACGCCCGCACTACCCTGGCCTGGTCTCCGTGTCGGTCCAACGCATTTATAATGGGGCCTGTTAAGGGATGGTGCAAGACTACAAGTCTGAAACACCACTCAAAGAGAGGCATACTGGATTACTTGAATCTGTTATCGCCCTCATAGCAATCACTATTACCACCACCACCATTGCTTCTAGTTTCGGTAACATACTGTCACGAGCGGTGAGCATTCTTCGTCCAGTTTCCCCGTTAAGGGATACACAAATTGCGGTTACTCATCCGGATGCTTATACAAATACCCTCCTTGCTTATAAACCTTAAGTTAGTACGTAAAACCCATGCCTTTGCTATCTTCAGGCCCTGCTCCGTAGGGGGAGGAGAAGAAAGGAAACCAGCTGTAAGGAACAGTACATTCTTTACAGAGTTACTGTAGAGTAGGTTGGGGGAGGTTGACAGTCGGACGAGTGTGCGTCCGCACCCGAGGGAGGTGGTGTGCGGCAGTAGTCAAAGTGAGGTCATGTTTGGGTCAGCATTGAAAGTGATTGGCCACACTGGGGTAGGCAGGCACTGGTGCATACGTACTTTCTAGCGGACGTTAGAACGGAGTGGCGTCAGTACAACATCTAGTATATCTTTTCATCGGGGATATTTTAGCCAAGAAGGTGGAAGTAGTGCCCGTTTGCTTAGGCTCTAAGAATTCTAGCGTTCAGCGATGGGCGGCGAATGTTACTATTCCAGGACGATGCATGTCTAGAGAAGAGGACTGTGCTCGATCTGCGCAGCCTTCAAACTCGCACACGAGACCATCATCAGAGATAAGCACAGCAGCAGAACATGCGACGGTTTAGGGGGCATCAGTGGAGCACGCGGTGCTGTGGCCTGCTTTGCCATGCATCGCGTACGTGCCAGAGGCAGCCGAACGCATTGCTGCGGAACTAAGTGATGTTATAATTGCACAGTGGCTCAAAGCCACCGTGCGAAGCATACCAAGTCCTGCGCATTCACTACCAGACTCTTGTTTTTGACGTTTGATTGGCTAATGCCCGTTGTAACTGTCGCTTCTTCTGTTGCCACTTTTATATCTGATGATGGACGCCTGCTCGAACTTGAAAGCTGAGGATAGTGGCTTAAGTTAGTGGGGAAGACACTTTCTGCTGCAATCTTTAGGCCCGATTCCGTGTGAGAAGAGAAGTGTAACGCCAGGCGGAAGGAATATTGTGCACAGGGAAGTGGAGAATATGCTGGCGGAATTTGACAGTCGGACGAGTGCACGACCATCCACGAGGGGATCGGCGTCTGAAGTGGATGAAAGTGGCAGTCGTCACAGCGTCTACGGTGCGGTCATGTGTGAGTCAGCCACTGGAAGATGATGGGCCTGATCGCATTGGGGCAGGCATGCACTAATGCGCGCGCACTTGCTAGCAGTCGTGTGAGGCGAGCGTTGCAGGTGGATTTTGATCACTACAAAGTAACCAAATGGTTGAGGTGCTCAGTCTTCGTCTTTCCTATTAATGAAAATCTTATCGAGCCGATGAAAACCGTTTACAGAAGTCGGGTGACAGTTTGCTTCGCCGTTTATTTCCGTAAACCCGAATTTCAGGTAATTGGGCGAGATCAACTGGGGATAAAACAGCATTCATTTGACTGAAAAAAATTGTCCAGTTATTTGTCCTACTGTAAGTCCAGTCTAAGCCACTATCCTCGAATCATGGTGCCTATTCCACGTAGAACAACTCGACAAGGGTTTTTGGGATCGCAAAACCCGGCCCAGACAGGGTATGACCTCAGCGGTGATGACGGTCTCATGAATGTTCCCCATTGAACAGAATCCGTCGTATTCGTTTGCATAATCGAAATGAAGCTTCTGCAGCAGGGCAGAGTGTTCCTTTAGCACCCTGCAAAGCGCTGCAGCGGGGGTGGATGCATTGGACCAACAATAAAGCCAGGTCTAGGCACGGTAAGCGTTTTAGGGAACTTGCGCTCATGAAAAAAGGCCAGATGGTCGAGGAGGCGTGGTGGTGTTGGTGCTCACGTTGCGCCAGCCACCGGTGCCTGATCCCGCTTTCGACCTTCAGTATTTTATCTGAAAATCGGGTCCAGGTGAATGAAGGGGAGTGAGATAGACGCAGAGCAAGTCACTTTTCCAGCGTTCGCTCTGCTATCAACCTCACCGTAATCGACGGTTGGCTGCTGCAAGCCAATCGGAGCTTTTACACTTATCGCGAGTTGATCGATAGCGCGCGGAGTGGATAATAACGCGTGGGAGAAAGGCCTGACTACTGCGTACTTTTTGCGCAATCATGTAGGCGCTCACGTCGTCAATGGAAGCGCATGGTCTACTGGTCCCCCCTAAACTAAGAATGGTGTCTGTTTTAAGAACTTTCCGTGTCACGCTCCGAACTATCTGAGGTGTGGCTGCATTCCACGCGATCTCAGCCAAGTTCGGACCACCCTCCACATGCAAATACCTACCAATTAAGTGCTCTCATCAACGATCATCTTCATCGCTTTTGCTTCATTCGGGGCATGCTACGATGGAGTCTGATACCAGTATCAGCCGCTACCGCCCTAGAGATTAGCGGTGTGCTGCGCCACCAGACTGCAGATAATAGCCTGGACAGGTACTTGCAGCGACGAATTAACAGTCTGAACGTCGATTTTGACTATTTCCATCATATGCTCCACAACAGGGTGGTACGGGGACGGTGGCTCGCTCGTGAATTAGTTTTAAGTGAGAGGAGACATGCGCTGCATCTACTGCACTCTCTCTCTCCTCCCCCACCCACCTGAGCCCGGTGTCAAGACACAGTCAAGAAGTCTGGAGGTGGGCGCGGACCCGGTGGCTGACGAATCCGTCTGCGTCCGCGCCACAGCAGGGCCTGCTCCCTGGACACACACTCCAAGGGTTATACAATCCGGGGATTAGAAGGAGCCGTCGCCGTCTGATTCCCAGTCCACTGATCAGCCGCTGCACACACACACACTGGACTGATGGCGTGTCCGGTAAGTGCGCTAGCTGGCCGCATCTCAGCCACTGTAAACGATGACAGTCTCAGACTGGTAACACACTTGCGCAGCAAGGAATTAAGCGCACTCAAAAATTCAGCTTATAGGGCTCGAAAGACGACAGTCAACACCCACCAGAGAAAGTGACGAAAGTGGGTAAAAGGAGGCGATTAAGTACTTGCCTGCCCTATTTTACGCCAACGGTTATCCGAAGTCTTTTGTACGCAAGTGTCTTAAAAAGCCCCACCATGAGTGGTCGAAAGGAGATGACCCTAAGTTCTGGCTCACAATCCCTTATGTTAAGAATGTATCAGAGGCGACTGCAATAATCCTGAAACCATTCGGGATTGGTGTGGCTCATATACCGGGGTCAACCATCAGACGGCAGATCATGAGGCCCAGCGACCCGCTACCTCTGACAGAACAATCAGGTGTGGTCTACAGCATACCATGCCAAGACTGCACTGCCAGGTATGTCGGTGAAACAAGCAGATGCCTTGGCACAAGGTTGCATGAGCATCAGCTCGCAATCAACCGCGAGGATAAGCTGTCTTTGGTCTATGAACACGTAAAGCAGAAGAAACACAAATTCGCCTTTGAAAAAGCAAGGGTAATAGGCCGGGCCAACGACAAGATGGCCAGACTGCTGCTAGAAAGTTGGTCCTCGACTGGCACACTAAACAGAGCCATGGATCTTCATCCCGCCTACCAAGCGCTCCGCAAAAGGCTAACATCAGCTCAAAACGGAGCAATAGGTTGGGCGCAGAGAGATAAACAGGGCCGACAGCCGGTACCCGCGAGCAAACAGGGTGGAAACTCTCACGAGTCACAAAAACGACTTGACATAGCTCACGACGGCGCGAGCAATTCAAACAGCCAAGAAAATCGATCGGCGCAATCGACTGACGCATGGGCGAATGGACGTTCACATCTATCTGACGCACACAGGAATTCAGACACCTTGCTCTGACGATAAAAGCGAGCGAGCTTTTGAAACGTCAGCCTGAATATACTTTGGTCTCAGAAATCGTCTCCTCTTCTTCCTCATCCGGGGATGATGTAAGGAATATTTTATCTGGACCTCGAATTTTCTCGCATATTAGTTTAGGGGGTGCGGAGTGAGTCAGCACCAACGGCATTGCCTATGTTGGGGTCATTCGAGACACCCTGGGTGGGCGGCAAGCTGACTGGGGTCAACGCGTGGCCTGGCAGCTTGTGTCGGTGGGCGGTGTGATGGAAAGGTAGCGATAGGCGGAAGGCAACGCCCTATCGACTATGCGATAAAAGCCGTGGCAAAGACTAGCTATAGCAGAGTGCCTCTGATTCTAGCGTTAAGAGTGATTTCCCCCTCCCCTTATTCGGGGTATGCGTGCATTGTGCTTCTGAATTCGTCTATAAGGCTGCGCTTCACGTCAGACAATACCTCTGCACGAATGTCACCCCTGCAGCAACCACTCCTTCTACCAAATTTGCACTGTAAAACGTAGGACAGCATGGTCCTTAATTTGATGCATTACCTTCTACCTTCACGCCTGCCTTTCTGCTGTTGGTGCTGTCCATTTATGGGTAGCAGCCTCAGCGGCTATTACAGTGTAGGGCTACCACTCGCCGTATCAGAAGCCCTATTGATCGGTTTGGTGCTGGTGGGTGTCCCCCGCTTACCGCGAGGTAGATCTGCGCTATAGCGGTAGATGCTCATTGCAGACATGTGAGACCCTTTTCAGCCTTTTTGCTGCTAAGATCGGTGGCGTAAGTGCTTCCGGTGAAATCGGGTCACGTGATTGCGCCCGTGCTGCTAACGCCGGCAGCACGCACACACGGGTTGCACACACGAAGCTTTTTTTTGCCGTCACGGGGGTTGGTACGTACACCTGAGGCGTCTCCTGGTGACTGGTGATGTACTTTTCATGATTACTGCTCCGTCGCTGTAGCGCTGTTTTTATTGCTTTTTTAGTTCAGCGATGATACCCATGTAAGAAGTCAACTTTGGTGCACATGCGATTTCGATTAAAAATAATCATCAGGCATTTACAATAAATACCGGAGGGTAGAGCGTTAATATCTCAGAAGCAGTAGACAAAATCGGAAAAGGTTGGGGGAGGGAGAACAGAGACCAAGGATTCAGATTCTAGTCTTATTAAGCGATGGGGGAGCGAGAAGGGGTCCTACAGTTAGTTCATGTTTTTGCATCGTTACTGTAAGACAACCTGGCCGGGGGTAGGGGGCAAGGAAACTGAAGATGCATACCGATTTGGTCTTTGGCCAGGGGAGCTTTAAGGCCTGGGTTGCTCACACGAGGCTCTTTTTTGCCGTCACGGGGGTTGGCAGGTACACCTGAGGCGTCTGCTACTGCTAGCGAAGGTGACTGGCATTGCACTTTTCATGATTACTGCTCCGTCGCTACGCAACTGCTGATATCAGTTTTTTTGTAGCAAAGACGGGCGATTTATTTTGAGTTCGGCGTTGATACCCCTCTATGTAAGCATTGATAAAATCAAGTTTGGTGAAAGCACTTTTAGGATTATTAATCATCAGGCATTTACAACATTAAACGGGGGTGGGAGGTAGGGCTAAAAGTGTTAACCTCCAAGGAGCAGTAGGCAAAGCGAGAAAGGGTTGGGTGATCAGCGTCGAATCGTTGAGGGAGGGGTAAGGTGTCCTACAATTAGTTCGTGTTTCTGTGTCGTTGCTGTGACGGGCTGGGGGAGGGGGAGGGGGAGAGCGGAAGATCCCCTACAATTAATACCTGTCTCTACGTCGTTGCTGTTACACAGCGTGGTAGGAGATGTGAAGACGCAGACTGAGTTATTTTTCGGTCAGGAGAGCTTTGATGTCTTAATAAACGTCTCCTGCGTGCACAAGATTGGATTTTCTGGCCGTATAGCGACTGTATTTGCCGTCGCAAGTATCCGGTGACGTATAAACGTAGTGTTTCGACAGCACTTTATGGATAAGTCGTGATGTTTTGTTGACATCTATCTTGTTACCGCTCTCAACCATGTGAGCCGAAATTGCGCTAGATATGGACGTTACCATATCTAGGTTTAGCTGGACAGTATGGTGTTCTCGCATCCGACTCATATTACCTGCTGCACAGGATCAAGTGGAGGTGTAGATACACATTGAAGAGGTCCGAAATGGAAGTCAATCCTTGTCTTCAAGACGAAGACGCCTGTCGTAATGCTCGATTTCGTTACGTTGGATAAAGAATATGAATAATAATACCGATGGGGGAGGCGGAGATTGTGTTGTTGCTGATAGATGCGAACAGGCGAGTTTCAGAAAACAGTTCGGATCGCTGGGAGATCTCGCCTATTAGGCTGAAGTTTCGAATTATTTCTCGAACACACCATCAGAGACAGTCAAAGACAACCGTGACAGAGGCGCGAATTGAGCCGTGTTTATAGTACCTAGTGGCCACGCGACCGCATGCGTACTAAAATTAGCAACACTCGTGATCATCACTGGGCGTTGTGATTAATGCGGTGGTGGCTTGACAGTCCGCGTCCGAATGGTTAATTACCGCGATTACATTGTGTGTCGGCTTTTAACGTGATAATTGCGTGGCACTTTGGTTAACTGTCATTGAAATTTTTGGTCGCCGCACCCTTCCCACGTGACTGATTTCCGTGCTCAGTAGAGAACGGCAGGTCATTGCGCTTGTTGATCGACTGCAGGTCTGTGCAACATGACTCGGGTAGCTCGCGGTTCACGCGAGTGTCACATATTGCCAGAATTCCGGCCTATCTGAAGGTGAAAGTATCACCGAGCCCCGTCGTGTGAGTTGCAACATGAGAGCTAGCTCCTTTCCCCTTCGTTACCGCAGCTGCGTGTTCGGCCATTCGCGTAATCTCCCGGTTGTTCCAGCGTAGTTGCTTTCTACACAACTGCACTAGATCTGGTAGACGACTCCATGTGTTTCCTGCCCTGACAGTGAGTGAGGGCCTCACCGACGGTCTCTGCTATTGCTTCCTGATCATGTCTCCGATGAAGAATCCCCGACGGATATCGAAACTTCAGGCGAATAAAAGTGTGTTTTCAGCGATCAAATCGTCTTCTTCTCAAGTACTACTGCTGTTTTCTCGGGCAATCGACCACATATCTAATTAATTCGTTTAGAGGTGCATGTATCTTTTGATGAGCACTCACAAATCACTAACAGAACTCACTTGTTCCGATCGAAACCGACATGACAAAGAGCCCGTGGCTCAAATATCAGATCATTGAACTTTTGCTCTGCAGGTAGCGGATCCGAGCCTCGGATGGTATATCAACTGTAGTTATGTATGACTGGCTGATGCTGGCCGATCAAGGAGTTCACAAGTTCAAGGTTCGGGTAAGACGTTATTTGAGTCTGGGTATGACTAACTGACGATGGCTAATAGGCTAGAAATGGCCATAACAGTCGCTTTGGTCTTTGCTGCCAATGCTCATATGCATGCATCAACTCTTTGTTCCTGTGAACCACAGCGGACGCTATTCGTTTGTGTGAACGACCGTTTTTACCCCACAATTAGGGAAAGAAAAAAACGATAAGCGAATCAGGTGTCACATACACACACATTATTGTCGATGGAAATACACACTCGTCTGATTTCATAGGTTAATCTAGCTGGTGGTGCGGCTAGTGATTCCTTTAGCCCCAGATGATAGGTGCAGGTGGGGTGTGTTGGAATGACCACCTCGCACAGTGAAACATTTGGTACGACTGCTCATCCATCCCAGTGACTACTGTTTTCTGTTTTCACCTCATTTGGTAGTCCGACAGTCTCAAACATCGAGGTCAACCACTTTTCGATGACCTGAACCCGGCGGGTGCATACGCGAAATGTGTAGGTGTGTAGAGCAGACATGTGCAGCAGAATTTTTCTAATTATTTATTTTCAAGCCGGCGATATAAATTGGAAATTGCGGTCATCAACATCCGGTCCTCACGCACAGACTCCTGGTGCAATAGGACTCAAAGTTATAGCGCTAAACGGCAAATGTCCCAGGGATCACGGTAGAAAGAGGCTTTCGCAGCACCAAAGTGTCAGTCCGGGGGGAAGGAAGGTATTGCGTCAGTTGGCAACCAAGGCTGCTAATGGGTCCGAATAGGTTTAAACTCTGTTTGGCTAATTATGGCGGGCACATTTGGGTGGCATTGAGTCTGGCTGCATCGGTCTCACTCACTTTGGCAGATAACATTTCTCGTGGCCTTTTTGACCAGAGCCTAACGCCCTAACCATTGAGCCACGAGCTCGGGAGATATTGACACTCCTTGATGAACTCTCACTGACTGCTAACGAAACTTCCTTGTCCCGCTCCGCTTTTGCCCTTGGGCCTCAATTTTCGGGCCATGACAGCAGCTAGTAGTATATGTAGATAGCAATGCCGACAAAGACCAGGGCGATTGGATTGGCCATTTCTGGCTCCTTAGCCGTCATCAGCCAGTCTCCCTTGCCTTTTCAGCAATGTTATCTGCCTAGACTACTAGTCGCTGTGCTGCTGCTGGCGGGGCTCGAGAATAAACACCGAGGCAGAGCGATGTGTGAATCTTAACCAAGAAGTCTCCCTCGGGTTTTCATTCATGTGCCAATGGCCTCTCCGTGCCAAGCTTAGAACTGTGTCTCAATAATTCTGCGGTTGCAAATGCCGCCGTTCACCGTGGCGTCACCCATGGAGTTCATTCAGAATGGTGACTTGTACGTGAAGATGGCCTTAGTAAAGCAGACATGTCCCGCAAGTCGCCAGAAGGCGGGCTCGGGTGCAGTGTCTCACAAAGTTTGACGATCCGTCTACGCGTGCTACACACGACCCGACCACTGCATAGCATGTCATATTTTCACAAAATTGAAACAGATCGGACGCTTTTGGGTGCCATTGCCATTGACGCCAAGTGGCTGGTTCGTATGCTGGTGTCTGGCTGAGACAGCTATATCAGTAACCCTTACCGAAACGAGTTATCCCGTCCATTGACAGCCCTCTAAACCACAACTTTCGCGTCTTAGAATGTCGTTTTCATGGAGTCACTAGAGCTCAACGCACTCTCGTTTTTTACTCTTCATGCACCACCCTACCGTCTAAGTTTGTGAATCAGACGTAGTTTGATCGGGGAACTCACCAAATGCGTTACTTGAAACACTCGTCTCTTTGCGCCTTGGTCCGCTAGCGGCCGCTAAGTGGCTAATATATGATAGGCAACTGGCGCCCAGAGACTGGAAGGGTCAGTTCTGGCTTATTAGTTGACATCAGCCAGTCATACCAAATCCCGGGTGTTGCAGCACCTGAAAATCGAATCTGCGGCCTGTTGGCTCAAAGTCAAATGTTCTAACCATTGAGCCACGGCTTCGTTGTCCTGGATCTCTAAGAAAAAGGTCGCAGGCTAGAGCTCCGGGCGTTGCAATACCTGGGACAGGGTAGGGGCTGGCTGATGATGGCTAATTTGTCAGAAATGCCCACTTCAGTCTCCCTTGTCTTTTTCGGTAACGCATTTCTGTCTATATTGTACCAGTCGCTAGCAGGGCATTATACCTGCGCCTAGCGGTGCCACCACGCTCGCCCGCCAGAGGTGCCGCAGTATTTTTGGAATTCTTGGACCTTGCACTGTTAAATTAACGCCTCACGTGAGCCAACTGGGTCGCTGTTTTGGTCCACCCCTTATACAGCCTGATCTGTTATGGCAGAAACCTGCCCCAACAAGTTAATGGTCCTCACTCAAAAGTTGTTTCGTGTACCTATACAAGTCCAGCTTACGTTTTCTTGATGCATTTTAAACTCGGATGCACGAACCCCACCATCCCTCATGTGCTCATTTGTTTTTTTATTTTACTCCTCCGACAGGCGCGTGCTTGGAATGCCCACCTCGCCGTCGCCACCGGTTAACGACGTCAAGGCCTGGTTGACTGCGCAGGCAGTTATGGTGCCGGAGGAATGGGTGGAAGCCTGTATTGAGTGGCTGAAGGGGGAACACGGTGCCAGCACCTATGCCTGTCAGCCCGTCAGCTGGTGGTGTGAGGCTGTGTTTGAGCAGTGGCTACATACCGACCTTCATCAACTCCTCCACCCCATTCTTCCCTCGGCTTCTGACGGTCCGACAGAGGAGAATGCCTTCACTCTCGAAGGCGAGCTGTGTCTGCAGGTAACTGCCACTACTCTCTCGTTCTCTGCCTCGCTGGCGCTTGCCTCCTGTACTTTTTTTCAATGGTTTCTTTCGCTATGCGCACACACGCAACCACCCATGGTCACGTGATTGGGTGCGCAAGGCGCTGAAAAGTCGATCCGCGCCTTCTCCGGGTCTGCCCTGACAATACCTCGGTTCTGTGTTCGTTTAACTGAATACCCAGTGGCAACTAGTCTATCCTGCTCCACCAAATATAGGCACTGTTTAGCAGCCCAATGATAAGCCTTTCAGACTACAGGATTTCCCTCACGTCTGGAATTGTGAGGAAAACAGTCAATTTACTGCTTTTATTTGCAGAACATGTCCTATTTGCTAACATTTTTCACCAGTGTATACTGCGGTCTGCATTTACAGGCGAATAGTATCAGGCCTGTAATATGCCTTAAATATATACATCTGTGTCACTACCGCTAACATTTCAGCGGTCTGGAGATAGGAACAGGGCGTAAGATCGTCTTCTCAAAGTACTTTCCTCACCACAAAGAATCTGGTGCGTTTGAGGCTAGCACGGGGTGCTAAAAGTTCTGCCCTGGATGGTTGCCAATTGACGGAATAACTCGCACCGCGCGGTTAGTCCCGTGTGTATTTGTTTAGAGTGTCTGACTGAAAGCCAGGGTGCAATGGCGCCTTCGTAATGTGGCCTTTCTGATATTCGCACTCTGTGGAATCCGAGCCCGGCGTGGCGGCTGCACGCGGAGGGGCGGCTTGGGCCACGCCAGCCCCACGCGCCCCCCGCCCCCGGTCTTCTTGACTTGTTAATGACGGGTGGTCCAAGTGGGGGGAAGGGGAGTGAGTGCGGGAGATGCGTGCAAGTCTACTACCACTTAAAAGTAATCCACATGTAAGTGGCAGCGATTGCTTTCAGTTTACTGAAGCACGCGGTGGATATAATGGAAACGTACATCCTGCGTCCAGCTA
Organism: Ligula intestinalis; assembly: GCA_036362985.1. Classification (NCBI taxonomy): domain Eukaryota; kingdom Metazoa; phylum Platyhelminthes; class Cestoda; order Diphyllobothriidea; family Diphyllobothriidae; genus Ligula; species Ligula intestinalis. The sequence continues at coordinate 14,233,971 of JAYGXS010000007.1, read as the reverse complement.
TAACATTGAAGTCATTCAGTCTGATAATCGACGAGCAAATGTTCAAAAATGCTTCAGTTCATCTTTGAGTCACAAGGGATCTTGTCTATGTTAGCTTATTCCCAAATAGAGGCGTAAGCCAGGCATGAATTACTTGTAACTTCAATAATAAAGCAGTATATTTAACGATATTTCGGGCCCTTTTTATCGCAATGTCACTGATTCAAGATCTCGGATAAGCTGTTTCCTTGCACTGATTTCGCGGGGAATAAATTTTTGCCAATAACCATTCTTATTCCATCTTATGAAGGATATATGTTTCCTTGCGACCTCTGTGGTTGCCCTCGGCGACATAACGACTACATTTCTGCTTTCGTCCAAGGTAGTCGCATAACGCAATGCTTACACATTAATTAGTTCGAGTGGGTGTGAGTAATAGGCAAACAATTGTTTTCAGCAACTCTTCATCAGACCAAACGTTTGCAAAGGAAATTAACGCTGTACATAACAACTAAAGTTTGAATAGGTAGAAAAATCAATAGCTATCTAACACGGGCGCTGATTCGCCAACGCGGACTATGTCAGTTTGCGCATGTAGGCCATGTCAGCGTGTTGGTTGAGGGATTGTCGCTTGTTGGTAGGGGCGAAATCCTAACGCCACCTGGTGTCGGTTTAGGCCATGGAAGTGACAGAGCTTGTGTCAGAGTCTTCTGACAACAATCACTGGATTTGCTAGCCTTATAGCTACTGCTTCGGCTGTTGCAAGCATCCGTTGGCGACGGGCTTTGGAAAAATTAGATGGTGTCCTGTAGACCACCTGAAAGGCTTCGTTAGTATCGACTCGATGATTTGTATCGACTAGATGTGCGAGAATAGCACTAGAGATCGATCTAGTTTCACTTTTACTTAGCCAGGTCGGTATGTGCTCACGTACCCTCTTTTCGAGACGCCTCGTTGTACGGCCAATGTATCCCACTCCACAGGAGCAAGTAAAAGAGTAAATGCACGCTGATGTGGCCTTCAAAGGGAGTCGGCCTTTACCTCCCAAGCGTGGGAGGGGAGTTTGTGAAGAGCACCCGTAAGTTCGCCGCTGGGAAAGCGTTTGTGATTGCAGTCCTCAAGTGTCGTCTGACCAGCTCGCTGGTTGCATCGCCTAAGAAAGGCAGTCTTATGAACACGTCTTTCTTTTCGGCAGTTAAGGTGACAGGCTTTTTGCGCGTTCGCCAATATTTCTGAGGATGAACCTTTCCGGGTATCCATTATCAAGTAGTATTTGCTGCAGCTGTTGGAGTTCTGCTTCGACAGTTTCAGGAGAACAGATTTGTCGTATTCTAGCTGCTTATCCCTGGACCAGATTTCGTTTTATATTGAAGGGGACAAAACTGTGGAAATTAGTGTATTGTCCTGTCCAGGTTTTCTTTCGGAAAACCCTGCGTAGGATAGATCCATCCTCTTGCCTTCGCTGAAGGACATAAAGGAACGCAATTTCATCGTCCCTTTCAGTCTCAGCAGAAAACTTGAGCGTCTTTGAGTGCTCTAGGAGCGTGCGGACCATAGAAATGAAGAATGTCGTCATTCCATCAAACGATCACGTCAATGTTGCACTGGAGCGCGCTGTTATCTTAGAGGGTAACGAGGGGAGGTTATTTTGTGAAAACCCCCTGTCAAATCAACTTCGTTGACCTGATCTCATCAAGGTTACATCATAAATCACGATGGTCACGTGAGAGTGCTTTATCGTCCCGAGCACAAGGCTTCTGAGTTCGGGTAAAAGAGGCTCGGTGAACACCGGAAATGTTTGTTTCATTGTTCTGCGTTTTTAAATTTTCATACACGAGTTCATCGTGAGAAGTAAAAGCGGCAAAAATAGACCACAATGATATGGAGTCTGGATTTGACTGCGTAGGACTCTGTACACCGGCGCCAAATCGATTCAATGATTGGTTTAGTTCTCATCCGTGGGACCAGGCTCCGGCGTGAGCGAGTATCTTGACGCATGTGAACGTGAAATGAAGGAATCGATGTATCGATTTAGCGCCGGCGTACAGAGCCCTGCGCAGTCAACTCCAGACGTGCGTCACTGATGGTTTATTGGTTGACATTCCATATAGCTGTCATCTATTTTTTGCTGCTGTTATCTCTGAAGGTGAACTCCCGTACGGGTTCGAAAGCTCAAAACAATAAGTAAACTGTTCCGATGCTTGTCCAGCCTTCTCCCATGCGAATGCAAACACCCGGAACGCGGACCTTCGCATTTATTCGTAAATATCCTCGTTCCAAAGCTTTCTGTTCCTTTCTTAATTTCACTGGATTCACTCTGAGGGAAACAACATCAATTCAGTTACTAGCTGCAAATACGATGCTGACGCCACTTGCGCGGCCCCAAACTTAGACGTCAGAAAGCAAAGACTGGTCCCGAGCAGTTTAGTAGGTATGTGCTGGTGACAATCGTTGACAGGACTGTAGTAGACTGGCTTGCGTCACCTTCTCACGAAGGTCATGCACCCGCATACGTACATCGGTAAAAGCCGTTAGCGGTAATCACGTAGAGGTAGAAGACGTGCAAAGTTCATTTACTTATGACAGTGCATCCCCATCTAATACTTCATAATAACCACTCACACAAACCGCTTTTTTATAAAATTAATATTTTGAGAGGAGCATTTGCCGTGCGTAATGTGGTCGCAGTGTTCTGCGTTGCGCTTTGAAGGGAAGAGGCACAGGAGATCAAACATGTCCCGTTTCTCTCATGCTCCGACAAGTAGACATCTAAAGGCAAGAGAGAGAGAGTCGGTTTCTGAAAACAAGAACTTTATTCAAGGCCTGCACGAACAGCGGATTCTTAGCTCGTCAACTCTAGATTATTTATGAGAGTTCTGGCAGTTTTCGAGCATTGCTGCCAATCGAGTGCGGCGAGCGTTCCGGCCGCGGTGGGGCGTTTATCGATTGGTCGGCTCGTGTGCGATCATCACTTTCGGGCAAATATTGACTTATCGATCTGCGCAACACGGGTTAGTGAAAACATCATGCCTAGTCGATATTGCCGTGCGCCATAATTGGCTTTCCGGCCTATCATGCAGTGGCCAACCTGGCTCGTGGCCTAATCCTTTTGCCATCGGGCCGTGCCGTAACAATATCATTAGAACCTCAATAAGGTAATCGAAAACGATTTGCAGAATTGTATGCTGCGTCTAAAATTCATGCGAAAACGACGGCAACGACACTGACACGTAGAGAGGAACACCGTTAATTCGAGTGCATATGTCAGCACATCCCGTTGATCACGCGATTATGAGGGCTGCACACGCAATCTTCTGCCGGGTGGCAACCAACGCAGAGTGTTTGCCAGAGTGCTAAATTTAATTACTTTCAGGTCATCTCCTCCGCCTCCGCCCCCCTCACTCTTAGGTCTGCTTTCTTCTCTACAGAAAAGTCAACTTTGTAATGACCTTCCCCGGTCGAGTCTAGTTTTTGGGATGGTTTGGTCTGCGGGTGTTTGCATGTGATTTCGCCACGGCGAGCAATTTATCGACGGTGACTGGCACCTCTTTTTAACCACAGGTCAGGATTTAACCTGTTCTGGACTGGAGACAGTTGTTTTGGTTTTTTTATAGCAGTTTTAAATAAGTCATTTAACTCAATTGTGAAAAACTCCACAGCCTCGGTGTTTTTAGCAGATTTGAAAATACGGCGTTCTTCTTCTTCTTCTTCTTCTTCGTCTGAATCTGTTCATAGTTAATGCAGTTGATCGGTTACTATGCCATAGTCCAGCCCGTCTGCGATGCAACCCGTGCTACGCGTGAAAACAGTCGTCTTTGCGCTGCGTCACACAGCATACGCGCACTTACACACAAGTAACCTGACCTTGCCGCGACCAACTGACAAATGCAGCCAAAAGTCAGCTTCCCCTTCTACTGCATCAATTTTGGTAGTAACCGCAGTAGTTACGGTCCGCTCATCATCTTAACTGATGCGCTAATACTGACAGCTAAATAAATTATCCTAGTGTTTCAGTCAGCGGAGGGCCGTGTTGGGATGCGCTTCAGCATGCATGCACATTCAAGAGGCGTCTGACGCTATTGAACATAAATACTTTCAAGCAGCACAGACTTCGAGCCCGGATAGCTCAGTCGGTAGAGCATCAGACTTTTAATCTGAGGGTCCAGGGTTCGAGTCCCTGTTCGGGCGATCATTTTTGATAGCGCCATTTGCTGACGTGTATAAGTCGGCATGCATCTAACAGTATGGGTGTATTCAATTTTTGTATTTGGTGTTTATATTCACTTCTTCGACAAATATACTACTGTACATTATCTACTGATCACCTTTGAATATGTAACGAGTAACTGTTGCATAACAAGGAATCGCTAAGAAGTTGACGCGACTGCTAGGAAAATAACTTCCGTTACCTCACTCTTAAGATTATTTCTTCAACTCTTCCTCAGCGACAGTAACAGAAACGGGTATTTTGTACACAGCGACTTTCAGTATTTATAGGATACAGTCGTTATTATAGTACATGCCTATGACATTTAACGGCCCCCTCTCTGTTGAGGATAGTTGCCTGCTCATGCGGTCCGAAACGCCAGGCGAATAAAGTACTTGTCTCATCATTACGGACAATCGCAGGCAAGAGGGTTGTCTACGATGATGCGTTCAAGCCGAAACGTCCAACCAATCAACTTCTTGCTACAGTGATCGCATCTCCTCCTTCTGAATGAAATAGATAATTGGGCACCTCTTGCGCTCGCTGTCCCCAATCTACGTCCATCGACTTTCCGTTTCGACATTATTGATTTTCCCGTCCGTGTATTGAAGCAGCTGTAGATTCCGGGTGCTTATATTATTGCACTCCTCAATTAATTGCTTTCTCCCGATGATTTAGGTAAGCGGATTCATCAACATCGGTGACTCGTACTATGGCCAGCTACGGCGTATTGACGGAGACCTGAGTGTTGACCTCCCAGACTTGGAGAGACCTAATCCGGACTTTAATGATGACAATGCCTCCCAATATCATTCTGCCTCACAAATGTCTACGACTGGCCGGAGAGGTGCGTTTGCAACCAGTATAAAATAAGTGAATATAACAATACTACTTGTGGTATTTAAGTAGACCATACATATTCATTTTACGTAGGGGCGATTGCTTCGACTCCGACCCTGGCCGTTCTCCTTACTGACGGCGTTTCCACTATTAAGGCAGTTGAGCTTGGCATACCCCGACGACCCGTGGGCAGCATCGACCCCAAGACCAAATTTGCGCCTGGGAGGAAGGTACGCCTGCGCGGTCCGCTGAATATTCGCAAGGGTGTGCTGATCTTGCCCTGTGGGTCCCTTTCCGCACAGAACGTGCCAGAATCCCAATTTTACATCCTTGGTGGTGAGGTGAGAGATTATCCTGTGAAAAGGCAAGATAAAAGTCAAAATTTCATGATGAGGTGTTGATTGTTTCTGTTTGTGCGGTGGGCCAACCCCCAGAGTAGTAATAGTAGTGGTATTAGTATTCTTACCGGTAGCGGACGTTGGTGGTGGTATAAGTAATGGTAGTGGTGGTGGTAGTAGTATTAATGGTGGCAGCAATAGTATTAGAATCAGTAATACCGTTGGTAATAGTATTAACAACGATGGCAGTAATGACAGTAGTAGTAGAAGAAACAATATTTTGGTAATAGTGTTAGTAGTGGCAGTAATAGGAGTGGTCGTGGTTATACCATTAATAATGCTAGAAGTAATAGCATTGTGTCTCCTTAAGTGGTGGGCGAATCCCTACGGTAGTAATAATAGTCGCAGTAGTAGCCTTATCGGTAGTGGTGGTGGTGGTTGTAGAAGTAGCGATGGCAGCAGCAATAGTAGTTATATTATGGAGTATCAGTATCAGTTTATTGAAGGAAAGATAGGCGAACGCCTTTGAACTCCCTGTATTATTAATGATAAGAGTCATATCAGTGAGGCTAATAAATGTAGTTGTGTCAGTTCTAGCAATAGTCGTAGGAGTAATAAAAACAGTATTATATCAATAGTAATTATAGTGGTATTAGAAGCATCAACGGTATTCGTAGTCGTTGCAGCAATAGTAAGAGTATCAGCAATACAAGTGGTAGTAGTAATAGAAGCGGTGGTATGAATAAAAGTAATATAAGAAGAGATAAATATGCTTTATTTTGATGGCAAATATCCAATTTTTTTGTAAAAAGTGGTTCTTTTCATGAAGAGCACGGGATAAGTTAAGGTAAAAGGTCATAGAGTACTCACATTTTCAGGGCTTTCACAATATCCACATCTGTTATGGAGACAGATCGGCTTTAAACCTCTCAACTTCCGTTTCTTCACGTAAGGTAGCGTGCTAGAAATAGGAGTATATAGTGTTGATGTGCCGATGTACGGCAAGACATATGCCGGAAGCTTCGGCGCATAGTGTGGCAAAACTTCACAGCCATTAGTTCAGAGTAGAGAGGATGAATGACCGCATTCATAGTAGTTTTATTAGTAGCATCATCCTTATCACCAGCAGCAGCAATAGTAGTTATATTAGCAGTTATTTAGTTGTAGTAACAGCAGTAGTAGTAGTAGTGTTAGAAGTACTACTTATAGTAGTAGTAATTGGCAGTATAATACCAATTTTACTGACCTTGCCACCAGAAAACAAATCTCTACCAACTTCTGTCGATATTTTGCGAACGCTTGACATCTGCCGTACGCTAATGCTGACAATTTCTCTTCGGTCTCTGCTCTTCCCCCCCCCCACTACCGCTCCTTCTTTGTTAGGTGGAGGAACTCTCTTCCGAACCCCTGGTCACCGCCACCGACCTACTGCGGAGCCAGTTGATGCAGAAGTTGGGCCTACCACAAGATCAGGAGCCCCCCGCCTGGTTCCCCGGTCGTAGGCGGGCCACCGCCACTGCTACAGCTACCAACCGGCCAACTTCCACATCTGGCCCGCCACCGCCGCCTACTGACCAGTCTCATCCTCCTCCGCCTCCCACGGCAGCTGCTGCTGCAGTAGCGGCGCTTCCGTCCCAGGCGGACTTCAACGACGACGATGATGCTATCTTTGCCACCGTGCTGGAGGAGTTGGAGACCGGCCTACCACACCAGAGCTCCGCTTCCGCCTCCTCCTCTGCACCACAACCTGTTCGCTGCGAGCAGTCCACCACCACGACCACTGCTGTCACTGGTAAGCCTGCATCCCCCTCCCCGTCTCCATCTTTGTGCTTTTTGTTCGCTTGCCCAATTGTTCGTATCCGACTAGTAGGCAGAAGAATCCAAGCGATAGGCACATCAACACAATGGGGTTTTGCGGGGTCCTTCAGCTTGTCCACGCCCGCGTATCTATATAGTTCCGGTCTTAGTAGAATGTTCATGGCGTACAGTGTGCATCCGGGCATTCTAGAACCTTCTTGACTGCAGCCAGTGCCCACGATATGTGAGCGGTCGTCTTGCTTGCTCGACGCATGGTGTGGGCGGCTGGCATGCGGAGATGACCCAGCGTGGGCGGCTTGACTGCGGGCATGAGCCTGCAGGCCTGTTCGTTCCGCCGACGCCCGTGAGTACACGGGGGTCCCGCCTCCGTAAGAGCCTGAGAGAAATTAGAAAAAACACTGCAAGCCTCTGTCTGTGCATCCACAGGTAGGCCTTCTTTTTGTTCCACACACATGAAGTGATGCAAACTGCAAACAATTAGTTAGTCGTTCCACCAGAGACTGTGCGGAATGCTTGTCTCATGCCGATACATTTTGTATCCGATGTGGCTATGTCATAACACACTTGCGGACAGTGAGCAATGGTACGAAATTTTAGCCGAAATTCTGAAACTCTTCTTCGATTATTGAGAGAGAGAGGTCCCATTTATTTTTAAAATATAATTCCGACATTTTCAGCAAAAACGCGCACCATTCAAAAGAAATAAACTTAGACGCACAATCTCACAACACCGGTGAATCAGAAATAATCCACAATTGTTTATGACTGCAATTTTAAACGTAGTGGATAGCTGTCCTTGAAAAAGTCATCAAATATAGGCCAAACTGGACTGCTTTCAAAACGGCGCTGGTATCGGGACCTCGTGCCTACATGGCGTCATTGTAGCTCAAGTAAACAAAGGGGGATACAAATCAGTTTAAAATGGACGAAATTAGCCAACCAACGTACATCTAAGAAAAAACTACATGTGATTGGAAGGAGGAAAAATGGCTGCTCAATTCGAAAAGCTCTCCAGATGAATGGGATGCTAATATTTCAAGGAAAAGAATCCTTTGGGAAAATGAGTAATTTTATTCTGTAAATTTTCGACACTGGATCCCCTGGTTTCTGGTCACGGACACGGATGGCGAAATAACAGGGCGGTATATTCACATGCCTGTTTATGGAGTTCGGATCTGACACCCAGGCCTCCAGCAGTTCGCGTCCCATCTTATTACTGGCTCGTGCCATTATCCGTGCGTTCGAGAGGTCGAATTCGTTGCCTTCTTCCAGAGTGTGGGAATGTTGAGTTGTTTTTCTCCGACGCCGTTTATCTTGGCCGTTTCTGTCTACCCATGCCAATTTATTTTGTAACCCGTCTGATAGGGAGTGACCGATGGCATGGCATTTTACCCGAAATCCTGAAACTCGTTTTCGATTATCCAACTGGGGTTCTTACATTGATTATCCTGCGGCATAATACCATAATATTTCAGAATCGACAGGATAAATGTGCTTTTGAATGAGCTTCCTTTCGGCTGCTTGCAATAACCGCACTCAGTAAACAAAACAGACTACTGACGTATTGCGGATTTCCTTTGATGCCCTTTTGCATTCAGATATACTTTGGCGAAAAAAACCCAATGATAAGTATTCTTTATTGCGCTCTCACTTGATAATAAATGACGAATTCTTTGAATTTCGTACTTTAAGAAAGGGTATATTTAGAATGTTTTTAAAACGTTTATAATTCGCGGGCAATTTTGCGGGCGATCTGAAGTTGCATTAGGGTATAACTGTTTCAAGCCTACGAGCTGTATACTGTTCACAGACGGAGAAGCTTACATTCTTCTGTGCCATTAAGAAGATACCATATAGTGGTTATGAAAAATTTAGTGGCTATGAACTGCGTTGTGTAAAGAGCATAAATAAACAGAGGGCCATAACAGGTGTCAGCTGATGAGCGCAATTCCATTTGTTGTCCTTCTAACAATGACGCATAAACGATCGTGCACTCACCCGCATAATAAACAAACTGCTTCGACGCTTTAATAGCCTTCTTCTTTGCCCATGCAAACATTCATAGTCTGGTGTTTTGTACATCTTTGACGACGGCACTGTGGGAAAAAACAACGAAGATAGGAATTAGGCCATAGTAGAACCAGATCATTCTTCTTATTGTTGCGATTTCTTAATATTGCTGGCATTTGGTGTTGCCTTTGACGTGTTACCTTGCACATGCCATTTTCATAGCCCCCTCCTTGATGAACGCTAACTCCGAAGAAGAACGTGACCTTGAGGACGAGGTGGATGCCGATGTGCTGGAGTCTGCCCTGCAAGAAATTGATTTTTCGCCGCACTACGCCGCAGATTCCACTGCTACCGCCGCTAAGAGTTCCGTGTCCTCAAAACCCCCACCACCCCGTCCTCCTCATCCCCCCGTCTGGAAGGAGCAAGTGGCTCCTGCTGGCACGACCGGGTTCTCAATGGGGGGTCAGTCAGGCGTCAGTGGAAGTGACCAACGCGCACGGATTCGTCGTGCTGAGCAGCTCTCGGCGGTGCCTGTTAAAAGACCCAGTAAAACCGGTGGCGGCGGCAGCATCCTCAGTTCCCTCGCGCGGCACAGTGATACTACGGAGGTGGCGGCGGTGGCGTCTTCCTCATCCGCTTCCGTCAGCACAGCCGAGGATGTTACTGCTACCACTCTGTCGACATCGCGAGGTATCAACAACCCCTTTCATCCCTTTGGCTACCTACAGGTCAGTGACTGCCGTTAGCGTTGGGCCCTCTAAATGGCCATGTGGTAGACGCGCTGGGCCAATACGGCAGCCAGGTCAGGTCAGGGTGCAACAGGCGTTATTTGGGTTGCGCGCCGATAATATATACCGAATGGAGGGGGGGGGGGAGCTTGGGGGAAGGGGGCTGATGGCACGCGCAGGGGCTGCTTTGGCCGCGCCAGCCACCTGCGCCCGATCGCGCCCCCCGGTCTGTCTTGACACCGGGTACCGGTTGGTTAGGGAAGACAGCGTGCGATAGATTCTGCGCAAGCCGCGGTCCCCATACCACCCTGTTGTGGAGCACATGATGGACATCCTTGAAATCGATTGTCGAACAGTTATGCAGTCTGGTTTATTTAGCAATGGCTTATCATCCGTGTAGCGGCATTGCGCAAAAAACCACCCCCCCCTGCTCGATCGTCCTCATCTTGCCTCGCCACTGCATGTGTGCAAGGAAGCAGGAGGTGAATTTATTTTATTTCCATGTACTCCAATCTACACGCAGTTTGTATTTCTCTCTCTGAAGTGTTCTAACCCCAGACCATTACCTTATCTTCTTGCCAGCACCTCATTTTATGGATCCTGAGAGAACTCAGGCTTACCCTTCTCCGTCAGTCGTGACCCTTTCCGCTTCTACACAGGTACTAAGTGCGTGCTGGTAAGCAGTAGGGTGTTGGGTTGCTTTATTGCACTCCACACAACTTCGCTCCGGACGTGTTTACGAGCCTGCCAATCAGAATATTGCCACCATTTGCTCCGCTCTCTATCTCCCTTATCGTTCCAGTCTGACCTCAACCCAGAGAACGGTTGTGATCTAGGAGACCATAATGTCTCACTGAGTGTAAGATCAGTGTGCCAAAGAAACACATTACTCACTGTCCTTCAGTGACTACATGCGATAACTGTCTCGTTACTTACCTCGTCGAATAACATCGCGCGGCCCAATGCATTCTAGTCGATTTTCAGTGTTCATTATCATGCTACTCAACACATGTTAGTAGTGTGTTTGGATAAGTTCATTATTTGTGACACACACGCATTCTTTCCTTATAGGATATATACCATGAAGTGTGTGGTACGCAGCAGGCGGCGGCAGAGGGGAAGCCACGGAAACGGCTGCGTGGTGTCTACACCGTGCGTGCCCTGCTGATGGGCCTGCAGTCCCGGCTGACACACAACAACGGCGAGCGCTGGTCCCTGAAGGTACGCATCTCCGACGGCAGTGCCTCTCTGGACGCTGAGATGGAGGACGAACTGCTGAAGAGATTGATCGGGGTTTCCGCGGTGGAGGCGAAGGCGATGAATCAGCTGGGTCGACAGGGTGATAAAGTACGTCCCTGCCCCCACCACCTACGTTTATTTTTCATCAAGCATCTCTCGTAATTGTTAGGCTATTGGTGATAGGCTTGCCGGTTAACACTGGGGAGAATGGCATGACAATTTCTGGCTCATTAACCACCATCGGCCGGCCATACCCAATCCTAAGTGATACCCCATTCGAGAGGCTCGAGGGGCCATTTCTGGCTCATCGTTCCTCATCAGTCGGTCTTAGTCAACCCCAAGTGGTGCACTACCCGAGCCTCGAACTTCCGACCATTTGATCAGAGTCTGACGTCCTAACCACGAGCTCGTTGTTATACCGTTTTGTGTCGGGGATATTGACTTCTGCTGACAAACATTCACCGACCGTGAACGGACCTCCTCCCCGTTGCGCTCTGGTATTTTCTGTGTGCCCTAGTAAACGACCGCACTTTGAGGCTGCTGGCCCAGCACGGATTGGGGCATGGTACGCGTTACCCAGTGAGCACAAATTCCGCGCCTACCATAGCCAATACCTCAAAGAGGGGGTGAGGTGGCAAGCCTAGGCGTAAGCTTGTTAGGCAGTTACTGCACCCAATTCTAATACGAAATGGCTGACTGATTTGAAGAACTGGTAAATTGGAGAGGGAAGAGTGTGTGAGGTTGAGTCTGGGGCATCCACACTACCGTAGCGCATTCCTGACTGCAATCCATCGGACACGCTTTAAGCTGAGAAGAAGCAGCAGATGTTATTGTTGCAACAAGAACTTTATTCGCCTGATGTTTCGAAATCCGTCGCTTGCAGATCCATCATCAGCGGCAATGGTAGAAACGGGTAATTTGTACGCAGAAAGTTGCAGTTTTTATAGGATACTGCTCATTCGACGAGATCTGACCGCATATTCGAATTTGATGAGACTGAAATTCCTGCGAGAGTTGACAATTGTGTGAGTTACTTGAGTAACGGTTTATGGGCCCCCAGTCTGCAAAACAGTGCGATGGCTTGCGCAATCCATTTTGAGTGCTGAGGCCCAGTTTGACAAAAGCGATTTGTCACTCGGAGAACGCACAAGCGAACGCATTACCTAACACCAACGCCAGGGAGTCGAATGGCCGAGCATTCATCACGCCCAAGTCCATAACCTGTGAAGAAGGCTCAGCAAGTCAGAGCCCGCATGCCGGTCAACAAGGTATCAACACACAAGCAGGCAACCATCTTCGATAGGGAGAGCCGTTAATTGATCCTATCCTATAAATACTACAACTCACCGTGCATTAATTACCCGTTTCTGTCAATCTTCCCTGGCGATGTATTCGCGATAGATTTCGAAACGATGGGCGAATAAAATTCTTGTTCTAGCGATAACTTCCACTTCTTCTCAAGGAATGTAATATGTACGGGGTGAAGTTGTCACGCAGCTACGTGCTTACTATAATTAGTATCTTTATCGGTGGGGCTCAAATTTGATGTGATGACTGCTTGCTAGTCCGCACCCGAGTCGCTAATGGCCGCGATTTCACCATTGTTGTCGATTTTTGGCTTGATAAGGACTGCGGAGCCTATCTCGCGCCATAACTGGGACTGTGTTGGTCGCCCCGCCCTAAGCTCAGAAGGTCATTGCGTTTGTTATTTTAATGCGGCCCGGAGAACCAATGACAAGGCGGCCTAGTGGCGAAGTAATTATCACCGCAGAAATCAATAACTGATAAGATCACAGCCATTAACGACTCACCTGCGGATTGGCTGGCTGCTGTTATCAGGGCATCAACTACGCCTCCGCACGCTGAAAGCGGCTGCTGATAATTATAGTATGTGCATGTAGACACATGACAATTGCATATCACAGCTGCCGCATTGGATAACAACTAAAATGGCGAAGAGGAAAGGGAAGGAATTATGGGCAGGTTGTGGGCGTTCGCCATGGGTCAGGTACGTGGAGTAATAATTGCTGTCACTTGGAAGGAGTGAACAACTGTCACTCTCATAAGTACGGCACTGGCGTTTTTACTCTCCCAGATAATTAATATTGAATGTTGCAGTAAGTCCTTCGGATGAACAATTTTTAAACCCGGTCCGAAATCAGATTTAAGCTGATATCCCGCAACGACTGTGAGTGATAACCACTTAGTATTCACAAGATGCAGTCCTGACGAATACTGACTGATTTACCATTTAGCCAGCACTAACTAGGAGCCCGGTCACGCGTGTTTAATTTATACTGTGCAGTTGCGAGGAGTGTGCCTCATCAGTTGGTCTCTAAGGTTTCCCATCTGCTTTCTGGTGCATTAATTCCAGCACCGGAAATTGATGCTCACCGGTTACGCTGGTGGGAGGTGTTGATGAGCCTATTCTCCTTGTTTCCCAATGCCTCTGACGATATGTTCTAAGTAGGATCGCAAACGCCAAGCAAATGAGCTTCCATGTCCAGCGATCACATTTCCGACAGAAGCGAATATGTGAGTTCAAGGAAACAGTTCAGCCGTAGAAGATGCGATCGGTGGAATAAGAGCTTTATTTTCCTGACGTTTCGTATTCCTTCGGGAATCCTTAGTCATAGGTAATGGTAAAATAGTATGAGACATTAACAGATCGCGTAGTGATTATTGTTCGTAGCGGCCATCCGCATGCTTACTGTAGTCCACAGCTGTTGTAACCACCGCTTGGGATCGTAATTGGTGCGGTGATGGCTTGGCAGTTCGCTTTCGTGCCATTAATTGCCGCGATTTCGTGGCGGAAATCATCGCAAGAGGTGACAACCACGTGAGCCGCGAGCTGCTAGAGTCATGGTTCTCAGGACCACAGTCAACCATGCTATAGTCTATAGCGTTGGCAGTATTGTCTCCCTTATCTTTGCCCGCAATTCTATCTGTCTTGCTTGTCTGTGATTCAATGACGGCGTATGCAGGATGTACAGGACTCGTATCCAAAAACCCGAACAGATACTCCAGGCTATAATTGACTGACGGTTAAAAACCCTTTAAATGATTAGCCGGACTGAAATATAACTCCTTCCCACTCCATGGTGCGTGCTGACTTTCGCTTATTGGACTTTTCGCAGCAACATAATGAGAAATAACTCGTCTCAACATGGTACAAACTTCTAATTGCATATGGCTACAGGAACACATTTAAAGACTATACCGATTCAGTACTTTCTATTCCATTCAGTCGCTGGCTCTGTAGTTCCTGCCGGAGGCCTCTGTGGGTTTCAAAAATTACAGACAAAACAGTATGCCGTGACCAGGATTCGAGCCTGGGTTCTCGCGGCCACAACGCGATGTCCTAACCACTAGACTATCACGGCACAACATCGTCTCGCATTTGCGTTTTTATAACTCGACTGCAGACAATGCAAGTGCTCACGCGTTCTTTGCTCTTGGCGCGTGAGCATATTCAGCTCTGCAGATCACCGCACAACAGGGATGCGCATTTTTGTTGTGATGCTGCTTTTCATTCATGCAGGCAGCTCAAGTGCAAATATGCCTTCAGTTCCACATGATCGCTGCTATTGTGCGCGTGCGATGTAAGCGCATTTTTTGAAATGTTGGCTCTCCAACAGCTATATGAATTGCATTCTCAGGTCGTTCCCTCACAGATCACTGCATAATTTTGGGTAATGTAATATAATCAATTTCACTACTTATGCTACTGACTGTATTCCTGATAAAAGCTACTTATAGTACTACCACTTAGCCAGATTGCTTCTGGTGACTGTACTGGCCATTTCTGGCTTATAAGTCGTTTCCAACCGGGCAAACCCAGCCGCAAGTAGTGCACCCCCCGAGACTCGATCTCGCAAACTTTTGATCGGAATCTACCGTCCTAACCATGGAGTCACGAGCTTGTTGTCTTGCTTGTTTATATCGGCATCGTCGGCACGCGTTGGTACACGTCGTTAATACATTGGAGGTATTAAAAACATTTAGGCGAAATTAGATTGTTTACGGAACATTGTCTGAAGTTATTCCCGTGCAAAGAAAGGGAGTAGGACGACGCACACAGCAAGAGGTATGCAAGATTGTGTTTATACAAAAAACTTGACTCATTATGCACAAAAGAAGTCCGATTGGTCCATTTGTGGCTCATTAGATATCATCATCCCCAACCCCAAATGTTGCCCCGTCCGAGGCTCGAACTCGCGACCTTTTGATCAGCAATCTAACGCTCTAACCATTCAGCCATGGGCCCGTTGTCTTGCCGGATTAAATCGGTAGAAATTGGCACTCCTTTTGTTTGCTGATTACAAGCCCCTGTGCGGCTGCCGGCGGGGCCAGAAGATGAGCCCCAAGGCAGAGCGGGACAAATGATTTCTGTTAGCAAGTTTGGTGCACGTTCAGCAACGAGTGTCAATCTTTCCCAATCTAAATCGGCAATACAACGGGCTCGTACATAAATGCTTAGTGTTTGGCTTCTGAGCACCAACGTTATCTGATTTTGTTTCTTAACGTCCTTCCATAACCTAGCCAGAAAGTTAAAGAAATATTAATCATTTCAGTGCTAGCACGTATTAGAAGAATGTTCTTTAATCTTCTGTAACCCCGTTTGACTTCACGACTGCAACTCTCGCTTCTTTTGTCCCTTCCTCAACGATCCTACTACTACAACTACTACCATTGCCAAAACTACTAACAACTACTAGTAATGCTACTGGTACCACTATTGCTACAACTACCACTACTACTATAAATACAGTTAATATTACTGCTGCTACTAATACAACGGCTACTATGACTACTTCCAGTACCACTGCTGCTACTACTATTAGCACTGAAACTACCACCACTTATCCTTCTACTACTAATATTAGCACAACCACTTCCAATAATACTATTACTACTGTTAATGTTCCAACTAAGACAGATACTACAAGTACTTATACTATGATTACTTGCACTACTACTGTTACCTCTAAGGACGCAACTATTACTGTTACAGCAACAGCTTCTACTTTTTCCACTACCATTTCTCCTACTATAAATACCACGATGGATACTCAAACTACTTATGATGTTACTACCACCATTTCTACTAATACTACAGCCACTATTGCTACGTTTACTACTGATACCACGACAGCTAGTACTGTTTCTACTGTGACTACTTCGACTTCTTTTGCTGGTCCTATTACTAGTGCTTTCGCTAATACTACTACTCACATGATCATCAAGCCTACGACTACTACTCCTAACACTACTACAACTATCACTACTACTGTTGCTTCAACAATAAAAATTTTTAATATTGCTACCATTCCTACTGCAACTGCTACTATCACTACTACGACAGTTACTACAACTACTTATACTGCAAATATTACTAAAAATACTTTACTAATAATACCGCTACTACTTTTGCCTTCACTACCACCACTGCGACAGCTACTTCTAATAGCATTTATGTTACTTGTGTTATCGTTCGTTGTAATGGATTGCGCTCCCACCAATAATAAGTACTACTACTCTTCCTCCTCCTCCTCCTACTACTACTACTACTACTATTGCAGCTTCTGTTTTTTTAATATCGTTCGAAATTATACTGCTCATAAAAATACTATTACTAAAATGACTTCCGCAACTTCTATTCCTGAAACTACTACTACCACTGCCAGTGCTACTACAACAACTACTAATAATGCTACCACTGCTTATACTACGATAATCACTTCTGACTTCTCTTATCGTTTGTAAATGAGGACGGCGTTCCTACCAATAATAATAATAATAATAATAATAATAATAATAATTTGAATGGTACTAACAACAGTGCTAATAGTTCTATTAAGCAGTCATAAGGGAACTGCCTTCGGTAATCTTTCCTCTTTCCTTCCTTTGTTTATTATCCTCTTCCTTTGCTTAGGCTCAAAAACGTCGCCTGCAATCCATCTTCTCGACTTTCCAAGACCGACTGTTCCATCTCAACGGCCTCTTCGACATTCTCATTCCTGAAGACATGGATTCCACTCCACCGCGTCTCATCAATTACCGGGATATGGATGCAGCCTGGTTGCGTGATTTACAACAGCGTGTCTCCGCCTTCAACTACAACTGACTCCTCTGGCCGTTCGCTCAAATATGTGCATTTTGTTCCCCCAGTCTGCCACCTCCAGAGTTTGATGAATTACTTATTTTACAAATCAATCCGATCTTCTGCTTTTCACGCTAACGTGACAGTTTCACGGAGTTGGTAACAAATCAACATCTATAACGACCTAAAAATGCTCTTAATCCTCGGTGTGGACTGTCGTTTTGAATGTCTGAACTCAGTCGTCAGTTGTGACATACAGTAGGTGAAGTGATTAGTGCGGAGTCAAGACCAACATTGGACTTGGTAGTTTAGCATGAATTTGGTCACGTTATTTTGATTTAATGGGTGGAGTTTACCCGGTAAATTCTTTAAGTGGAGGAAAACTGCCTGTTTGGTCCAATATGTTTAAGGATAGTAGCCAGAATTTTGGGGTCGTCGAAGGTTGCCTGATATAAAACAAATTTCCCATACTATTTACTTTGACAGAATCCAAACCTTTATTTCTATTCGTTGTGTCATGGGAGGCCACCAATAAAAGCAAGAGAAGTTTAAAATAGATCCCTTCAAGAACCGGAAAATCTAGTCTTGATGAAAATCAGGTGAAGACAAGTTTAGACAGCCGCATTCTTTTTCAGAAACACGTAATAAGTTAAGCTTCAAAGATTATTTTTTTTGCCAGTATCTGAAGTTTTTGTCACAAAAAGCAGCAAAAAACTTTGATTGTATTTTGTCTGACTGCAGTGACCATTTGGGACTGTAAAAATCAGCGCACATATTCTATTGCACCCATAAATGTAAAAAACAATCTCATTAAATCTTAAGCATGCAAAAAGATACTTTTTGTACGATATGCTTTCCGAAACAGGTAGAAGATTAACAATTTTCGCAAAATCTTTGTATATATTCGGCCTGTCTTTGCAATGTTACAAGGGAGCCTAAAAGTAGCGAAATATGGTTAAACATAATTCCAATATAAAGAGGAGAGCGTTTTCTTTCATTGGCAGTCGAAATTCTATCATTTCGTTTGAAGCGAATTAAAAAAACTGGTTAAAATGTCTGTTTTCCCTTTGACGGCAAGACAACAGGCCAATGGCAAAAGGATTAGAGCGTTAGGTCGCGAGATCGAGCCTCTGGTGGTGCACTTCTTGCGGCTGAGTATGCACGTCTAAAAACAATTAATCAGTCAGAAATGGCCATCCCAGTTTCCAGTCGTCGTTGCCGGACAAACAATCTGCCAAAGTCTTAGTGTAGCTTTTATATTAGTATCAGGAATGCAATTAGTGGCAGACGTAGTGAACTTAATTATATTGCATCACCCGCAAGTTTAAATGTAGAACAACATTGTGCTGTGTTGTGCGAGGCAACGACCTGAGGATGCAATTCGTATGGCTGTTGGAGAGCCAACATTTCGAAAAATGCGCTTATGTCGCACGCACGCAATACCAGTGATCATGTACAACTGAAGGCATAATTGCACTTGATTTGTCTACATGAATAAAAAGCATCATAAAAATAAAAATGCGCGTCAATGTTGCGCCGTGATAGTCTAGTGGTTAGGATATCGCGTTGTGGCCGCGAGAACCCAGGCTCGAATCCTGGTCACGATTTAAAAGGTGCCGAGGCCTTCAACAGGAACTGAATGGGATAGAAAGTCCTGAAATGACAAAGCTTTTAAATTTAATCCTGTAGTCATTAGTAACTATAAACGTCTCTGCCAAGTCGAGTCGAATTAACTCTTATTTTGTTGCTGCAAAAGGCGTACTTCACGAAAATCAGCAGGCACCATGAAAGTATTCATGTTGGGGTTGGAGGGGTTATATTCAAGTGCGGCCCATAGATTAAATCGGTCTGTGCACATTGATCAACGAGTGTCAATACCAGCACTATCATTACTATCGTTTATACTACTGCCATCTGTTCGTCTGTTAAACTCTCAGCGACTCTCCGTTGCATGGCGAGGTGGGAAAAACTCACGCGATACCGACCTCACACTTCCTCTATGGATAATTTTATTACTTATAATACGACTATTACCATTGTTATTATTTCAGCGCAAAGTCTACTGTCACTATATACTAAGTTTAGGCGGTGTTTACGGCTGCGGCCTACGCCCTCTCTCTGTGCGGCCATCTTGACTTGTCGCCGTTTAAACACAGTTGAGAGGGTTAGAGTGGGGTAGGTAGCGGCGCGCCTGCTATCACTATACCTGACCACAGTCACCGTCTCTACTCTTGAGTAAATGGTGGACATATTCGCTTGCGATGGTCGAACTAACACACACACACACACAACATTTCAAGACTACTCGATAAGTCTTATTGGTAGCAGAGATACAAGCTGAAAGCCTAAACACGCGTTTCGCCAGTATTCTGCCGTTTCGCGAAGTTCGGCTCATTAGTTTATCTCCCCCCCAGTATTTATTTTTCAGGGACTTCGGCCCGAATACTCTTGTTAATTCTAGGTCTACGCCTACTATCCTTTATTTAGATTGAGTTGTTCTAGGTTCATAATTGATTTTTGAGGTACCTAAGCAATCAGAACTTTCAAACTTTGAGGATTTATGAAAAAACACTGGAGAACCACTGATGGGCTGGATCCTTCGTAGCTGTGTCAAGAAGCAGCAGCAGAATATCAGCGAAACGTGCGTCTGGGCTCCTAGTTACTACCTGTGCTGCCACTATGGTAAATAATTCCATACTTTCTATTGCGGTCTGCATTTTCGCGGCTTAAGCATATTACGCACTCATCCCGCAGTGGTTGATGGACCTCGGCCCAACCATATCGGTATTTTTCTAGAGACCGTGCATTTACTGATCAGCATCAAGTTCAAAAATTCATTTCCAAGGAAAATTATAACCTGTGATTTCAAAACCGCCATATCAATGAGAAAGCACACAAGCAATGTTGGAGATCCACTGATGAGCCGGACATCTCACAACTGTCGCAAGCAGCGGCGGAATACCGACTTATTTGCGCCTGGATTTTTACCTGGTACCTGCGCTGCCATTATTTCCACAACTTATACTACTGTATCTCTGCTAGCAGCATGTGTATATTAAGTGGTTACTTTGCCGTCGCTGACTTAACTCGGCGGAAGATCAAACTGGATTTTAAGCTAGTGCATGGTGTATCATTAGAACTTTTTATGCACTAATGGCCGTTCGTTGGCAGTTTATTGAATAGGACGTGGTTATCTCACTGTATCTGACGAACGTCTGCTCATATACTGCTTTAATTTACGGTATGCATCTTAAGAGCATAATACAAACAATAAACGAGCGATTCATTTAAGTATGAGTTATAAAGCATTATTATTATTACTATAACTACTACTACCCATATACTGACACTCCCGCCTATGTTGTTACTAGCACTGGTCTGAGCGCTACTGGTGCTACTGTTATTTCCAATGAAATTTCTACCAATAGAACGTCCACGGTTGGAGTACTAGTGGCCTTCCTACCACTTATGTCAGCTCTACTAGTATTCCGAACACCATAAGTCCCAGGAAGTAATTGACAAAGAGTAGATGCGGTCGTTGGGACAAGAAATTTACTGGTAGGACAGTTCAGCTTCGCTCTCGAATCC
This sequence comes from Ligula intestinalis, assembly GCA_036362985.1. NCBI lineage: Eukaryota > Metazoa > Platyhelminthes > Cestoda > Diphyllobothriidea > Diphyllobothriidae > Ligula > Ligula intestinalis. The sequence goes on along the minus strand of JAYGXS010000007.1, from coordinate 14,213,121 downwards.
AAATTCAGAGGCAGTTGCATAAAGGACGAATAAGGATCTTTTTCCAGCGATCACGTCGATTTCCTCTCGATTTATTTTAATGCAGTAATTATTTGCTACTTAGTAGAACGAAATAAGTAGTAAAGGTGTCGTAGTATATTTCAGTGGGGATAGAGTAGAAACCTGTCGCGGAAATCGAGTACATCTTCACAGTTGAATGGGGTCGACTCAGACGCATCCGTTTGATGCCTACATACATAAGTCACCCCACAGCGGTCTCAAAAAATTTTCCCGGACAGGGACTCGAACCCTGGGCACTCAGATTAAAAGTCTGATGCTCTACCGACTGAGCTACTCGGGCCGTTAATAATTTTGGGGCTTGCAGGTCTTTATATTAAGTAGCATCATAAATACTCAAAGTGCAGGCATGCCGAAGTCAGTCATCAACAGGTGTGACTCAAACACTGAACCCTCAGTGTAAAAATCTGCTGCTCTACCGACTCAGTCACCCAGACAATTTATGTTGCGTGTGACACTGTTCATTGAGTGCTGCATGGTAGAAACGGGAGGGTGACTTGCTTCTTCTAATGGAAGACGTGCTCAGCAGTTTCACCTTTAAAGGCCTTTGTTTAAACTTGATCCCTCCACGTGTGTCACACATAACCTTGTCAAGGAAGGCGATACAAGGCCTTTGTGAGGACAGCTTTCGATAAATTTTCATTGGACCATTAGAGTTTTGTGGGAACGGGGTCAGAGTTAAAGCCTGTGGTTAATTACATACGTCAGTTCATCTAAGCGAGTCATAGTGGGAGTAGGGGTCGATAACAGAGGGTTGATTACGCGACAGTGGGGCTTTGGGGGAGGCGGCCCAGGGGTGGGAGGGAGCAGAGAAAGAGAGAGAGAGCGCGCGCGCGAAAAAGTGTAGGCAGTTAGGCGACTGTTGGTCATGCCATGCGCGGAGCTTGCAGGAGGCTCCATTGTGCAAATAAAACTGGCTTCTTCAAGATAATAGCTGTGGCCTCTTTTGTTGTTGGTAGACGTTGACCCAGGATCTTCGGCTAGTTTGGTGGGACCTTATAGACCACCAGGAATTTTTCTTTGGAGTCAAACAATGTGCGCGAGGATGTCACTGTTCATGATCCGTTCTCCGCCATGCTGGACGGTATTCCTCTATTTCTTCTGGATAGGCACCGACTCCTGCGACAAATATAACCTGCTCTACAGGAGCAAGTAAAAAAAGTAGATACACATACACGTGTTCTGAGTTGGCAGTCTTTTCTTACACTCTCAGTGCAAGGCCGGGTTTGTTGAAAATAATATCCGAACTCTCGCAGCTAGGAAGGTTCGTGACATGGCTTGGTCAAGACTTCTTCTATAGGAGTTCGCTTGCCACATCCCCTTGAAAGGAAACTTTCAGAAATTACGTTTTCACATCCAAAGTAAGTGCGTCAGGTTTTATTTGTCGCGAGACCATATTCCTATAATGAATCTCTAGGAAAACCCACTCTCGCAAAGCAGGTCGCAGATTTTCTTAAGCTCCTCCGCCTCCTGCTCAATACAATCTGCCGTGCTAATGTTTCTAGTTCTTTGCGAAAAGCAGCGGACCAGATTGACCTTCTGTTGGAGGGGTCGGCAACCTTTTTAACCAAGAGAGCCAAGAAAGCAAATATTTGGGAATATTTTTCAGTGAAAGTCATATAGTAGCTAGGCGACATCTCTTCGGGCAATAACAGAACACTTGAACCTGCTCCGCAATCGTGCTGAAGCAGCTGTCACTGCTGTCTCAAGCTCTCTCAGGTCTGGCTGGACGCAATCAACAATAGTCCTGGCTTCGCCAGTGACCACTGACACATGGGAGAGCAATTTGGTGTTCTGTGCATAATAGATCACTCCTTCTGGTGACTTCTTTCTTTTAACTTCCAACCTAGGATTTGTCCTGATGACTGTAGTTATTCAAGTACAACTCACTACTTAGACCCCTAACGAGTAACTAAAGAAAAAAAGCTTAAGTTTCTGAGAGAGCCATACGCACTCCTCAAAAGAACCATATATGGATGGGCAAGAAACCATTAACGTTCGCACATTGTCCAGGCCGTGTTTTTCTTTGATAAACGCTCCTCTGGAAGCTATCATCAGGACTACGTCTAAGAAAGGTAGCAAACCTGCACTTTCCCCTTCTGAAATCAAAAGCGGCTCTCAATATCACCCGACATTGACTCAAATTGTGAGTCATAAATGTAAATGAGATTGTCAGGTGAAATAATTAACATACCGTTTTCTGTAGAAGAAGATTTGACCACTGGAACAAGAGTTTTTTCCTGACGTTTTGGATTCCGTCGGGAATCCTTACTCATAGATAATGGTAGGATAATTGGAGCCATGCCCAGATAAGGGTGAAAAATGCACAGATTGCACGGTATTTATAGTTCGTAGCGGTCATCCGCGTGCATACTGTAATTATCCGCCCATCTCCCGTAGTCACCACTTGAGGTCTTAATTGGTACGGTGATGGCTTGAGACTTGGCGTTCAACTTATTAATTGCCACGATTTCCTTGTCCGTGTTGGATTCGGGCTTGGTAATTGCGCAGTCATTATGCTCACTGTCGTTTGAGTTGTTGCTGGGCTCGGCCCTTTCCACGTGACTGATTATCTTGCTCAGGCAACTTCTTAGTACGCAGTAGAGAAATGCCAAATCGTTGCGCTTGTTGGTTGGCTGAGGGTCTGAGAACCATGACTCGAACAGCTCGCTGCTCACGCGGTCTTCACGTCTTGCGAGGATTTTGGGCTCGTTTAACTTTAAAATATGGCCGGGTTTCGTCAAATTAGCGGCAACATAGGAGCTGGTGTCTTTCTTTTTCACCGCCGCAGCATGCGTGGCCAGTCGCAACCAGAGTTATCTCCCGGTTTCTCCGACGTAGTTGCATTGCTGAATATATATATATATCTAGTATCTATCCGGAAGTACGGTATGACATCATGTTAATATATATATATATATATATATATATATATATATATATAGATATATACATGAACTTTGTTTAGTTCGGAAGCCTATTCGATCGGTGTTCGCACATTCCTGAGTGAATATATATATATATATAACAGAGAAGGTGGATGACAGCGTTTGGGGGTAACTTTATACAGAACGCTTTCGGGTTTATTTGCCTTCATCAGCCAAGCATAACCCTGAAAACCAACTGGGTTGGACAGCACAAAAAAGGCACTCACAGACGGCTCAGTTGGTCCCCTACTGGGTTCTACCAGATCGGCCATAAGCACTTCATCGAATCGCAGTTCATCAGCACATCGCCATCTGCCATTTTCTGACACTGCAGAACGGGTATATATTTACTCAGGCGGTCACCCATTGGGGACCTCTGACCACCACATGAACTTTGTTTAGTTCGGAAGCCTATATAATCGGTGTTCGCACATTTCTGAGTGAATATATATATGGACGCGAAAATGCGTGTTTTCGGACATAATTGAGCAGGTAAGGCGATCACGGGAACCAAAGGTTTATCGTCCTGACGTTTTGGAATCATACAAGCTTCCATTGTCAAAGGTAATAGTCACACGAATTGTCACAGTATTTGAAGGTAAAGTCAGCTAGGCAGGCCAATGACTGTTGTTGTCATGCGGCCGTGGGCTCGTCTCGGCAGGGGGGGGGGGGCGGTGGTGGCGTCGGAGTGCTAATGTTCAGTGATCACGTTTTCATGATCCGTTGGTTGAGTTCACCCTTCGTCCTTCTGTGTTGACAACTCCCCGCAAACGTGCGAACAGTGGTTGCCATGTCTGTGTTCACGCGTCGGTTGCTGCCAGGCTGGCGATCATCGCTGGTGTCACGCTGGTGTCACCGATGTCAATGTTTATCGAACTAAACCAGTAGGACAATGAGCTCGCGCCCGAATGGTTGGGGCGTTTGACTCTGATCAAAATGGTAGCGAGTGCGAGCTTCGTATAGTACACCGTTTGGGTCTAGATATGACTGGCTGATGACGGCTAATAAGCCAGAAATGGCCATTCCAATATCTCTGGCCTTTGATGGCAGTACTGTCTGTCTAACGGCAACTTGAATTCTCTTTTTTGTGAGATGTTTGATCCTAGACGGAAGCAATTATTAATAGCTACGTTCTTTGGAAACACAAGAAAATGATAGTGAATCACAATCAGGTCCTAGGAGGGTGAAGTTCACAAGGATAAATAGTCCGCCTGGTTCAGATGTGGAGTCTCATTCTATACCGTAATCCCTTTCCTCCACCCCACCTCTCCGCCGTCTACCTGAAGCCAGCGTCGACGCTTCATAGAGTAAAGTACAACTGAAGACAGAAAAAACATTTATCCTAATTACACATATTATAATTACACTATAAAACTCCGTTCTGACGTTTTTTTGGGGTGGAACAGATTAATTTAATTTACCTTATTTCAAATAGAGAACTTTGTTTTGCAGGACAGTCTGTTCCTATTTTCATCCTATGACACAGGACAACTGGCCTCGCCAACAGTCTTAGCAACAAATTTTTTGCCACCACTGCACATATGTACAAATAGGGCACTCAAAGGAATTATTCCTACATACCCTCAATATACTGATACTGATACTGAAGACGAACGTTTCAAATGACGCAGTGGGTGCCGGAATGGATTGAACTCGTTCACGGAGGTTCCACTCTACTATGTTTTTGTTAAAACTACTAGTCATCTGTATGTTCCTTCTCTAAATTTAACAAGATTATATCAAAAAAAAGTTATTTTACACCATGCTAAACATTTACTACAGCATGTTGTGGGGCGTCCATCTCCACGGTAAAATAAAGGTATTTTACTGAGGGTCCCAAATCTCGCTGTGGTACAAAAAATACGGCCAAGCAACATAAGCGCTATGTTTTGGGATAAAAAACTTCAGTAATTGACAAAAAATTATCTTTAAATCCGCATTAGTTCCTTGTTGCTGAAAAACAGTGCTATTCTTCACATTTATTTTCCAGTTCCAGAAGGTGTTTTGGTACATTTCCTACTTGTACTTATGATCTATTTTAGGGCAAGCGAAAAAAACAGCTTTTCAGTGATATATTATAGCATAAGATATTTCTGGAGTATCCGGTAGCCTGTGATTTTACCAATATTCGGTCATTTTTCCTTTAATTTAAAAGATTGGACATGCAGATTTCTGCAATTAAAGGCTTTCTGAACCTCAACTTAAATCAAGCAATTAAACTAGCAAGATAAAGTGTACAATTAACTACGGTAGATGATGAAATCTAAGGTCTTTTTTACAAGAAAATCCCTAGCACGCAAAAAATAGCCCAAGCTAAGTTCCCTCAAGTCCTAATGCAAGCATCCTTATAAATAGAAGTAATGTTAACGTTTAATCAAGTAATAATATTTGGTAAAGTAAAAGTATTTTTTTAAAGAAAAACAGCAAATTTCGAAAAAGTGAAAAATCGGAGCTACTATGAAAACTTAATTTTTCATGTACAGGAAGTGTGGTCATGCAAAGAACAGAGTGAATATAGCAACAAAAGTAGGATTATCTTTGAACACAATCCTTTTGTGAAATGTTTGGATACATATGCTGATGTATTACGCGCAATGTAAAGTACAGCTGTTACTGAACAACCCAAAGTTTCAGTTCGTTATTGATGATTTCACAAAGCATTCCAGTTGTTACTTTGTTTCTACAGCTTTTGAGAAACGCTGCACTAACTCAACCACATGACTGTGCCGATTGGGTTGTCACAGGAGTGAGGTATTTTGTAAACTCAGATGCGGACATGCTGTCCGGGACCAGTAAATTTAAATCAATTTGTAATGTGCAATCGTAAACGTACCATGTTGTGTTCATTGAGAGAAATTTCGTTCTGTCACATTCCTTCGTAATTATTTCGAAACTTTGAATGTGATAAGCTTGAATTTTTTGCTGGAAATTCTGCTTATAACTTAACGATTTTCAGTGTTTTTATTCCATTGTCCGTAAATGCAATTTTTTATGCCTAGTTACTAAACAGTTTAAAATAAGAAATTTTCAAAAATATTTACCTAAATAATTGGTTTTCAAGGATTCTCTCTGATGACTTGTCTGCTTGGGTCAAGGTTTTACCATCATCCAAGCATGTCAAGTCATTGCCGAGTAAAATGAACGCCCACAAAAAAATTCGCCTAAGATTATTTAACAAACTTTAGATAACAAGTTATCTCCTGAAATAGGACTTTGATTGGCTGCTTGAGCATCACATACTACACGTCTTTTGGAGATAAGTCAAGATCAAAATGGGAAACTTTGACTTGTTTTTTGATTTTCCTTAAAACTAGGGAAAATGAAAGAAATCACTTTTCTGAGTATACCAGAGCAGGTTTCAGTATATTTGTTTACTTCTAGGCTCCACTCTAAGATAACAAAGCACAACAGAGTGTTCAATGCGAACGGAAATTTTACCAAAAATAATCATTTGCGGCCCGTTCCGTTTCAATTTTTTTATATCCATTGATTCCCTTTTGTATACTCAAGGCGTTTGAACAGGGTTCATTTTCGGCGTAACAGAGAATACTTAATCATTTCGCAATAGCTCATACATGGTTGATTAGGAATTCTATTTTCGGCATCATAAAACAAATGATGGTCTCATGAGTTCATTCCTTATCTTAATTACTTACTTATCTGAATAGATTTGCAGGACAAGAAGTCTTAAATTTAGTCCGTTATCTCATAAATGCACACACCTCCATTATATGAACGCCAAGCGAAATTTTTTGTTCTGTGAACAGATAAATTTCAATGTTTCTGGTTTTTATTTATGTTCTTTTATAGTACAACACTCACACACACGAAGTTTCAGTTTGCAGCGTTTAGTAGTGCAGGAACTTCCTTGGATATCAGCAAACGTTGGATTTGGCCCAATTCCGCCCTTATTTGCCCCCATTATACTGCTCTGAACCGAAATTTTTTCTAGTAAACAGCATTTTGCGCCTCAATTCAACCCAATGAACAAAATAAACAACCTCAAATTTGTGTTAAATCTCACACTCAAAGTTTGATCTTCACACTTCAGCAGCTATGCAATCTACCGTATCTACTCATATTTCGATGAGGACGTTACATGATTTAGATAATGTACTGTATGAAGACAGGAGGCGTGAGTTACCGAAGTAGTTGACAGCTTTCCAAGCTACTGCATTTAACTCATCGAGGCTGTGAAGATACTAACAATAAGGATCACTCTGCCACCGTCATCATCATCGCTATATCTACTTCCGCTTTTATTGTTCTTGTTCTTGTGTGTGTGTGCGTGTGTGTGTGTGTGTTGGCCCCCCTAAACGGGCCGCGCGGTAGATGGGCTGGACCAACACGGAGGCCAGATGAGGGTACGGCAGGCGTTATTCTGGTCGCCGGCTCATAACAAATACCGAACACGGGGTAATGCGTAGTGGCACGCACAGGGGCGACCTGGGCCGCGCAAGCCACCTGCGCCTTCTCCCACCTCTTATCTTTTTAACTTTGTCTTGACACCGGGTTAGGTTGGGGGTGGTCAGAGAGTGAGAGTAGGTGCTCCACAAGCCTACTCTTACATTTTCCTTCCCTTCTTTTCCATTGCGGAAGTCACTGTGCCTGCTTCAACTTGCTGGCTTGCTTCAAGTTGCTTTAGCTTGCACGTTTGGCCATCCTCGAATACGACGGGCAAACTATCGTGCGTGTTTTTACGAGTGAGGTAGATGCTGCGCAAGTCTTATATCACTTAAAGCTTACTCACTTGCATTGTGCAGGAACGCGTAATAGGCGTGGCCTTACGTCCAATCCAATAACTGTCTTTTGACGCTGTCTTGAAACGGGGCAGGTGGGCAAAGAAAGAGAGTGCGGTAGATGCAGCGCAAGTCTACAACCACCTGAAGCCAACTAAGGCGCAAGTCACCGCCTCTGCCCCAACCTGTTTGTAGCCTACGGTGGACAGAAAAGAAACCGAAAAGAGGTCTATTCGATCGCTGGAACAGCATATTTCTTTCGCTTGAAGTTTCGATATCGGTCGCGGATTCATCATCAGAAACCTCAGCAAAAAGCTATAATCAAAATGGATAATCGTGTTCGCTAAACAGGCCGCTTGGTAGATGCGCAGGACCAAAACAGGAGCCAAATAAGTGTATGGCAGTCGTTATTCTGGTTGCACGCCGAAAACAAGTTTGTCGAACATGGGGGATATTGAGGCACGCGGAGGAATGGCTTTGGTCACACCAGCCACCTGTGCCCGATCCCGGCTCCAGTCGGCTTGACTATGTATTGAAACCGTGCTTGGATGGTAAGAGACAGGGTGTGTTAGATGCAATGCAAGTCTACTGTCACTTAAAATTCATTCACGCGCAAGTAACCGTTCCTGCAGCATTCTGTTTTGGAGCATATGGCAATCGTTGTTGAAATTGACGGTCAAACTGTCGTGTGTAGAGGAAGAGAGCCGAGCGTCAGTATGACATACGGTATTGGCAGTTGAATGGATCATTCCGCTTTAAATTTTGCCGCCACATTCATTGAAGAAACTTTGAACCACAGTTGCGTTCTTTTGCACCCAAGATATTTGAAAATGTCTGGACAGGTTTTTCTTAAAACCGCAGTGTTCTTGCATTTCCTGGTGACTCGCTGTCAGCCCATCGATACTTTCCAAATGCTGAAATTGCTAAGACAGCTATTATGAATATAGGGATTAATACTCTACGTGAGCCTAGTAGTCATTCTGGTCGATTCTAGATGAATGCTTAGGAAATCTTACATGCGTAGTCAGTTTGCTGTTCTGTAATGGTGGATTCCGTACGAGCAGTTAGTTGGGCGGGTAAAGTCGATCCAAATTTGATTAAATTCGCGGCGGACGGTGAGCCTTGCAGCTCAATAGCAGAGTGTGGGCCACGCAAAAGCCTCTTCTGCTCTGTAGGTTCGAATTTCACCGAGGCTGCGAATTCTTCACAATTGGGTCAACTAGATGAATACTAATTGATGAACGCTCACCGGACCAATAACAGAACTCATCTGTTCCGTTCTGCCTGTGCTCTTGACAGAGACACTGACAGCCGCAACAGCTAGTAGTGTAGGCAAGGGAGAGGGAAATGGCCCTTTATGACTTATTAGCCGTCGTCAGCCAGTCCCAGACCACATTGGGCACCACTTGAGGCTGGAACGCACAATGTTTTTGCTCAGAGGCAAAGGCCCTAACTATTGAGCCACGAGCTCGTTATCCTGCGGGGTTAGGCCGAAGCATAGTGACACACATTGACGAACGTTAGCCTGACCGATAAATACTCTGTCAATGGCTAATAATAACACTACCTTTGCCGCCGATATTGCCACCTTCAGATTGTTTTAATAAACAGCAGCAGGCATCGGCATGTCAGGCAAAGCCGGTGATTGTTTGCAACTGCCCGTGTTGCAGCAAATATTAACATCCGGTTATGTGACCTTCGACCATGTGTGGTGTTCTTTTACATGCAAGAGTGTCGTCACAGTTATGGTCAGTGTGCTTAGTCCTATCGATTTCGAGATGTTCTGCACCAGCCTGGCAAGAGCTTAAACGACGAGCTGCCATGTCCTTTCCGCATCATTGACCATGTGAACAGTTAAAAATACTGAACATTGCTGACACAAACAAAGGAGTCTAGAATGTGACCATTTCTGACTTATAAGCCATCACCAGCTAGTCATGCCTAACCCCTCGAGTGGCCCCACTCGAGGCTTGAATTCGCGATCTATTGTGACATCTTGTGGTGACTCACTTCGCGCAGAGGATAATCGAGCGAAATTTAACCGCCACCAACGAGTGCGCATGCACAGGCTGCCTACGCCCGTCTGTCTAACCAATCAATCAAGCCAATTAACTTTCAAGGTCAAATCCCAAGGACCTCAACGCAGTGACTATCTTTAGGCCGGGACTTCGGACCAAGCCGCCCTAGCGGAGGGATGGGCGGTCAGACAGTCTCATTCATCCTTTCTTTTTTGCATTCCTTCTCTGCAGAATATACTGTTTCTACCCCTGTGGCCTCCTCACGACTTCTCCTCTCCTAAGGGCCCAGGCTTGAAGATCGGACTGTTACTAATTTCTAATCCACTGAACCACTGGCTCCTTGCCTGGTCGGTTCAGATCAGGAATTGGCACAGGAACGCGACCCCCCCCCCATCCATCGGTTACGGAACGAGTTAGATAAATGTTCTCCAGCATCAGTAAGGACAGCTTTTTTCCATATCCACTCAGGCGTCAAATGAGACAGGATTTGTTTTTGGCATGGTTCAGCCTGACAGAGTAGAAAACCTTCCGGAGATCTCTACGCACTTAATGCTGTTAGATGCGGCCTTCTCTGTACGCGCCGGTTTGTCCCGATTTGTTTAGTCGCCAAAAAGTTTGATAACACTGCCGAAGGTTGGGATCGATCAAAAAATAGCCTTAATTAACTCGTAGAAGTGTTTTGGTCGTTTGCGCACAATTTTTTGTTCTTTTTTTCCTACTAATGGGCACCGCTGCGTAATTATCAGTGGGCTGCCGATATTTCCTAAATGATGTGTGTCACATCCCATTTCTATTTATAAATTGTTATTGAGTTAAAAACCTGCCAAAATAATTGCCTGAAGAACAACATATGGTATTTATGATGGTCTATTTTTCATTATTTATTAGACCCATAAATAAGACTAGTCTTTCAGCACAGTATATTGAGACAAAAAAGACGAGATGTCTACAGTTCCATTGTATTCCAGGGAAGCATACGGCTTTATGCCTGAACAATTGGGAGACTGGAAGACTACACATCCTCCCGCCTACGTTTCAGGTAATAAAATACGCCGTTTAGTTAGCAAGACTTGCAAAAGCGTAAGTCCTCCCGACTCCCAGATAATAGGTCAATTGTCGCGCGTGACCGTTGCTAAATTACTCATAGGGAATGTCAGTATTGCAATTTTTGAATGGTTCTTGTGCTGTCCACAAAATAATGCATTGCATATGCAGACTTGATCGTGAGTATGGAAAAAATGGGGAAATGCTGACAGTGAAAGACCATCGAGTATGAAAATAAGATTATGGTTATCTATCTCTGTGACATTTGTGAGTTTTATACACATGCATACCTATTTTTCTATGAAAGAATGGCACAAAATGCCTTTCATAAAAGACATTATTCTACCTGCCGACGCCACAGGTGAACACAGCAGATGTGGTCTAACACTTTACTTTGATTCCGTTGAATGTAATGATGCACTGCATCGGTAAACTACAGTTCTGCGAATCCTGCAAGCAAATTTCAGGACGAAATTTAACTGGGTAATTTTGCGTATATCTGGACAGGTTATTTTTATCAACTGAGTGGATTTAGTAATGAGAAGAGCTTTGGTTTGGATAACTGTCCTCTTATTTAAAGTCATTGGAGGAAATAGGACCTCAAATTAGCTAAATCATGAGTATGTTTAGATAAAAGGAATTCCGTATGCTATAAGGAAAGACAGGACGAAACCTTCTCCTAATAAACATTGTGCTGTGGAAGAATTCCATTATTTTTAGAAAAAGTCTGAATAATCCCTTCCAGTACTGGAAAAGGTTGTGCGAAGTTGATCAAATAGAAGTAAAGCGAAGTTTTAGGAATCGCATTTATTTTCAGAAACAAGCAGCAATAGAAGTTAAAAAATTATATTAAGCAATTCTGTGAAGTTTTTTTGGAAAACATGCAGTAAGAAAAAAGTTCTTAGTAGAACATTTCCTTTTACCGCACAGCTGGTCGTGCGCGTAAACAAAGTTTCTACATGTAACCGCGCAGACAGTTAAAAGAAGGTCTTAGTGAATGTTAGTCATATATACCTATAGTTTTTTAAACAATAGCTTCCGCTCAAGCGTTATTTGTAAACGGAACAGACAAAAGAATAATGAGTACTTCAAAGATGGTCATATACGTGGCCTGTTTTTTGCATTCACGTGTTTATAACGGAGCTTGTAAAAAAATTCCTTAAGCGAAAAAAAATCCGTTATAAAGAGAAAGATATATTCTTTCATCTCCCATCAAATTTAATTGCTTTACTTCCGATAATTTAAAGAAATTGTCAAACACCCCCAATTTTCCTGTGAGATTATCTTGGATAAAGTTAATATACGCAGAAGTTCGTCAGCTAAATATGTAATAAAGGCACTTTTTAAAAGGGTAACCTATTATGGAAACTTTTTTATCAATCTTAGGGATACAAATATGCGTGGTATCTAGCAGACATGTTATATGCTCGAAAATGTGGTTTGCTGTTTTGAAGCATTTCCGAATTTGACCAACATGGCCATCTGCATAGGCAATTATATCAAAAAGCTCGTTTTTTCGGTAAATGCTGGTTAGTTTTATCTTATTGTATAGGGTTTGATGTAAACGTCGAACAAACGGACAATAAGTAAAGTGATTCATGAATACACCAAAAATTCGGAAATGGAGAGAGAATTTATTCAACGATATTCGATAACTACGCATATAATCATTCTCAAATATAAAAAATATTTTGACTTAAGGCAACCTCTCTTTGTATAAAGAAAGTGGTTGCTTAAAGTTTTATACTTAAACTATTGAAATTAATTGTTCTAATTTATAGCTATTTTTGACGTCTCCACAGGCTGGGAATTATCGAAATTTTTTTTATTTTTCTTAAAAAACACAAAGTACTTCTTATAGTTCTTTTGAGTACTTAACATGCTGAATGTTGCTCATAAATAGTTATAAGTTTTCATAAATGCGTCCCCGCTGGTATGGGAGAAATAATCAAACATTTAAAAAATTAAGGAAATTTGCTTGCTGCACTCACAGAACTCTATTTCAAGCTTACCTTACTGATGTACCTGCTAACGATTTATTCAAAGAACTAGAGCTTTTTCAGAAACCAACTTTCCATTTTTTCGACCACTGTTAGAAGAAACTTAAAGGGGCTCCTACTGGCTCACCTATATCCGACTCTCTGACCGAAGTCCTATTGCAGAAGTACGAATCCATAGCCTTTTCCAAAAATACTACTTAAAAGTGCAGACGGGCTACGTGGATGACATGCTTGTAGTCGTCAACGAAAATAATTAAGGCCAGTGCCACAAGGATTTTAACTCTACATTTCCAGAAACTTAGCTCATAATTGAGACGGAGGTTGGTGGATAACGTGAGGAGGTCCTTGTACACTGAAATACATATGGATCACTCAGTACATCAGTTTCTCTCAGAGAAACAAAGTCGGAGGTCAAACTACATGTTCAGAGTAACCAAAGGTTTTCTGGCTGCGGTGTCTTAACTCGAGCCAAGGCACATTGCTTTGAGTAAGAAAGTTATCAAACAGAAAGAAGATATGTGTTTCAAGTATTCTGAAAAAGGATAAACGCGTTACTTTGTGTGGCAGTGTATGAAGTGACAAGAATCCAGGCAGAAATATATTCATACTGCTAGGGTTACCTAGGCACACAGCGATTGAATTATGGTTCCGGTATTTTCAGAAATATAAGAACACGCTATCACAATGCTCACTACACTCATAAGCATTTTTCAGAGCTCATACAATGTCTATTACGAGTTATTTGATTTGCATTGATGCAAGTTAGTGATAAACTGCCTGTTTTATACGTGTTTTATCCATCGCAGGATTCCTTATGTAGTAAGTTCTTCTCCAGTCAAATTTAAGAACTCAGTTGTCAGCATAAAGACTATAATTATAAATGACACCTGTCAGAATTCCTCGCAAACTACGTCTAAAATTACAGTGTAGGTGGAGTGGGACGAATAATTGATAAAGCCTGAAATAAAAAAGAGCCTACTTAAAGAGAGAAATTGTTGTGCTGCCTGGGAATGGTGTAATGCAAGTTGTGCTTTGAGCTATCCGCTGAATTTACAAGGCCCCGGACAAGTGAGTGTAATTAATGTTTCCCAGTGCTGGGCAGAATTCGCACACGTATGATAGTTTGGGGTGGGGGGGGGGAGGCATAATAGGAACTTTTCCAAATTGCATAAGCTTTATCAGCATGTCCACGAACTCGTGCAAAGGTCATTTTAAAGTTTGAATAGGTAATGTAGCGTTACATTAGTCACGTTATTTTTCTCCATTGAGTGGACTACATGCAGAGAAAACCACTAAGCAAACCGCTCATTTTAATTAAATTTTTAAGGATACTAGGCATTAATTTAGACTAAATCGGGAGCAGCCCAATACTGAATACATTTTTTGTGCTGTTAAGAACGAAAGAGCAACAATTTTTTTAAATGTGCGCTATATCATGAGAGAAGCCCAATGCAAGAAAGAAAAGTTAAAAAACATACCCTCCATGACCAGAAAATGTACTCCAAATTTTCTCAAATGCAATTGTCAACAAACTTTAGAAATCACATTTTATTTTGAAAAACCAGGAACAGTTTAAATTTTAAGAATTTTTAGTGTTAATCGGTGAAATTTGTTGCCACAAAATGTAGCAACAAAGAGTTTTGACCATATTTTGTTTTACCTCATCGGGTATTTGGGACGTCAACACAACTACCAATAATTTTTTTTGCAAAGGTGATTCAGAATCTAAATCAGGTAGAAATATACTTTTTTGTACACAATAATTTCCTCTTATGTGTTATTTAGGAACGGAACACACTGAATAATAAGAATGATGTGAAAAACTTTTTTTTACATACGTAGACTTTTTTGAATTTGCAAGCCAAAAATTGAGGGTTGAAGTAATCCACTATGGGAAAAAATACTGCAATATAACCGTCAACTTAAACCTTTTCATTTCCAGTCAAAGCGAATCATTTTTTTTCAGTTTAATAAAAGAAAACATGTACAAGTCACCACTATCATTCTGATACTACCTTGTAGAACGGTAACATGCCCAGAATTTTGGCGGCTGTTTATTTATTTGAAATGCCTTTTAAAGAAGTAGTTTATGATATAAAGTTTTGATTAATCTTTGCAATAACATCATTAAACGTTTGTTGCAAACGCTATTTTGTACGACAATGTGCTTTTCTGTTTGACAGCATTTTTAATTATGGCCCATAAGTCCATCTACATAGGATGTACAACGCAAAAACTCTTTTATTTCGGTTAAAGTTTTTAAACAATGTCTTATTTTAAAGGTTTTGATATAAATGTCAAACGCAATCGGGTTTTATGCGTGAAAGCTTGAAGACACTGAAAACGCTCGAATATATGCCGGAATTGAAAGCAAAATATTCAATAATTTGTTATGAAAAAACCAAAATGTGAACATATCATTATGAATCAAGAAGAATTCTTTTGGCATAAAGGGGGTAGTACCATTAACATTTAAAATGAAGGAAGTTATTGTCTATGGAACTTGGAGATTATTGCTAAAATTTTATTTTGTTTGAAAAGCGATAAATATTACTTATATTTGTTTTAATTAAAAATGTTTACCAAGGTTGTTCATGATTTTTGTTAGGTTTATGTGCAATCATTAATGCCCGTTTGTGAATGCTTAGTAACTTTTTCAAATTTTGGCGTTTTACACAAATATTTTCGAATATTTTCTAGTGTTTGAAGAATTATTACTTCAACCGACTCATAACTACCTATGGTATACTCATTCAGCAGCAGCCGGTAACGGAGAATTCTAAAGAAAATAAAAATTTTGCATTTCTGTGCTTCTCTTGTTATTCATGTCACTGGAAATAAAGGGTAATTACATTGGTATATTTATAAGAAAAAAAATATTTGTCAGCATAAATAGGCTTTTATGATGATAATTGCATCATCGCAGCAAGTCGAAGAAAGGATTTTGATATTTGGACCATAAACATGAAAGCCAAGTGGTTCTTAATCATAAAAACGATTTTTTACAACCCAATGGCACAAACAACACAAAAGCCATATAAAGACTCCCAAGGGTAGAAGTAGCAAACTCCTTAATGGAAACGCTCCCACCTTTTCATATCAAAATTAATTGAATTGCTGATTTCAGCATAAATGTAACATAAACAGTAGATTGCGTATCTGGTGAATTGTGCAGAGCAAAATTTAACTGGGTGATTCAACACACATTTGTGGTCGTTTTTTAGGTTCATTGAGTTGACTTGATAGGCAAATGCTGTTTGCTGGAGAAGAGTTCGGTTCTGATCAGTATACTGAGGGTAATAAGGGCAGAAAGTGGAGCAAATCCATGGTTGTTTTGATATTTAAGGAATTCCCTTCGGTTTTAAACGCCGCAAAAAAATTCCTTGTTAATGCGTGTTATACGATAAAAGAAAATTAATAAGAAGCGGAAATTTTTTAATTTATACGTTCATAGGACAGAAAATTTTGTTTTGACTTCATGAAATTGAGGTTTGCGCAGTTATGAGCTTGAGCATTATTTTGGAAAAAAACAAGAGCAAAATAAGTTCAAAAATTATATTTTGCATATTTGTTCAGTTCAGTTCAATTTGTTACGGAAATATAGGTAAATGCCTTTGAACTCCCTCTTTGTACATAGCTATCACGCAGAACATGTGGCGTTGCCAGAAATGGATCAGCGTTTGGTAGGGGACGACAGTTAAAAAAACTTTTTAGGCATTTTCCATAAGTCAAGTTTTGAGTGTCATTTGTGGGATTTTAAGGAGAAAAACTGTCGCTTGTGGGGGGGGGGGGGGGGGTGAAGGGTACATGTAAATCGAATGTCCTGCTGCTGAAGGTGTTTGAATCATGTCAGGAGGAGGCTATTGCGGTTGTTTAATATCCTAATGGTAACACGGGGAGATGACTGTGGTGGTCACGGTGTCGGAGATGCACCCATCGTATGCCCATGCGAATCAGAGGACGAAACTTGCAATCAGTTATTCTAAACAAACAGTAGGGAGCAGTATGTTTTTTTAACAAAAAAGTAAGACTGCACTATGAATAGCTCGCTTCGTTACAGATAATGTCTTTTTCTATGCTGATCCAACTGCACCTTAAACGTGTCCACAGCTGGGGATATGACAATGTATGTGGGAAGAGCATTCCATGCCTGGATTACCCTCTTAGACAAGAAGAATTTTTGTGTGTTCAATCTTGCCCCAGTCACACGTACTTTGAGAGGGTGTCCGCGCAATCTAGTAGAAGTGGCGAGCTCAAATAAATCGTTGGATGCTAGGCAACAATTTTGATTCCGCAGCATGCGGTATGCCTGTATCAGGTCACCGCGCAGCTGTCTGTAATCCAGAGGAAATAAGTCAAGATTGGTCAGTTGTGTCTCATAAGGAAGGTACGCTTGGCCTCGCACTCACTTAGTTGCCCGCCGTTGTACCTTTTCAAGGGTTATTTCGTCGTTGACTGTCCAAGGTTTCAAGGCTTGGATGGCGAATTCCAGTTGGGGTCGCGCAAACGTCCCGAAGACCTTACAAAAAACAACTTCATACAGCTTAGCAAAGGTGCGCTTGATTAGATACAAAATCGACATTGCGGATTTGGCCACCTTCAGGCAGGGGAGTGATGGCTTAAGTGAGTGCGTGAACCACACCCCCAGATCCTTCTGTGTCTGTACTTCTGTCAGCGGTGCATGATTTAGGTTATACAGCTCCGATTCGAAGAGTTAGTATTACCGAAGCGCATAATGTTGCATTTGGCGACATTAAATGGCAGGAGCCACTCGTTGGACCATTGCTCGAGTCAGTGCAAATCTGCCTGCAGATTTGCTTCGTCTTCTTCACTGCAAATGACCTTCCAGACTTTGAAATCGCCAGCGAACATTGTAGTTTCGCAGTCTAATCTACTTATGCAGTCGTCGATTTATAAAAGGCAGAGGAAAGGGCCCAGAATATAACCTTGGGGGATCCCACTATCAACTTCTACCTCCACCGATTGCTGATCGCCAAGACATACGGTTTGAGTTCTACGAGTCAGAAAGTTTTCTATCCATTGGAAAAGGTTGCTTGTTACCCCTATACGTCTAAGCTTGTAAAGGAGACGCTGATAAGGCACAGTGTCAAATGCCTTCTTTAAATCTTCGAAGACTGTGTGCACCGTGTATCCTTAATCGAGTGCTCTGGTCCATTGTTCTAGACAGTAGAGCAAATTTGTCAAGCAAGACCGTCCTCTACGGAATCCGTGCTGTTTGTCAGAAGGAAGTCGATGACACTCTAAGAATTGCATCAACTCTATTTTGATAATTCGCTCCAAGGTTTTTGCGATACAGTTATTTACTAAACTTATGAGGCTGATACTTGCTATTGCTCACATTAAATGTATATTGTTTATTTGATGGATTGCAAGCAGGTCATGCGTATGAGGAATATGATAGTATTAAGTAACAAAATCGATTGTACATTTGATATAAAGTTGAACGCAGTTAACATGACACATATTTAAGTGAGTTGTCGTTGGACATTGCGAAACAGTTCGCTCATAGGTACAAATGATGCTATTGCCACTCTGTTGTGCTTCTGTTATTGCAGATCTGAGCCTAGATGTAATTAAATATACTGATGAATGTTTTGGTTTAAAAAGAATAGTTAGCTTTTGCATTTATAACAGAAGATGTTTCCACATTTTTTAGGGATACGAAAAAACTGGCCAAAATTTTCTATTCTGATCTTGACCTAATTTTCAAAGAAGTAAGGTTTACAGAAATTCAACGCCAGAATATATAACTAAAGCTTTTTTTCAAGAGGTAACTTGTTATAAAATTTTATGTATAAATCTTAGATATATTTATTCACGACTTTTATTGCCGTCGTTCATTTTTCTCGGCAATGAGACGGCATGTTTTGGTGATTCTGAATCCATGACGCAACCATACGGCTACAAAAGAAAGAATGTTCAAAAGCTCATTATTTAGGTAAAGGCTTTTAACTTTTTGATAAGGACGTGGAATATAAGCCTGAGTTATGGTCAATCGACTGAAGCTAGTAAAAATCGTAATGTCTTAATCAGCATTTCCGCCTCGTAATCGAAATCAAAAAATAATTACAAAAGAATCTGGTGGAAGGCAATTACTCGTGGCGTACGAAACATGCTACGTTTTAAATTGCACCTGATATTTCCATTTAAATGTATTTGTCACTGACCAGCATGTCCGCACGTGAGCTTAAAAATATATGACTCCTGTGATCACCCAATGGGCCAAATCAATCTAAAATGTGGTTGCGTTAGTCTAGCGTAACTCAAGCAATGTATAAAGGAAAAAAACTAAAAATTCCCGTAAAAACGTGCTTGAGTACATACTCGAAATTTGGGTTATACAGTAACAGCCATACATTTCATTGCGCGTAATAGGAAGCAGATATATCCAAAAAATTACAAAAAGATTTATTTTGCAACGTTATTTTACTTGTGCTGCTTTATTTCCTCGGTGCTTTTCCCTGATAAGGCTTCCTCTACCTATCAAACTTAAGTTTACCTAGTATGCCCGCTTTCCACCTGTTCCGAATTTTTCACTTTGTTAAAAAACTGGTATTTTGTATAAAACTTTATATTACTTCATAAATCACACTGTGCCTTTTTTGAAGAACGACCATTAGTTCATTGCTGTACGTCTTTGGAGACCGCAGTTTGGGTTGCCTTTGTGTAACAGAGAGTTGATTGTAAACATCCTTGGATTTTATGAGTTGGGTAACTTACTTTATGCGGTAAAATTAATTGAAGTGTTTGGCGACTGCATAGTTGACCTTTAAATAATCCATTTGACTATGAACACCTGTCTTCCATTCACTGTACGCAGTATTGGGTTCAAATTCGAAAGATCATTTTAACTGTCACATACGCACAACTGATCGTAATATAAGTATCACATAGCACTCCATTGCTAGTTAATAGTTAACTTAATGCATGATATATAAAATACATCTTTCGGATTTGAGGAACCAGAGGCATGTGTAGACACAGCTTACAAAGTTGCGTGCTGTTCGTATCATGAGCTATGTCGGAGAAAAGAACCTTCATCGATTTAAAATTCATTTGCCTTCATCAGAGGTTCCGAAAATACCTTTTAATTACTGTGAAACTCTTCCAAGGTACATGACAGGCAGTTCGTTTATACCAAGTACGCAACCTTTTCTTTTGCCATAATCATTGAAGAGATTTGAAAAGGCATTAGCTTAAAGCGTCACTTATACACAGAAATCATCCTCTGATTTTCATCTATCCTTTGAACTACTCCACCTCCTTTTTAAGAGAAAATTTTAAGGGAGCTTTATTTGATCATTTAACTTAATTACTTTCATGTGCTGCTTTCCTATGGAAAGTGAATAAATATTAACAATAGTTGAAGGCAAACATTTCAAGCTATTCTCACTGAAATCGTCTTGTGAGAATGCGTAACATAAATAGCTTTTAATTTGTTTTTTTTTATAAACCGGCGTGACCACCTAGATGATCTTTTCAATTGTCGGTCGGTGAGTAAGCAGGCTTCGGAATATGAAGATTTGGGGCCTTTATTGGGAGAAGTTCGTAAAATGCTCATAAAAGTGCAGATAAGAAATTATCCCCAAAATGCCGCGCCTAAAATAATCAATGACTTAAACCAGAAAATGTGAGGATTAAAATATGCATGAATGATTTAACATGCCTGTGAGTTTTATTTTAGTCATTGAGTTACCTTGAGGTGCAAAATGGTGTCTACTGGAAAAGGGTTAGGTAGGGATCAGCACATTGAAGAAAAAAATTGGGCCGGCTTAGGCCACATGCCACGTTTCTTTATGCATAGGGACTTTTCTTTGCTATCAAGCACTTTGGACCAAAACGTCTTAATTATGCCTGTTGTACTATAAGGAAACGTTAATAGAAGCTGGTACTGTTTTAACTATATTTCATCAGGGAATGAGCAATCTTGCTTTGCTTTCATGAAAACCAGGTAAACGCAGGTATGCGAAATGACACTTTTATAAGGAACAGAAAAACCGATTTCGTTGAAAAGATTTGTTCGGTAAATTCGCTATGTTTCGTGTCACAAGCCTTAGTAACAAACTTGTGCACACATGTGTTGTTTTACCACACCAAAAGTTACGACCGTAATCAAGCATATATATGAACACTCGTCACGTTTCGTTCTCATGCTGTATGCTAACGCTGTCAAAATATTATTTTAACAATACATTATGAACTTGTAATGAAACTTGATAAATAACGGGTAGAAAATTTTCAGTTAATGGAAAATTTTAGTATATATTCTGCTACTCTGTAGTGCATTTAAATTCGTAGACCTTTGTCTTAATGCAATAAAATGTACTTAAACATCATTCCACTATGTGCAAAAAAGAAGCGGGAAGCTTTTTGAAACATCAGTTTCAATATAATTTGATCCATGAACACGCCCCCTCTTCTTTTTCCTTACCTTTGCGGATGATGAGCGCGATAACATACCTGGACCCCAAGTCTTTCGGCATTTAAAACAGAAAAGTGTGTTCGTTCGTTTTCGGCAGAGGGTATATCCCTAACTTTCAGCAAAGCCAAGAAGCCAGTCAAACCTCTCCATTTTTTTCTGGACCGAACTTAAGAAACAGGCTAAGTTCGCAGACATTCGATATGAACCTATCTAATTTTGGCCCTTTTTAAAGAGATAAGTTGTTATAGAAGTCCCCTTTATGGATCAATGGCATAAAAATTGTTGTCTTTTGTTATGAACGCTAATTTTTTTGGCGAAGAATTGACATGTTTGGGTCATGCTAAAAGCACGACCCATAAGGTTGCATAAAACGGATATCCAAAAAAATTCTATTGAGGTAGAAGCTTTCAAGCAATACCTCATTTTGAATGCTTTAATAAATATCTGGAAGATAATTATCATTTATGAACAATCGACTGAATGCACTGAAGGTCGTAAAGTGTTAACGATTATATCGGGAATGCTGCGAACCGCGGCTTACTCAAACAATTATGCTAATTGCAAACGAAATGTGACAGAAGAGAAGTTCTCGTAATGTATACAAAATAAAACGTCTTCCATGGCACCAGACACTTACCAGCATATCCATCTGTGAGCTTAAGTAAAATCTTACACCTGTGGCGTCCTACTGTACGCAATCAAACGAAAATCTAGTTTACTTAGTGCAAGGTACAGTAAACAGCGTAGAAATAAAGGAAAAGCTAGCAATTCTCATGCGACTACGTTCGAATTAATACTTGAACTTTGGGCTGTTTGAGAATAGCCGTACTTTCCACTACACGCAGTAGGAAGCATATGTATCGGAAAGGTTCACAAAAGGATTATTCACAAATGTAATTCTATTCATGCTGCTTCGTTTACTCAATTATTTGCACTTCCAAGCGTTCTTTTGATTGAAATGTAAGTTTACCTAGTTATTCCAATTTTTCCCTTGACTAGAATATTTGGCTTTTCCAAAAGGCTGGTTAGTCCAAACAATGTTATAGTTCTCGACAAATTGCAATATGCATTAATTTTAAGGCAGCTAACTTATTGCTGCAAGGCTTAAGGTGGCTCAGTTTGAATTATTTTTGCCTAACAGATGTTTCCGTGCAAAATTCTTTGGATTTCATTAGATAGGCAGTTAACTGTACAGCATAGAAATATTCCCTTCTACTAAATTCTCAAACGCATTTTCTTTCAGCTCAACTTTTTAATAGCCACCTAGTCAGAGATAGAGTGGGGCTATGAGCTGACCCAGTAACCATCCTTCTAGCGTAATCGGTTCATTGGAAACCATATTCCAAAGTGTTTTTGAAGCTTTTGTATTTCCACGCAGGCGTTCGACCTTCAACCATATTTCCGAGCTTATTGGTCAAAATGCTTGGTGATTCTTAGGCACAGTAAAAATTCCTTGTTTAAAGATATTTAGTTTGGAGTTTATTTCCTTGTTCCCGCCATTGAAGACTCTCATGCTAAAACACCAAACTACATTGACTGACTGTGTCATTTTAACAGAATGGAAATTCAAAACGCATCACCCCTTGGGAAATCGGGTGCTCAGTTTCGATACTCTCCTCCACCTTTCATTGAACACGAAAGTTTGCAGTGAAGAGGGCTAGTTTGCAATGGTGTTTTCATTTTCTGTCTCCCAGAAGTAATGCGATTCCACAGTACACCCTTTGTGCTTTCGCATATTCGTCGCTAGGAAAAATCCTCTTATTTAGAGCAAATCGCAAATGATGCGTAAAGAAGAAATTTGGAAGTAAACAGTGTACAGTGGAGGTCCCAACAATTTTTTTCGATTCTAAAAAATTACTTAATTAGAGTTGTAGTGTAAATTATCGCCTAACCTTTTTGCAATACACTTCAATTACCTCGGGATATTAGCTTCAGCTTCTGCCTATTTCCTCCCGCCTGAAAAAACTACTATCAACAGAAAATGGAAAGCCATGTGGTACATGTTTTTATACTTGATCTTTAATGTCCTTTTAAACATTAATAAAGTTCTGAAGATAGCATGCGTAACGGAATTCCCTTGGGTAAATGATTGAACAGTTTCTTGAATTTTTACGCTTATTAAATGTTAAAAATGGTAAGAAACATTTTCACTTGCTGGTAAGCGTCACACGTGATCAAATATTAGACTGCATTCAAAGATTTCGAACTTAATGCTGTTAACGTTCCATCAAAGATAAATCAGTTATGTTTCTTTGCTTCGGAGAAAAATATAGACAACAGTTTACACTCGACTTTGATCATGTTTTTGCTTGATAAGAAAATTTAATAAGCAGACAGGTAAAAGGCTTTATGATCTGACATTTCACTGTCATAAAATGTTCTTCAAGTAAGGCTGTTTTCTTAAAACCAAAGAATACAATTTTTTCAACTTCATAAACTGAAAACGATATGAATGTGTGATGAATTTGTGAACCAGAAATGATAGTTTCATGTAAGCATCAGAATTAGGTAAAAAAAGACTCGTTTAAAAGCCGACATCTTCTTTGGTTTGAATTATATTCGGTTGCTATCACAGGGCCATAAATATAAGGACCATACTACCGAACGGCTTCTTAAACCAGAACACTTTTTAGTGCAACGTCAATTTACCTTAACAGCAGAGAAGCAAGAATCGTATGGTTAAGCGCTTAACAAATTTGATGCTTTTGTCTAGTGAAAATATATCTGACATAAGTTCGTCATGTTTTAAAGTGAAGCAGTTATTCTGAAGTCTCATCGGATTGCGGTGATCGCTAAATCATACTTTTTTGCCATCTCTCAGCTTGCACTTACCGATGTACAAAGCTCATCAAAGGTTTGAACTTTCTGAATCATTGCCATAAAAAAATACAAATCACAAAAATGTATACGAAAACTAGCTTGTGCAGGAAATGGGATCCTTAGCCACCATCGTTTTCCCTGTTTGTTTTATTGTGTGCTTACTAATTTGGAAATTTTCATGCAGTTTATTTTAATTTGAACGATTTCACAGCACCATAATAATTATATAACACAAACATATCGTTATTTCAGTAAATTTTACTAAAAGAAAACATTAAAGGAAGATTTTTCCAATTTCTACGTCATCCAAAATGCTCTGTCACCTTTTTATGGTGACACTCCACTTGCTTGCTTTCCGGGTAACTTGCCTGATTTGATTTGGTTTTTAAGCGCTATGCTTTGAAGGCATCCAGATCCTGGCATGAATAAAGTGATAAAGATGAGAGGTGTTTGATCGTTTGCATGTAACCCTACTTAGGTTAAACCCCCACATCTCACTGCGTTCTATCTAGCTGTAATATTCTTTGCCATCACAAGAATAAAGCTTTTTATTTTCGGGTGTAGAAATGAATGGCTGATCATCTACCGATTGGCCTGGCTAAGGTTTTAGTTTGCTTTTTATTATTTACCACGACTAGAGCTTTATATTTGCAGCAAAAACTTCCTCCTATTTTCTTAGAACTGCATATTTCAAAGGTCGATATCAAGTTTAATATCATGTCGGCTTATATTACTCTTGTCATGAATGTGCTATATGTTTTATCGCTGTACTGACATGACAGTTAAATTGTTGGGATTGATTTGGAAGCGCCTACGTCTTACGGAAGCAAGAATAGACTAACATTTCTAAATTAAAAGAGAAAAGTTGTGATCTACTTATGTGAACCCACGCCCATCCAACGCCTTATCTCCGTTTAAGTTCCTTTAAGTCTTGAAACAGGAAAAATCTGCATCTTTACAACCGGTCAAATCTCTTGGAGAAGTGAAATTATTATAACAGTTATTGTGGGTTGTCCCCCAGAATTGAAAATACGTGATAAGCTTCACCTTGTAAACTACAGCGGCCGTTTATAAACCTTTATAAATAATCAAAAAGATGATCAATTCTACTCCAATACCCAAAAAGCGTTAAGTGAATTAAAATTTTTCTTGCTTTACATCCACTGTAATTATGATTTATGAGCCGTATGCACGTTGATATCTTTTGCGGAAAGTAAGATTTATATTTCGTTTTCACTGGCAACCCTTGCTTTTTTCTAAATGGTAGGAAAAATACCTTATCAGCATATCTAAAGATCTAATAAATTATTACGTGGACAAAAGTCCCACCGTTAATTTTAGTCAAGCTAGCGTGTAGAGTAAATCCACAGGGAATTGGGAGAGATTAAGTTATTAATACTTAGTAAAACTAACTTCAATGTTACATCTACGTTAAGAAAAAACTAAGACTGAATATATTTGATTACTTTTTAGTTCAGACAGCTTTGGTTATAAGTGAAATTACGTTGCTTATGAAGATTAAACTACTCATTGTTAGTACGTGCCGTAGTAGAGTTACTTTTACAGTGGAAATTTATAACAACAATTCTTTCTGGTTTATTTTTTACGATAATGCATTAATATTTTACACGTTGTCTTTGTAGGCCAAACGGAATTGCTTGAGCGCTGACTTTAAAAGCAGTTGTTTGAAATGCAATGGATGCAGATTCTACGAATAGCTCAGCCTAGCTCTTTGGGATCCCCTGCTAGCTATGGGAAAGTTCAGACTATTCAGGCATAAATGTAAGTTCTTAGCATTAATTTAAGAAATTTCGGAAATGTCTTAGTGCATCCTGCAGTAACAGGGAATGAATGAATGTTCCATATAATTTTGGGCGAGGCTAGTCTGCTTTTTGCTGACGATGTTAAAGGTTTCCCACAACCACACATTGAAAATGAGCTGCTTTACTAATTGTAGAGGGCATCGTTTTGTTGTCGATCGACGGGACCTGAAGACATTCATTTTTCGTAGACATTAATTCGGACCGACCACAAGTAACTGACGTATTTCGATTATTTGACCTTTTCTACTTTTCGCCCGGAATGGCCTGAAACTCATGCAAGGTAGTGACAATCGCCAAGTATTGATTATCATGCACAAACCGGCATTGACATATGTTATATAATTTTTAAATAATAAGGAACAACCTTAAGCGAATTTGTGACTTAAAATAATTATAAAAATACTAACAGTTTGTTTAGCCAATTTAAATTTTTAGGCATTGTTAAGTTTCGTAAATGTGAAAAATGACTATAAACTAGACCAGTTATTAGAAATGTAATCATTAGGTGAAAGCACATCCGTACCATTTTTCATATATCAAAAGAACTTGTCGGAAGTCAAATTTGTTTATACGCGTTCCAGCTGTTAGATTACAATTAGCTCCAGATCTTTATTGAGATTCCGGAAAACTTTAGAGGATTTACAGTAGTTTAAAGCTTTCTTCCATATATTTATATTCTGTTTGATGTTATCATCAAAAAATTTAAGTCTAAGATTGTTCTTAAAAGCATTTACGAAAGAATAAAATCTTAAACATTAGTTCTTCTAAATAAAGCCATGTGGGCCATTTGATAAATTCCATGAAAGTAAAAAAAACATTGCGAGCAAAAAGTACATCCACATAATAATTCAGATAATTTTAACTCCATTATCAATTAAGAACCGCCTTTAATGGGTAACCGCGCCGAAAACCACTTTATTTAGATATTAAAAGGGCGCGTATCCGCGCACGTCATTTTTTTCTGAGGCAACGTTAAAGTGAAAATGGGGAAGTTTAAGCAGTGTTTTAATTAACATGAAAATAAATGATAAAATTGTAGTTTAAAATGCAGGAACTTGTTTTTGTAATTGTGTTCAACCATTTTTGCACAATATTAAATTAACCTCAGGACGCAAACAAGGCTCGTGAACGCACAAAGAGAGTGGTTGAATATATACTAAGATTTTGCGAAAAGAGCTAATCCCCGCTTTTCCATTTCTATGTTTCACATAAGGAGAAATCATGTTGTACGGAAAATGTCTTCTCACATTTGTTAGATCTAATACGATTCTTTTTTACCTTCACATGCGTGATAGAATATTTGCAATTTTGTTACCGCCCCAACTCATCGATTCGTTAAAAAATATGGTTAAAACGGTCGCTGACAACGAGCAGAGTAAAAAGTCTGTTCATGCAGGAAACTGACTCCTTTAATGAGTTTATACAAAATAACATCTGCAGGTAAACCGCCAGGGAATAATGTATTTCCATATTTCACTTAAAGACGCGCAAGTTCGGTTATGACCATTGGTAAAGATTCATCAGTGTAAAAATGAACTTTAATGCGCGTTTTCAAGAGCAAGTTGTACTTTTACGTTTCTTAATTGTTTGAGATGCAGTTGGCTGACGCAAGCCGGATTTTGTTAGATTTTAATAGTACGGACGTCACAGGCAAACACCTCGTCACAAGGTGACATGTCATTTATAATGAATAAATACATTAATTCAATCTTACTGATAAATTAATTGAAATACAATTGTTGTTTGCAGTCATCAATCAACCACTCTGCGATGACTTTCAGATGTTACTGGAAAATGTGGCGACTACTTTACAATTTTGATTGCTCTTATTAGATTTACCCATAAACGTAAGTGCTGCCAGAGTACTTGATCAAAACCCTTCAAATAAGATATTTACCCGTTAGCCTTTACTAATGTAGTTGTTTGACAATCTTTCTAATGCAGACTGTCGCTGTTGTCATATTCCTAGGTTCAATAAAACAAAAGAACTAAGTCTCGCGAAAAATAACGTCAAAAATGAATTTCGGTATTGAGTGTGCCCAAGATAGAACATAAATTTTTACCCAATAGTTTACTTCTTGACGTACGTATTTTTCTGAGCATGTCTGCGCAAAACACTTTTTTCCACGGAAAAAATCACGAGAAATGTTGGAAAGTTTGACCGAAATGTTCGCTTCTCTGAAAATTAATGACAATGCTTGTGAGAGGGAGAGGCGATTTATTACGAAAACGTCATTCGAAATTTTTCAGCAAAGAAGGCTCTCGACCACCGTGGTGGAAATAAGACAAACAAACTAAGTGACAATCACAGATCACAATCAATGGCTGAAGACTGCAAATGCAAAAATCATGACGAATCGTCCTCGAATGAGTAAAGAAATTGCCACTTAAACTCCCGTCTCAGCGGTCCCATCTGCCCTCTCTAAACTACCTCCTGGAACTTGAATTTTCGCTAGTATTGACAATAGGAGCAAAAATGGACGAACGGTGCTAGCATCGTGCGCTAATGACATCATTGTTGTAAATTTAATGAATAGATTTAAAAAAGGTTATAAATAGAGCAATTGATAAAACCTTTTCAGCTTGATCAAGTTCGAAAATATCGCGGCCTCAGTGGGAGTCGAAATCACACAGCAGGGAAGACTTTTGCGCAGCCAACACTCTATCATTGTGCTACTAGTCTCACCCTGGGTCGATTTACTCGCCCAACAAAGCATTCGTATGGAGTCCACCAGTATGAATACAGTAAGCTGACGACCAGACAGGATTTTCAGCAGGAGATTCCTTGGTAGCGCACGAGTGCTCCTATTTATATGAACATACCTACTCAATGAATTTCTGTTTGAATTAGGGTTGGGGTAAGGGTTAGGGTAAGGGTTTGTTTTATGGTTAAGGTTAGTGTAAGGTTTAGGGTTAGTTTTAGCGTAAGGGTTAGGGTACGTGTAGGGATAAGGGTAAGGGTACGATAGTGATATCGTATCTGAAAAGCCCCAAGTTTCTGTCTTACGAGAAGCGTGGGAGTAGGCATGTAAATTTAAAAAGAACATTCGTGCGCTACCAAGGAAAATCCTGCCGGCTTTTTTTATAATAAATTTACATGCAAATGCAGAGAAGACGGATTTGGTGCCTCAGACTAAAAGCCCACTCGTTTTTACTGCAGTTGGAAGAAATTTATTTCCTCTTTTCAAGCGATCCTTTGCGCTTTATTTCTTTACATGTAGGCTCCGTTCTAAGACTGTGAAGGCAATGCAGTATAGCTATTTGAATAAAATAATATTATGAATTCTCCTAAGCGTCTCCTGGTTTTGTTTTCATATCAGGCATAACCGTAAGCTGCAGGATAAAAAAAATCAGGGCATAAAATTAGCCATCGGCAAATAAGTGCTCAGAGCGAAATGAATAAAAGGCATGTTGAAAAGTCTAATTGGCAAAGATATTTTTTCGGCAACGCATTAGTGGCCTTTAACCGCAGAAGCTACATGCATTGTTCACGACGTCTCTGTGCCTACGATTGGGAGGGAAAGACTGAGCCTCGTTGAAGGCCACGCCCATAGGCATTTACACTTTCACCTGCAGGATACATTGGCCGAACAACGAGGTGACTTCAAACGAGGGTACGTGAACACATAACAGCCTGGCTAAGTAAAGGTGAAATCAGGTCGACCTCGAAGTCTTTTCTTGCAGAACTTGTCGATACAAATCATCGAGTTGATCACAACGAATACCTTCAGATTGTCTACCGGAACATGCCAACTTCTCTAAGTGTCTACGCCAACGGCTTCTAGCAACAATCGAGGCAATAAATAAACGAATCTAGCTATTTGCTCTCAGAGGATGCGAATTTAACTTCAGCGGCCGACGGTGACGCCAGGGGCGATCGCATCTCACCCCTATTCCTAGTGACAGTTGTTCTCTCCGTGCAACTGTCAGTAAATTTCACACCACTTACCCGACCCATGGCTAGTGATCACAGCCAATCGTATCTTCCTTCCCACTCCCAGCACAATGACCTCCACATGCACATAAAAACGATAAGTTGTAATCATAAGTCACTTATTAACCCTATTCAACTGTTTGACTTTCAGAAAAAGGAGATGCGATTACTGGAACAAGAGTTTAATTGTCCTGAAAAATATCGTGCGATTTTCATTATTCTAACAATTGTACCGACCCGATGGTGAATTTCTGAAGACACATGTTGGCAAAACAAACGTTTTAAGTTGAAAATGGAAATGTTCGCAGAAATTCAAAAGGATTTTTTGGTCGTTTTGACATACAAATGACTATATTCCATGCGGGTTGACTTAAAGGACTGGCATAAGTGAAATTTTGTCGCCGAGAAACAACCTTGTTGTTTATCGTTGTACCATTGAGAATGTCTGACGTAACTAACGGCAGTCAAATGACGTGTACTTTGATAAACGTACATTAGGGATGGAAAAAAAGCGGTGCATAATAAGTAAGCAAACATGTCCTCTTGAATTAATTCATCACAGGGACATTTTCTCAATTCGAGCAAGTAATAGTGATTTTAAATCCATGTACCACTACATACAGCGTACGTAACTTCTCCCATATCCATCCAGTCAGATGACCTCAACCTGCCACTCTCTCTGTAAGAACGATGACCGTCAATTATAAAACATTTATATACCCTGCCCAAATCTATTATTTTTTTATTATGAATGTAGTTGTGCAGGGCCGCTGATGATTTGCCGAAAAAACATGTTCACCCAATAGACGTTTCAATTTGAACATGGACGTGTTTGCTGAATGAAAGTGCTTTTTGTCAGGCTGAGTGTCTATTTTAATCGCTGTTACTTAACGATGTAAAGTCCTTCCTAATGGCTGCCCATGACTGAATGCTGAGGATCGTGGTGGGGTCCCGTGTTTCGTCACCTGGCAGACCTGGTTTCCAGCACGGGCGTGCGATGGACGCACCTCCGATACTCGGTGATGTTCTTGTGACCTCCACGAGCTTCTCCTTGTGTGACCCTTAGGATATTGATAAAAACCGCGATGGGCTCCTTTTGACATGTTTCAAACACTTTCCGCAGCAGGCCATCCGATTTGCATATGCCCTTGCCCTCCGACAGGCGATAGGTTTTCTCCTTAATATCCCTAAAATTGCATTCAAATCCCTAGAATTCCGAACAATGCCTAAAGAGATTTTTACCGCCTGCTATTTTAATGCAGTTTCATTACAGCCAACGCCACATGTTCTGCACCACAGCTGCTCTGTACCAAGAGGGAGTTATAAGGTATTAAGCAATATTTCCCTAATAAACCTGACTTGACCTGACGTTCGGCTAGCGCTGACCACAATGACCATTGCCTGATAGTTGTGTTAGTTGACTGATCTGTACACATAGGTAGGGTTAGTAGCACGTTCTTTCCTCATTGTTAGTGATCATGAATGATTTATACAAGATTGGTGTTCTATGGCACTCAAAGGTGATCATCTGGACGAGAAGATATGATGTTGCGTCTGGTCATAATGAACTTATCACATTCCATGTCATAGGTTCTATAGCCTGCAGTTGGAGGATAACTGGCTGTGGACACTGAATACGAAAGCATTCGCGTTCGGCATTTCGCCACCTGTGTTGCTGTGAGCTATTTATCCAAAATGACTGGTTTTTAAATATGATGGTCAGCAAACTGACCCGCAAAACCCTTTATCAACATGACAAAGGACAAACTGTCGTGAGCAATAATGTTTAAGAGGCAAAGGAGCATTACTGGCAAAGACGTAGGGGACTGGAAAAGTTATTTATGGCTCATTGGCGCCATCAGATGGTCCTACCCTAACGCCCATTGGTTACAACGTTGGAGTTCTAACCAACAGGTTCCGAGTTCAAGCTTCTAGTGACGCACTATGTGCCTATGACCGGCTGATGATGTCGGGGATACGAGGGATGGGAAAATACCCTCAAACGTCCTTTTACAGAAAATCTGATACACATTTACACTGACATTCTTCCACCTCCTTGAATAACTGCAAAATATGGAAAAGTTTACTACATAGTGTTATTCAGCAATGTGCAAGTATATATCATTGATGCTTCTTCATATTTCCAGGCGATAGTTAAAAAAGCGGCATGGAAAAACCAAATGTATAAGTTTATATATATATAGGAAGTTATTCGTTCAGTTTTGTAGGTTTATTTACAGGGCAGATAGTTATTCCTGAGAAATAGACATATTGAACCTCTAAGGGCGTATGTGCAATATATTCCAGCATACATTGAACACCAGGTATATTTTTTCCCATAAGGGAATTTTGCTTTGCTGCAAGCCAGATGCATGTGAATGCAGGCAAAATGCCGACGAAAGGAGCTTTCGCATAGGTTATCAGAATATTACCTAAATAAGATGTCATTAATTACTCTTGATATTATTAAAAAGCATCATCAGAACAGACCCATAACTAGTACCATATGTATTAGAACGGTTTTTTTCCCCATTCGCATTTTTTAAGCCAGTATACTCACCACCACATAATATAGCAGTTTAGAAACCGAATGTCTGCAAATTCTGAAGTAAGCACGTAGCCTATTAACGGTAAGCATTTTTTCTGAGTGAAATTGAACTTTGGCTCTCCGTACCAAAGAGAAAATGACAGAAGTTAACAAGTCTTTTGTTAGAGTTTACCCCCTCTTTACATTACTTTAATTAAAACACGAAATGCTTCGAGAAGGTCACTTGGCTGAACTACTTTGCTGATACCGTTTTCGTAGATATTTCCATTATCCGGTCTAAAAGACAAAGTTTAGAGCCTAAGCTAGTGGGCATCCCACAGGTATTATCTTCTTGGCATCACGCAGTGGCGCCGCTTATTTCTTATTAAGGCTAGAATATGCTACTTATCTTCCAACTAGTTTATACATTTGTCTTTTTATTGTAGGCTAATTATCAGGTTGAATATTACAGTAATCATGGTGGGTACCGTAAATTGTATTTTTCGTCTTTTAACTTTTTTGTTATTGTTTTGGACAGCAGGTTAAGTGCACTTACTTTTGC
Organism: Ligula intestinalis; assembly: GCA_036362985.1. Lineage (NCBI taxonomy): Eukaryota > Metazoa > Platyhelminthes > Cestoda > Diphyllobothriidea > Diphyllobothriidae > Ligula > Ligula intestinalis. The sequence continues at coordinate 14,180,227 of JAYGXS010000007.1, read as the reverse complement.
AGATATTGCTTAATCTGTTAAGGTAAACTATTTGCTAGATGTTTTAGGGATGTGAGAGCATAAACCGAAGGGAAACATTCAAAGCAATGGACTCCTCAAAAACTTGACACAACAGCTTTGAACTACGACCTTCTTGCATAGAAGTTCGGCATTGTAGCAGTTATTTGTGTTAAAGCTGTCCCGTAGCAGGCCAATTACATAGGATCCTCGTAAATATTCCCGGCTATGTAATGGTAATCATAGCGGATTTTAGGTAGAAATAGAAAGGGCTCATCGGTCTGTGTAAGCGATAAGCATATAAATAGGCATTATGATCTGCCTTCTTTTTGTCCCTTTCACTTCCTAAAACCAGCTTTTTGCGTGTAATACATGAAGCAGTAAGGAAAGAATAAAAAAATCCCTCGAACCTTTTTATTTTTTGTCTGATCCTGCATCAGAAGAAAATAAGCGAAAACAATATTTATCAGCACAATGTTTAAAAATATCGTTAGTTAACGGTAGAAATATAACACGTTTTCAATATATGTTGAAATAATCCTTCTCTTTGTCCATTCCACTATATTAAACCAGGTTTTTACGATAATTGCATGAAGCAGAAAGGTAAGAACAAAATCACTCGAACCTTTTTATTTTTTGTCTGATCCTGCATCTGAAGAAAATAAGTGATAACAATATTTATCAATACAATGTTAAAAAATATCGCGTGTTAGCAGGCAACCTCATTTTCGATAAACTCTCCTACGGCCAATACATCTATAAAAGCACTCGAGAAGAAACTGGTCCTTGCAATCGGTTATATAGAAAAGTAGGTGGCATTGCTCCGGGCTTGGAAGTTGGAACTCAATTAGGAGGCATTTTGCTTGCCACACTGGGAAATGTTCACATGATTGATCATGAAAATAAAATAACCACCCCGGTCGCTAAGCTGCAGATATTTTTCCAATTTGCTAAGAGTACCCAACGAGCTGGCATACTAACTGTCGAAACTCAGGCACTGTGTATACTGTTTACTCAATGCATATAACCACCATACAACAACAACCGCCATACCAGCAAAAGTAGTAAACATACGGATACGATGTATTATGAATGAATATTTCTGTCGTAAAAAAAAGTTTATTTTTGGACATTCCTGTGAAACCAAATCCCCTATTACTGAAAGTTTAAATTTTAACAAAGGCGACATTTGCTAGCGAACATGTACAAGAAAGAATAGTTTCAAGCGTGTTTTCTGTAAACTATGTTTGAATTTATAAGCACCGTCCAAATCAATGAGGCAAATAAACGCTTCTTAAGCAACCATTTTTGCAGAAAATCCTTGTTGTATGTGGTGGGAAGAAGGTCCTAAAACGGCCGGCATTTTTTGTGGGTGAACGCAATTGATCTCCGTCTGCACGATAATCAGTGTTACAACTCTAAACAATGCCGGTTAGCAAGTGATAATCAATGTTTCGCAAATTTCTGCATTTCGCACGAAATTTCTACCACAGTGTTTTTAATTCGTTTGTTAGACTTTGTTCAAAGTAAAAGACCCAACGGTAGCGCAGGCTGTTGATTTCGCGCATTTTTGGAGACACCATCTTGCAATTTTTAAAGTCAAATTCAGCTCTCGTAAGATACTAGGCTAGCGCCTAGTTGCAAATGCATAAACGCCCTCTATCAATTTACGAAAACCCATCCTGTGCGTGAGAGGGTACCTCTTACGTGTTCCGCCCTTATCATGCAAAACGCCGCGCCCTTTCGCTCTCTTGACTTTGACTTGGACTCTTCGCATTCCCCTACTGCCATTTATTACACCCTGCCTACTCTCATTTCCGGCTTTAACTGATTTCTCTATTAATTATCACGGTAAATTCAAACCATTTCACATATACTGACCTGACGCGAATTGAGCTAAGGCAAACACAGACTTGCTCACATGTCGTCTGAATCCTTCCATTGGAAATTGCACAACACTGAAACTTGTTTTTGCAGAGAAAGCTTTTGAGAAAAGACTTGCTGTTTGGTCAGCAGCATGCTCAAGGCAACTCTTGTTTGCAGTGTGGCAAAAAAGATGATGACCCAACTTAGAGTAGAAAACGCCCCCACTTCCAATTATTGAGCCCAAAATCAAGCGTAATTTTACATTGTCTCTTCGACGGCGAAACAAGTGCTTTTAACTAACGTAACGTTTTCAACAGCAATGTCTTATCGAATTTATTTGCGCACAAAAGCGTGAAGAAATTGTTGAAAACAATCAAGGGCATGTAAAACATATTTGTTAGATTAGGCTTCGGGGCTAATTAGTAAAACTGTTATCCAGAGACTTAAAAAAGTGTACTTAAATGTACACCCCAGTTACAGAGGTCATTTAAAATGTGCTAACTGACCAATTGATTGGACAGCGAATAATCAGACGGGTTCAATATAGAGTAAATTTTAGAAATTCACCAACTCTGTGCTTCAATAAGACCACGAAACATTTTAATGCTTATTTCTATCTCAACATTTAAACAGCTGGTACACTTTAGACAGTTAGCTAACTGGAAAACGTATTCATTCTTTATGAGAGAGATTATTTATAAGCTTCTGCAAACGCAGCCATGCATTGCGTATTTGCTTTACTTAGGCTGTTGAGCATTATATATATGTATATATACGTATATGCATAGCTTATGTTTTCTTTTGGGGTTGACTCGCTAGGGCTCAGCATGTAAAATACTGCAAATGATCGATGATTTCACTTAATTAAGCATGGTTTATGTTAATTTACTAGTTACGTCTCTGCATTCGGCCCAGCTTATAAGATATAGTCACGTTTTTTAATGATCTGACATACATGTATCAGCATCACTTTGTCCAGATGCACAAGCCATTCAATAAAACTGCACGCCAAATTCGAAAAAAAATCAACATTATATAAACAAACGTCCTAAGGTAGGTTAAGCTTTTCAATAAAATTTACTCAAAAAGATTTTCTGATTCCACATATTGGCGGATAGTAATAAGGATGATTTATTTTTAAGAATGTTAAGTCAATGAGCCTGAAAGTATGATATTTTTTATAAATTTGTAGATTGAAAGAACAGCAGAATTTATTGGATTCGTAAATTTATACAGTTCCCTTCCCAACTTTTTGCCTAAGATGTTTTCCTCACCTTTTGCTGTTCATAGTGTTTAGCTTTCTTTATTGAATGGCCTCTTGGCCATGTCCTATGACTTTGCTGTTTTAAGTTTTATATTTTTTCTTACGTTTTTTATGTCATACAATGAAAGATAGCAGCTGATGAACGCTCCTGAAATGTATGGATCCAAGAAATTCTGCTGTTCTTGCAATCTACACATTTGCATCTGGGAAACGTTGCTTAAAATTTTGATAAAATGTGTTGCACATTCATTAGGTTCAGTGCATCATTAAAACTTGGTTAATGGAAAACGACCTTTGTACTGGGATAGAAACCCCGCCCACTCAAATAGCTGGATAATGTGACAAACTTCTACTTGTCCTGGTAACCTTCATAATCATGCTTACTCAAAACTATGTTGTTTTGAGCTTTCTCTCTTAAGCTATTTGTTAGTTCGGATTTAATTATCATTTTCTTTGGTAATTCACTGCAGTCAAGAGGAACCTTGTTTCGGTGGTAATTCAAGCTGATGTATCCCTTTTCTGGCTATGTTTTTTATGTAAAGACGAATTGCAGTTCATAAGCCACTGCAAATTTTCGTTGGAACCACCTGTACGCGCGCATTTTAACTTGATCTCAATTAAAAATACTTCAAAATTACCTTTGCCTAACTCTTCGTGTGCGCAATTGAAGCTGGATGGGCTTTTCCCTACTAAACTAATATGTAAAATTCAAGCAAGTTTATACCAACTGTTGTGATTAAAAAAATAATCAGTTAGATATCAAATTGATTGTTTAAACAACCCAGCGTAGAAATTTGTCAATAAGCATATGTTTAATACGTTATATGAGTGCGCTCACCAAAGGACTAATTAAATTCACAGATCATATAAAATTTAATTTTCGTTCGAGGTTAGACTAAATAATTATTCAAGTCCAGATTACTGGTTGCGTGCAAATTAATTATTCATTTGCGCTTAACCACTTCCACCATCTGCGAAAAACTTAACGGATCCAGGAGCATTCTTGATCTGCAAATGAATTTTTGAAATGATAGTGAGATAACTCGATAAATTGCTGATGCTCTGTTTCGATTTTTTATGTAAGCGTGCGCTAAAAAATATTGAACAAGAAAGGAAAAAATAATTATTCGCGTCGAAATCACCGCTTACCTGCAAATTAATCTTTCATTTGTATTGAACCACCTCTAGTATGAGGTAAAATCCGTTACTGGTCCAGTCGACAGTAAGTTTTTGAATACCTTCTTTGCAATCGTATGAACATAACTCACCCCACCTTTCTATTTGCACCATTTTTACGCATCTAAACGCGTGCACTTGCAGCTCGTGGCTCAATGGATACTTAATATACCTAAACATCACCCCATTGACACACACGAAGCAGATGTTCAAATTTTGGACCTAATAAACGTAGAAATTAAAGCGAATATGAGAGGGCGGTTCATCCATGGTTCGATGCGCAGTTAACAGCCTTCTGCCTTTCAAGATGTGGGGCATTGTTTGCTTCTTAAGGTGAAAGCTTTCGCTGTACAGAACAATTCCGTTGGCTATAATGTAGTGCTCATTTTCTAACCGACGCCATATTTCTTAATTTTCTTTATAACAATGAAACGTAGTGGAAATTCTGTATTGACTGAAGTGATCTTAAGAGTAATAGGGGATTTAGTGCCTTCGAATATAAATCGTTCCTCCCTATATATATATATATATATATATATATATATTCACTAATAAATGTGCAAACACCGATCAAATAGGCTTCCGAACTAAACAAAGTTCATGTGGTGGTCAGAGGTCCC
>JAYGXS010000007.1:14138020-14164605 GCA_036362985.1 Ligula intestinalis | reverse complement strand
AGGTGTGGCCAAGATTAAGGACTCGCATTTTTTTCAGAAACGAGGAATAATTGCGATTTTAAAAATATTTCTTTTGCCAATGTAACATGTCTTTTTAAACAAATGTGGTATACTTTTTAACTGCATTTTGTTTTACCACATCAACGAGTTTTGAGTGTGACCAAAACTGTATATATGTCATCGAGTAAGTAAAGATAAAAAGTAATATAACGACATCTACCGCATGTGAAAATATACTTTTTGTTCAATATTATTTCCGTTTATATAAAATTAAGAAAAAGAGCAGACAGACCATATATCCAGCTGCCAATTTTTGGATTTTCCATCTTAAAAGAGACCTTAAATGTGCTTATCTATGAAGAAATATACTACACATTAGAGATAAAAGGAGTTTTTTTATTTTTCACTAAAACCCCCCATTTATTATCAACTAACTTTATAAATTATAGCTAAAATCTTCCATTTTCTTTTCACCATTATCGTGGAAAGCGGTTACATGCACACGGATTCGTCAGTCTAAAGTAGATGCCAAAGATCATGCAACATTTCGACATAGGAGCAAGAATGATACTTTTTCGCTAATCGGCATTGACTCAAGTTGTGATACTGATTATCTTGTAATCTATTCTGAAGTCATTTCAGTCAGAATAGGATGTGGGCTTTTAAACGAGCTTTGTTCTGACCACTAGCAAAAGGCATCTATTGTAACAGCTGGCTGCTTGCATAGTATGCCTTTTTATCATTTTTTTTTCTACCTTTATAATTTCAAATATATTTTATGGAAAACATGCACGAAAAAAATATTTCTTGTACTTTTTGATGGAAAATTACGCCTTCTTGAAATTTTATGCTCAAGCAAATGGAAGCTTACGGTTTAAAAAGTTGCTAATCGTGAGCTTTTTTTTACGGTTATGGGGTCTTCATTCATCGTACATCGTATTTTTCAATTAATTAGTGCTGCCATTACTGCATTTAGTATCTTCCAAATATATTTCAATGTTTTACGACTACTTTGTAACATCTTCTTCAAACAGTAGACGAAAATTACATTTTCTTAAGCAGGCTGTACACAGTGCGCAGTTTAAAAACCCTGAATTCGAGTGAAGCTGTCAGTAGTTTAGAAATGTTTTTGGCAATTGAGCAACTTTTCAAAAATCGAAAGCTACCATTCGTTTGAGCATAAGATTTGAACGAGGCGTAATTTTATATCAAACAAGTACAAGAAATAATTTTTTCGCGCACGTTTCCATAAAATATATTTTAATTTGTAAAGGCTGTAAAAATCAATGATAAAAAGGCATACTTCTTAAGCAGCCAGTTTTTACAATAGATGCATCTTGCTAGTAGTCAGAATGAAGCTCGTTAAAAAGCCTACATCCTCTTCTGACTGAAATGACTTCAGAATAGACTACTGGATAATCAGTATCACAATTTGAGTCAATGCCAATTTGCGAAAAATTATCAGTCTTTCGCATGTGTCGAAATGTTGCATGACCTTTGGTGTCTGCTGTAAAAGCTCATTAAAGTGCTTTTAAAAAAGGTTCCCTATGAAATACAGTTTTTTTAATATAAATCTAAGACATACTAATAATGGACGTGCTGTGGACGTTTTTTTTCATAATAATCTCGTTTGATGTTTTGCGCAGTTTAGAAATATGACCAACACTGCTGTATTCATAAGACCTTTTTTCAAAATTTCGGCCTTTAATGAAAACTTTTGAGTAGCGCCTTATTTTTTAGTTTTAATTACAGACATCGAATTTAGTTTGCGTTCGTAGAAACGATGATAATGGTTGAGAATTTACTGGTCTACAAGGGACAATCTGAAACAAATTTAAATACAATAACTGAGAAATGTGTACAGATCATTGACAAAAGTAGCATTATCTTGATGTAAAGAAAGGGGTATGATTATTATTTATAAAGGTACTTCTTACGTATGCAAAACTTGATTATTCCTTGGAGAATATTATTTTCATAAACGCATATTTAGTAATTTTTATATTTCTTTTAGGTTACTAATTCATGTGTGTTTGTTCGTTGTTAGTTCAAACTTTGCAATCATGCCTTTCTCCTGGTTTGCGGGTGATTATCAGTCTTTCGCAAAGTTCGGCTTTTTACGTGAATTATGGCCCGCATTATATATTATCTGAACTCTATTTTTCCAGACAGCGATTAATGCATTTTCAGCAAACAAACATTAATATGTTTGGATATATTCATACAAATGACGTCTTTCGTCTAGTTTCCTGAAGTGACCTCCTATCTGCTTGGTGTTCTCTGTGCAGTAAAGATGCCTAAACACTCTGTTAAACTTATTTGTTATTAAATAGATTTTATTATGACGCATTTTTGCGGAGACGTCGTCAAACTCTATAACCAAAATGTCCTGCTGACCCAAAGGACGGTCATACCAAAAGTGGTGTGTCTTGGCATGGGATTTGAACTTTAATGCAATGAGTGACGGGCGTGATTTCCCAAACTGGCATTAATGGAATTTGCATTCCCTTTTTTAAGCAATCTTATGCCCACCTCCTTAAACAGTTGTAATGACGTCTCGTAGGTTAGATTAAAACAGAACATAGGTAATCCGATAGGCACCTGCTGACATTTTATTAGGTAAGCATCCGCAGAATGGCATTTATTCATATACGGACAAAGATTGGCGCAAATGTTGATGCGACGCATATGGTATGTTTGGTATGTACTGTGGACTGGGGCGCCAGATGCGGCAACTGAGGGCTTTAGATGTGGAATTCGGGGTTTCACGTACATTCCTTGGAATTTTAGGATGTTGAAGCCTGGGAAAGCGGAAATAGTGTGTGTGCAATAGTCTTTTAATATGCCGCGTAGGGTCAGACTGGAAAATATGCTCATGGACAAGCGTATATCTGAACTTATGCACACATTGTACTTTAAAAAATAAATGGAAGTTAAATCCAGCTTTACAATAAAGCTAGTTTTGAGTTTAAATCTGTGTACTGTAACTCTTCGTTGTATTACCCGAACATGTGAATCTCTCACAGATGTGCGCATATAATCAGTATTAATCGGTAAGTAAGTAAACTTAGTGCATTACTGTATTTTAAAGTAATGTGAGAAGAGAAACGCCTCCTTGGGAAACTTGAATAGCTAATATGTAAATTGTTGAGGCTGGCTCATCAGCTCTCCGTCAGTCCACGTAGCAATTAACTTTAGTAAACGTGCCAAATAAAATTTTACTTAGTTCGGCAAAAATTCCTATTTCGTTTACGATTGAAAAGTTGTGTTGGCAAACAGCTGTTTTCAGTCATTCACTTCAGGCCGTTACAGTGACATGGAAAAATAGGCGACTTAAGCAGGCAGTTCGGTACAGTGCTTATATAGTTCTTGAGGTGGGGAGGGGGAGGGGGCTAATTAGTCATGTCGTGGTTCCCTCGTCTCCTGCGAGCCGGACTCAGCATGCCGAGGACGTTGGGTTGTCACGCATGTGGAACGGGGGAGGGACGTTCCCACGATCTACGTCATACGCGCAGCGGGCTCTCTGTGACTGTGAGCAGCATGGTCGCACTGCGTGTTTTCTGCGGCTGTGGGTAGTATGGTTTCGGGCTGCGTAGCTTCTGACGTCGTGAGTTCTGACGTAGTGGCTTCTGGCGGTGCGGGATCTTTGTATGCGGTCGGCCACGGGAGGGAGACGGCATGTACCAGCGTCTTTTGACAGCAGAGAGCGGGTTTCGCTTAACGAATTGCCACTGCCTCAGCTTTGGCTAGCATTCGTTTACGCAGGCCTTCAGAGTAGAACGTTAGTGCCTGGTACATGACCTGAAAGGCCTCCCTCGCGTCAACTTGGTGATTTGTATCGATCAGGTGTGCGAGGATTGAGCTTGATATCGATCGATTTTCCCCGTTACCTGACCAGGCTGTTATGTGTTCGTGTATCCTCTTCTCCAGACGTCTCGTTTTTCGGCCGATATATCCCGCCCTACAGGAGCTGGTGAAGGAATAAATGCACATGGAGGTGGCCTGTAGCTGTAGTCTGTCTTAACCCCCGATCCGCAGAAGGGAAGAATTTGTGAAGAATACGCGTAAGTTAGCCGCCGGGAAAGCACTCGTGACTGCTGTCCTTAGACGTCGTCTTTCTTGTTCGCTTGCTGCGTCCCCTGGGAAGGGCAGTCTTATGAAAAGGTTTTTCTGTTCTGCCGTTGCTACGGCAGGCTTTGCCACACGCTCCCTAGTGTTGCGAAGGATGAAACTTTCTGGGTAACCATTTTGCGGAGTGTGTTCTGTAGCTGCTGCAGTTCCCTTTCAACTACTTCAGGAGAGCAGATGCGTCGTGTTCTGGCTGCCAATCCCTGGACTTAGTTTTTTTAAGATGAAGGGGCACAAAACTGTTGAAATTAATGTATTGCCCCGTCCAGGTTTTCTTTCTGTATACCCGGTGTTGTATTAAACCGTCTTCTTTTCTGTGCAGGAGGACATCTAGGAACGCGATTTCGTTGTTCACCCCCGTTTCCACAGTGAACTTTAGTGCTGCATGGGCCGTATTGAACGTATGAACTACGCCATCTATATCAGTAGTCTGCTTCGTCAGGCAAAAAATATCATCCACGTAATGGCCATAGAGCTCAAAGTTGTTGATAGTGTATTTCAGGTTCGATTCCTCGACTTTGCTGATGAAGACATTCGCGAGGAATTGTCCAAGTGGCGAGCCCATGGCCACACCGTCTATTTGCCTGTACAATTGGCCAGTGCAGAGGAACTGTACGTTTTGCGTGCAGCACGTCAATAGTTCCTTTAGCGTCTCTACTGGCATCCGAATCTGGTGGTTTGTCTGATGTATAAAGTCGCATAAGTACTCAATGGTTTCCACTACCGACACGTTATTAAACAATGAAGATAAATCTAATGACAACATTTTCAGTTTTCTTATGTCAACATCCTTGATCGTGTCAACGAAGTCAAAGGTATCTGTCATGCTTCTAGGGTATAGACGACTCTGAAGCAGCTTTAGCTTTTCAACAAGCCATTTTGCAATGGAGTGGTAGTGCGAGTTCCTCAGGTCCAAGATAGGACGAAGCGGCACGCCTTGTTTATGAATTTTGGGTAGGCCATACATTCGAGGTATTGTGGTACCCACGGGTCTAAGTCCATCCAACTCTTTGTCCGATAAATATCCTTCCTTGTGAAGTAATTTAAGTAGGTTTGCTAGATGGCCTTCAACGGCCTCTGTCCAGTCTTTGTCTTTATCGGATTTTGAAAACTTTGTGCGATCCGATAAGATTCCTTCTAGTTTAGCAACATAGTCTTTTTGCTCTGCTGAGCACTTATTGACGTTCGTGTATACGGGTTGAGGCGCATTTACCAGTTTGGCTAAAATAACCTCTATCATAATAAATACAAGTTATTTAAGGCTTTTTATCCCAAGTGCAAAGTTGGAGCGAGCGAAAACGGAAGAATTTATTTCTACAAATAAATTTCAGGAGAGCTTGTCATCTGCTTCCTCTTCATTCATGAATAACATAATGGTAAGAGAGCACAGCATTTTTAAATTTTTCCGGAATTAATAACAGGGTCATTTGAACGTGGCAATTGCTCAACAGTAATTCCACCTTTAAACCTGGGAAAGACGAGTGGGGACGGGAATTAATGAGAATAAAAGGTTGGTTAACTGTGGCATGCATTTACCGGAGCAGTTGGAGATTAACCAGATTGTGTAACTGCTTTCCTAGGTTAGGCTCCTTTCTTCGTAGCGCAAGGTCCGGTTAGTTTGTGCTAGAAAAAAAAACTCGGAAAGATGTGTTCATATCAGCAGAGCGACCATTTTCTAACAAGTGTTTTGCATAGAAAGACAGTGAAACTTTGCTTTCTTGTTTTAAAAGTCAAGTAGGCAAACATTCAGCAGCCCTGGTCACCAATAGCCTTTGAGTACGGCCAATACACTTGCATTTGGAAGTGCACATGAATTAATGGATGCAGTTTGGGGTGGCGTACAAAGGCAAGGCTTCTGTTGTCCGGTTTACTGGAAGGTTTTTAGTTGGAGTAGGAAACACCAATTCAACTGCAAAGTACGTTCTTTGTATGGAGTAAAGGAACCGTCGCTTTCTTGTAGTTGAGAAATTGTGTCCTTTTAAAGGGTAAAAAGATAAAAACAGGCTTTTTCAAAACCGATTCAGCCGTAAATATCGGCCTTAAATGGCTGCTGCATTTTTGAATGAAACGTAAAGGATAGCCACGTTTTAGTAGGGTCTCTTTTATGCATGCAATCTTTGCAAATAGGGTGTCACTTGAGAAAATATTCTTAGCTCTCAAAAAAGTGTTAGTACCAGCTTCTGTTGAAACGGGCGCTGATTGGGCAACGCGGACTATGTCAGTTTGCGCATGCAGACCATGTCAGCGTGTTGGTTTAGGGATTGTCGCTAGTTGGTAGGGGCGAAATCCTATCGCCACCTGGTGTCGGTTTAGGCCATGGAAGTGATAGAGCTTGTGTCAGAGTCTTCTGAAAACACAGCACTGGATTTGCTAGCCTTATAGCTACTGCTTCGGCTGTTGCAAGCATGCGTTGGTGTAGGCCTTTGGAAAAATTAGATGGTGTCCTGTAGACCACTTGAAAGGCTTCGTTAGTATCGACTCGATGATTCAGCGTTAATTTCCCTTGCAAATGTTTGGTCTGATGAAGAGTTGCTGAAAACAATTGGTTTCTACATACTGATTCCCAGGTAGTCTTGTGAACAACAGTGCGCCTTTTGAAACATCATTCTCTCTAAGCAGGAGGATTTCTGGAAGGGTAACTTGTAAAAGTTTTTCGCTTCCATTGTGAATTTAATTTTGCATGAATTGTATTCATAAAAGTGCCACCAAATCTTATAGATGACCCATAAAAATATCCGGAAATGTGGGTCCTAGGGAATCGCACATTGCGACCACGTCCATGTGTCCATTAAATAGAAGTTGAAAATTTTTGGTACAGATTGGCAGCAGTTGACGCAGTATTTCAGGAGGCAGAGGTGTTTCTGACGCACGAGTGCATACACCTTCAAGTGTTTTGTTGAATGGATAATTTGTAAAAAATGGCTCCACATTTTAAGAAGACATAAATATGTTTGCGATTTTGTGGAGCCAAATGTCATCAATGAATTGAAAAACGTTCTTTTTTTAAGCGTAAGCGGAGAATCGTTGCCGAATGAGCTTTAATTCCTTCACAAGCCATTGGTTCAGTTTGTGTTGAGGTGAGTTGCTCGTAAACAAAATAGGCCGCAGAGGTTTGTCTCTCCTACGTGTTTTAAATAGACTATATAGCCTATTAATATTCGTACCGCTATTATCGCGTTGCGTTTAGAATTGCTTAACATATGAAATAACGCTTTTCAATTAGGTGTGATATGCAAATTTGTGAATTTTTTATCTACAGTGTTCGCAGTGTTCAACAGTGTGTTCACATAGATATAAATGACTAATAAGGTCGAATGCAGAAGGACAGTTAGCACGCATACATAAGCTTTCTGTAAATTCTCACCAGCCAAGTACATTTATATAGGAACGGAATAGCAATTAAATAACGTGAACCGAGTTAAAACTAGTGTATCTTCATATCAAAGGAATTTTTTATTGTAGTGAATATTGCAGATCAAAACCGTCTACTCATGCATTCTACAATTCTATAGGGGATCATTAAAATAGGACAGAGAAGTTTCAACCTCAACTTTTTGACAAAAAAACCATTGCAATTTTGCCTCCATGAAAACAAGATTAATACAAATATGAGGAACTGCAAAAAAAGGGATATATTCTGCCACCCTGCTTCGTATCTGCAAGTTTAAAATGGAGCCTTAAATTTGACAAATATACCGAAATCTGTTTCATTCTACACGACAAGTTGACTTCCTTTACTTTAAACAGACGGTTTATACAAAATTGGCAAGGGGACAAAAAACTGACTCAAACTTTCCCACTTTACCTTGATTTTACGTTCGTAAATGGTAAAGAACGCGAATAGTCGACGTTTAAGTATCCAAATAAAGCGCATTTTAACGATTTGGCTGGTTATAGAGCGTTTCTTACATATACTTAGGCATGTTAATTTGGGACTACTGTTGTTGATGCTCCTATTTTTCCGTACTGAATATGCATGTTTGGGTGCGGTTACAAACCTGACATCAAATTAAAATTAATGTTTACTTCCGCAATATTTACTAAAAAGCTTTTAAGACATATCTTATTTCGAAAGATTTAATGGATGGTTGGAGCAGAAGCCCTGTTCATGGGCTATTAACTAAAACGTGGAAAGCCATAAACTGTTCACCACCACTTCAAGAGCAAACCCTAGTCTGAAAGGTAAAACCGAAATAAATACTGAGACTGTCTTAAATTTGCGAAAATTCCCATTGAAAATTCATAGGATGAATTGGCGAACATACGTTAGTTTTCGAGAATTCTCATCAGGCCTTTACATTTATATGGTAATTAAGTAAATAGACTACGCGGGTTGGTAGAAAAAAATAGAACAGTTTTCAGGGCAGGGGGAATGGGGGGCGGAACGGGATCAAAATATGATCAGCGTTAGGGGAAACTGATAGTCGGTTGAGGTGCTAAGCTGCTGGCTGATGGATTAGCAGCTTTGCACCATGGTGACTGCGGCGCCGCGACGAAATTCTTTTCTCGACAACTCACATCCTATACGGAGAGATCATGGACAAACTCTCAGCCCAGAAAACGTCTGTGTGCATATATTCATTTACTTGCTTCTGTGGGGCGGGATATATTGAACGCGCGAGCCGGCGTTTATCTAAAAGAGTCCGAGAACATATTCCAGCATGGTTAGGTAAGAGCCAACTATTGGGTGTAAACAGTTCCATTCTAGCGCATCTGGTAGACTCTAATCATCGCGTGGATGCCAAATTGGCCTTCCAAGTGATCTACAAGGTACCCTCAAGCTATTCAAAATTTCTTAGACAGCGTCTGTTGGCTACGGCAGAAGCGGCCGCCATCAGACTACGTTGACAGGTCCTTTGCACCCAAAAAAATTTCGTCGCGGCGCCACAATAACCATGGTCTAAAGCTGCTAATCCAACAGCCAGCAGCTTAGCGCCTCAACCAACTACCAGTTTCCCCTAACGCTGATCAAATTTCGACCCCATTCCCAACCCCCTTTCCGCCTGCCCTGACAACCGTCCTATTTTTTCTACCAACCCGCGTAGTCTATTTACTGAATTACCATAAAAAAGGTAAAGGCCTGATGAGAATTCTCGAACACAAGCGTATGTTCGCCAATTCATCTTCTGCAATACCAAGATATTTAATGCAAGAAATTCCTCTTAATATACACAAAACGGCATGATTAAGATTGCACCTGAAAGTACTATTTAAATCCAATAATAACCAATCATCATGTCCAAATGTGAGTTTGTGAAATATCTTGTTCCTGTAACCCCCAGGTCGACGCAGTCGAGCGAAAATGTTTTTTGGTGTAACACATGTCAAACAGTGCATACACGGGAGCAGAACAGAGAGTTTTTGTGGAACTAGCTTGCAAAATATAAGATTCTTATCCTTGACAATGATTGTTCTCTAAATTGCAAAAAGTATGCAAGAATAGGTTTTTGAAAGATTAACAAGGGACTTTTTTTCCAACGTTGTTCTACTTTTTCTGCTTTACTCACTTGGTTTTACGCAGGAAAAGACTGCATCCACATTTAGAGTCTATGTTTTTTCTTTCATTCCGATTTCTCACACTTTCGATTTTTCCGGATTTTTAAAAGTGTAAGTAATGTTAAAAGAAATAAAAATAAGATTTAAAGAACACTATATGCGTATTTTTTAAGGGTCGCTCTTTTACTGTTGCGAATCTTTGTTGGACGCAATTTGCACTGAGTTTGCAAAACAAGTGTTTTCTTCTTAAATTTAAACGGAGTTTATAAGCTAGCCGATTTACTGCACGTTCAACTTTCTGCTTGACTGCGTTACAATAGCAGCACTCACTCGGTTAATTGGGACAACTGATAAAATTCTGTTCCCTTTGTATAAATTGGAAGGCAGGCATTTCAAGAAATGTCATTTCAAGGAGACACGTTCTTTGGGATATAATGAGTTAAACTTTTACAGTGAATTTCCCATACTGGATCCCTAGGTCTTCGTCAGCCTTGAGAAACTGTGCGACGAACAATTAAAATTTCATAAGTGCTGTTACAGTTATGTAGTCATTTGGTGTTCCTTTGCCCTCCGATGATTCATTCATCAACGAAGATATCGATTCGGATGGAATGTACATGCATCTCGAAGAAAAATGGAAGGGAGTACAGCCGATCACTACGGACCAGCGTGAACCGCAATTAGTGCCCCCACAGGACGACCTGGACAGGCCCCGGACTAATGCACCTTACAGTTGCAAATTAGCCCCTACCTCTCTCGACGCAAATTGCAGGCACAACGACCTGGGGGTCCAGTTTTAAAACTTTACCGAGTAAAATTGCTTCACTTTCCCAAAGAACTTGTCTCCTTGTAATTCCATGCCCCCTGAACGGTGGTGCGACTGTGGGGGATCTTTTTTATGCTATTTCATGGCCGGATCCATATCCAGTTAGGATATGTTACCGTGCGGATTGCAAGTGCACATCATTCATACCCGAAAGCCTGGTCATTTTGCAACTGAATTTCGACGAGATCCTTTCTAGTATGCGTCGCCTCTTGACGTGCCGTACAGATTTCTGCTAAGATGACATTTATGCTCCATTCAGCGGGGGCCTGTTTTAAACACTGTTCAGGAATCGGACACACAGCCAGGCGCAGACTTCTGGAGTGGATGCAGAAATAGGGCACATGCAGCATAAATCTGCATTTGATTTCGCATAGGCCGAAGAGACTTTCGATTTTTTCGACTTAAGTAACCCCTGGCGAAAGCAGGTTAGATCCTTAAATAAACAGTGGGCCAAGTTCTTCCGTTTATGCGTGCTGTAATATAAAAGCTCATTAAAACAGGCTGGAGAAGCTTTAGTCTTGTGAGGAAAAGATATAAGATCTTCGGAAAATTGAGTTGTACTCGTGAATTTTCGAACATGTATCATGTGTTCGTCGTCAGACTAAAAGCCGTCAGAAGTTAAAAGTGAGGGCTGGTAATATTGCACTGGGGGTTTTGGGAGCAGAGGTTACAAAGAACGGGGGTGGATTGGGTGTGAGGGTTATGGGGTCGTGACTCCCGCTGCGATAGGTTGTGCTGGTGAGAGGAGGGAAGTGTTAACGTTTGGTCTGTGGGCCTCGTGTTCGGGGGAGGTGGGGCTGGTTCAGAGTCAGTGAAATTCTACTTGACAAAGCACGGACAGCCTGCTGTTTTTTCAGGCTGGGTCCAGATTACTCTTATCGTTTTTGACAAAGAACCATTTCAATTTGGCCGCCATTTAAATCAGAATAATGCAAATATGACGAATTGCATTGTCTTCGGAAAAGAAGGGTGAATTCCTTTTGAAAAATACTGTGTTTTTAACTTGGTATTTTCTATTTCATAAACTTGTGCAACTGTAGTTTCCGTAATAAATAGCAACCAATTAGCAAGCAAAGCCGCAAGCTTGGACTTGCCTGCGAACGGCTGCGTAAACCGACCCAAAATTGATTAATTGATTGACTTAGTTATTTTGCGAGGTCCAAGACGCAATCAACCCTCAAATGGCGTATGGGGTGCTATACGCTACCATCCGAATGCGCTGCGCTCGATGTGAATTTCCATTAAATAGTCGCACAGAAATGTGATCACTCGTATGGCAAACTACGCGATATCATCCGTGGCTTTTTGGGCCGGGTTCTCCGGGTGTGAATATGTAAACATAGGTTTAAAAACGCGTTTGAATAGCACTTCCGTATAAACTTGCAGTTGAATGGCCAAGTTTACAAACATAAGACGATGATAACAATGGGCTTACCTCTGTCTGGCTTCGGCAATATGCCGAAGCTGTTTTGCAGAGGCTCGAGTGGCTGGTCTTCAGCTCGTCTCTCCCAAAGTTCTGAGCCAGGTACGTTGACGACACTTTCGTCATCATCAAAAGAAGCAAAGTGCAGACCTTCAAATTACTACTGAACTCCATCTTTCCTGATATCCAGTTCACTATGGAAGAAGAGGTCAACAATCAGTTACCCTTCCTCAATACACAAGTGACGAAACTGGCAGACGGAAAGATATGGACAACATTCTACCGCAAAGCAACCAATACCATGCGCATTGTCCACTTCAGAAGCACTTTACCCGTTTTTCACAAACGCGGTTGTAAAAGAACCCTCTGCCAAGGCTTTCAGACACACTACAGTGACAAAAGTAGGAAAAAAGGGGGGGGGTTAAGTACATGCATGCTCTATTTCACGCCAATGGTTACCCAAAATCCTTTGTGCGCAAGTGTCTTAAGTAGCCTCACCATCAGCGGTCGAAATTGAGAGAACCCTCAGTTCTGGCTTGCAATCTTTTAGGTGAAGAATGTATCAGAGACGGCTGCAAGAATCCTGAAACCATTCGGGATCAGTTTGGCTCATACGCTGGGGTCAACCATCAGACGGCAGATCATGAGGCCCAACGACCCGCTTCCTTTGACAGGACAATCAGCTGTGGTCTACAGCATACCATGCCAATATTGCATTGCAAGGTATGTCTATGAAATGGGTAGACGCCTTGGCGCAAGGTTGCATGAGAATCAGCTCGCTGTCAACCGCAAGGATAAGCTGTCTTTGGTCTACTATCACGTACAGCAGAAAAACCACACATTCGCCTTTGAGAAAAAAAAGGGTAGTAGGCCGAGCCAACGACAAGATGGCCAGATTGCTGCTACAAAGTTGGTCCTCGACTGGTACGCCAAACAGAGCCATTGACCTTCATTCCACCTACTAAACGCTCCGCATTAGGCTAACATCGGCTCAGAACGGAGCAATAGGTCGGGCGGAGAGAGATAAGCAGGGCCGACAGCCGGCAGCTGCGAGAAAAGCGGGTGGAATCGCTCATGAGACAGAAAAATGATTTGACGCAGCTCAAGAAGGCGGTCGTGAGGACGCTAGCAATTAAAACAGCCACGAAAATCGATCAGTGCATTCGCTTGACATATGGGCATTCAGAAAGGCTAGTGGTCGGAAAAATGCATCTGATGCGAACAAGAGTACAGACACCGCGCTCTGACGATGGAAGTTAGCATTTTTTTGGAACGTCAGCCAAAATACACCTTTGTCGCAGAAATCGTCTTTTCTTCTTCTTCCTCTTCCCGAATGATGAAAGGAACATCCTCTGCTTCTTTAG
Organism: Ligula intestinalis; assembly: GCA_036362985.1. NCBI lineage: Eukaryota > Metazoa > Platyhelminthes > Cestoda > Diphyllobothriidea > Diphyllobothriidae > Ligula > Ligula intestinalis. The sequence goes on along the minus strand of JAYGXS010000007.1, from coordinate 14,151,368 downwards.
CTCAATTGCGCAAGTTGTTGCGGGTCAAATTCGGTTAGATAGATATGAATAGCGACATACGTTAAGAAAAATTATTATTTTGGCTGATATAACTCTGCATATTCGAAGGTCTGCGAGTGAGTGCGAGGCTGATCAAACCATATTAGCTCAATTTTGAGTATATTGACTTTGCAAAATTATAAGAAAATGTTTAGCCACAGTAGAAAGGTTTGTTTTTGGTGTCTTGACAGATTACGGAAGTGAGGCAGAACGAGGCGGGCTGCACTCAACAAGCAGCACTCAGTCTCTTAGCTCAAATTAATGGGATATTTTTATCGAAGCAATTTATTCACCTTAGTTTCTGGTGCTTTGTCTTGCGAGGGCTGTGCTGTTCTGTAAAATCATCTGTCATCAAGGAGGATGTTAGCTTCCTCACTATGCTCTCCTTCATTACGACAGTCAGTCGTTCCGTATCAGCGGTCAAAATGATTAATTTTGTGGTCTATCTTCAATTTCTTTATAGCTTTCGATGCACACTGCGAAACGCGTCGCGTTGGTTTGTGTGCCATCATCAAAAGGGGAGCATGTTATCAGACGCAGTGGTTTTCTGTCGTTGGCTCTTAAATTTTCACCAGCATAGCTCCCGCGGCTGCATACAAGTCGACCGTGTCGAAATTTAGCCCTATCTGCTTTTGAGGCACAAGTTTATGGACCTATTTGCATTTCAAGTGCCCAATTTTTTAACTTATTCGATTTCCAATCCAAATTGTCTAGATGTTTGGCTTGCCTTTGATAAATCTATTTACATATTCTCCAAATAACTCACTATTACCTTTACGTGTTTGAGTGGCAAGCGCAAATCAGTATTTTTGGAAATTCTTGCAAAATGTCCTTCAATTTCCACCCCCTCTCGTATGAAGCCGGCTGATGCGTCATTTTATGCAAATTTCTGGAAGATTTGCCGACCTCGCCACATCTCACCATGTGATATTATAGCGCCTTGGTAAGTTGGCATCACATGATTCCTCCCTCATCATTTGGCATATGCAGGCGGGTAGAGAAAACGGCGCTCGAATAAGGTCAAACCGCTATCTGAAATTGCCCCTCAAGCTACAACCACAAGCGGAGCATATTTTTTGTTGCCCTGCCACAGGGATAACTTCTTTCGATCAGTTTGACAGCCGAGAATAGGGTCCAATCAGTTAAATGTCTATTTTGTTAAAGTTTTTTTCAATAATTAATTATATGGCCTGTATAATTGAATAGATAAGGAAAAAAGGATGTTTAATCAGGGTTTATAGACTGAAAACAAATCATTTTCGCACCATGTGATAGGCTTACAGATTTTATCACCCTGTAGGGTCACCTGTGGGCATTGGTCATCCTTTTTTTTGCCCCCAGGGTGAGCAATTATCACCAGGAGGTGGTGGTGACATGCATCTGTCGTGCTGAATATAAATGAAATTATTCTAGAATAATTAACTAGCAAATGGCTCGTTATATGGTGAAAATCTGCAATGGACTTCACTCTTGAAATCATGAAATAAGGGAAATTTCATCTGTAATTTACTGACTGAAAATTAAGCTTCAAGTTTCTAAATATCGAATAGTATGGGCTGCTATTTTCTGAGATTTGGAAATCCTTGAGTGTACATTAGAATATGCATGGAAAATTATTTCAACGGAGAGGATTTTATTGGGAAAAGAGAGGGAACCCAATTTCAGAACTTTTCGACTTTGGTCCCCCAGATCAACGTCAAACGTGCAGCAAGTGTACAGACCAGTTTAATATGCGAGAAAATTCAAGTGTCAGATAAAATATTCCTTAGACTTTGCTCTGACGATGGAAGCGAGCGAGCTTTTGAAACATCAGCCGGCATACACTTTGGTCTCAAATGTCGTCTCCTCTTCTTTCTCTGCTGGGGATGATGTAAAGAAAACCAGTTAAAGTTTTGAACGTTCTTGAAAAAAGTGATGCTTATTTGTCATTCTCGCCTACTCATTTGATAGTGACTAGTCATTCACCGATAATACTGAGTTATTCATTTTAAAGCTGCCTAAAGAACCGATAATGCCTGGCCATTCTCTGTGTTGTGATATCCATTCCGGGTTGGCTTTCATGGTTTTCACGTTTAAGTTGGAGATTCCTGTAAATGGTATTCAGTTCGATTGGTCAGGTGATGAACGAGCAATCGGAGTTCATGGCAGCAATAAATTTGCGGCTTTTTTTAGGAAATTATATGTATAAATTACAAATAACGTGCGTTTAAACATATTCTGACAGCAGACCAACAGCAAAATTTATATTATTATTATGAATATGTAAACTTTTGAAAATCTGGTAAAGCTTAAAATTAGATTCGTCCGAAAATGTCAATTTAAACGGTTGAATTGCATTTACTGTTCAAATGGTGCGTAAGCAGTCTTTTTTTATTGAAATAGACTTTTTGCACTTTTTTTTAAGATAAAGACAATATGTCGATGGTAATTGCGGTTTTTCATCCAAAGATGTGGCTTTACTTAGCGGAATTCAAGTAGACATCCTTACAGCAGATAGGCATGTTTACAGTCAAACCAGGTTGGCTCCTTCTTAAGCTAAAGATGAACTGAGACAACAGCCGCAGACGCTCAAACTGCAAATTTTTCTCCGTTTGAGATGATGCACATAAAAACATTTTCTTACTATAGTGCAATTTATAAACGCTTATCCAAAAAAGAGTTCCATAACACATTATATTGGACAAAAGGCACAACCAAAAACAAACCCAGTATAATATATCTAGGAACGTCTAGGAAAACCCTCGCAATTTTTCTTCGCTGCTTGCTTGCAGTAAAAAAGCTCAAACTTGGTGAATCTCATTCCTATTTTCAAGAATATAGCAGCTTTTAGTCATTGCATTGTTTGACCGGAGGACTACCTTAAAATATATTTGGGTACTAGTGTGTAGCCCACTTCATATATCGTGGCATTGTGCTTTAAGGAATTTTGTACTTTTGCAAGATTCTTTTGTGCATCTTACTTAAATTACTATCCGAAAGGTGCAAATAATAAGGCATGAATTTCTCACCAATGAAAATTACTAGTCCGCTGCCTCACGAACCGAGCTAGGAGAATATGTTCTCCAGAGACACTGGAGGACGAACTCGCACTCTTTAAAAATACCTTACAAGAAAATGGGTTCTCCGGTAAGTTCATCGATACGTTTATGGAGTAACGTCCACCAAGACCGGAGGTACCGACGGCTGAGAAGAAAACCGTATTTCTTACATTGCCTTTTCAAGGTGATCCAGCAAGCGAACTCCTACAGCTTTGTCTGAACGCTGCAATCGCGCGTACATATCCAGCAGCAAAGTTAAGATTATTGTTCTCAAGCACTCCACTTCTTCGCCTTGAAGTCAAGGATAGACTGCCGTTCCAGACCCCATCAATGTGTATCTACAACTTACATGCTCCTGTGGGGCAAGTTACATTGGTCGAACGATTAGACGTCTATCCAAGTGCATGCGAGAGCATCACCCGGCGTGGCTAAACAGAGGCGAAACTAAGTCGATATCAAGCGCAATTCTGGCTCACTTGGTAGACAGTGGTCATCGGGTAGACGTCAACCAAGCATTTAGAGTCGTCTACAAAGTTCCGGCTAAACACTCTAAGTTCCTGCGTCAGCGGATACTTGCGACGGCAGAAGCAGTCACCATTCGCCTCACAAACCCAATTTTATGTGCACAGAAAGCATTTGTAGCGGCCCTAAGGCTCCCGTGGCCAAAAGCCTTTTCAAAAGCTGCCCTCACGCCTCTTACTACACCGCGAAACAATGATGAGACAGCGGCATCAAGCATCCAAAGGCCACCGACACAATCTCAAGACTTTGACATCTTGCGTCCTCACACAACCCAACAAAACCCGAGACGAGGACGACTGAATGACATCAACTAATTTTCTGACTCCTTCCCCCATTTCTTTGTCCCCAATTAAGACAAGAATCTGATCGCCTTGATCCTTTTCACCTCTCCCCCTCTCTCTCCCTTGTTACTACTGATTGGTTTGCCTAAAACTTTCGTTAACTCTACCCTCCTTTATATTACTGTATTGCCTGATTATGAATTAATCGAAAACGTTCGTTCGCTTAACATGACTTCCTTAATATCTTAGCCTTACTGACTGGAATTTATACTCTTAATCCCACTGGAAATACCAGAGGGGTCAGTGGTAGAACAAATCATTTACTAATGAACTTAACGTGGCAGGCACCCGTCTTTACGTAGATGCAGTAGGTGGGCTTACCCATGCAAAGTCCTTATCGAAATTGGAGTTTTTAGTTTAACATATATTACCTCAAGCTTTCTTGACCTGGTTAGCGCATTTCAACTGTAAAAACACTTTTGGTAAAGAAAACTGTGTGTTCATCTCAGTTTATTTGAGAGAAACAGGTAGCATTTAACCGAAAGTGAGGGCTGCCGGGTATCGGAAACTATCCTTTGCTATTTTTAGCAGACGCCACTGATCACGCAACATTTAGACATAGGCGAAAGATTGGTACTCTTTCTCAAATCGGTATTGACTCAGGTTGTCTATTCTGAAGTTTATTTCGTCATGATAGGATGCGGGCTTTTTAACAAGCTTTGTTCTGGCTACCAGTAAAAAGGATCTATTGTAGAAACTGGCAACTTAAGAAGTATGCTTTTATCATTAATTTTGACTGCCTTTATAAATTCACACATATTTTATGGAATGAATGTATGAAAAAATATTTATTGTACTTGTATGATAGCAGATTACGCCCTCTTTAAATTTTTTTACTTGAAAGAATTGGTAGCTTTTGGTTTTAAAAAAGTTGCCCAATTGCCGAATAATTTTCTAACCTAGTGACTGCTATACTCGAATTCAAGGTTTAGAAACTGCGCACTGTGTACAACCTGTTTAAGGAAAAGTACGTTTTCGCCTTCTTTTTGAGGAAGAAATCACAAAGTTGTCATAAAATATAGGAACAGACATGGAACCTATTTTATGCAATAATAAATTGGCATATACGATTAACTATGAATCAACACCTCACAATTGTAAAAAAACCTCATAATAAGCAACCTTTTTATGACCGAAAGCCACCCTTTCTTTGAGAATAAAATTTCAAGATGGCGTAATTTGCTATCAGAACAGTGCAATAAACAATTTTTTGTACATGTATTCTTTAAAATATATTTGAATTAATAAAGGGAGTCAAAATCAATGATAAAAAGCATACTACTTAAGTAACCAGTTTCTACAATATAAAGTTTGTGCTGTTAGTCGGAACAAAGCTCGCTAAAAAGCCCACATTCTATCATGACGCAATAATTTTCAGAATAGATTACAGGATAATAAGTATCATAACCTGACTCAATACCGATTAGCGAATGCGTACCAATCTTTCGCGTATGTTTAATTTTGCGTGTTCCGTGGCGTCTACTGTAGAATGAGAAGACTGTGGCAATGGCCTAAGTTGATAGATAAAATCCCTACAGCTGTCATCTTCACGTCCGGTTTCGTAGTGGAGGAGATCAAGTGAAGCGTCAGATTGAGGAAGTAGTGTTTTCTTGATAGAGGTAGGGGAGAATACGATGGAAGATGTCGACAGTGTTCTTTTAGTTAATTTCTAGTCATGAACCTGATTCTGCTTGAATCATCAAAACTTCTGACGTCATCGATACATTAAACATTTGCTCCGTATTTTTTTCTCTTTTTATGTTTATCTGTATGTTGCCATTAGCCTTAAGGCGTTCCTTAATACAAGACGCAATCTTGGAGTCTTAAGAATATTTTCAACCACATTTAACCAGTAGAATATATAGCACATATATAGCCCACCCAAGATCGGTTACTTCTATTCAATCAAAGGAAATTTTGAAATTTTCCAGATAAATTGCCTTGTGATATGATTAAAGTAATTTCTTAAATACAGGCAAGTATGTGTAGGTATTCATTTTGTATTGTAAAATATCCTTAAAATCACATGTATTAGAAAAATTGTGTATTTCGTATTGCTTCGCTCGCGGCAGGAACAGATAGCAAATTTAGCACAAAAAGCTGATTTTTATTTCTGGGTTTAGGCAACTCGACGATAAGTGTCTGCTTTTAGTCTCTCGTTGCAGGTAATCACTACAATTGCACCTTTATAAATGGACATTATAAGTCCTAATGTGTAAAACTGTATGCACACTTCAAATGGAAATTCAGATCTACGGTAACTCATGGTCAAATTTATTCAATATATTTAACGTGACCATCATTTAATATTGGCCACACAAACAACAACATCTTTGCACACACGTATATCCTAGGTGCCCTAAATGTTATTGAAATTCTCATGCCCACGAAAAGCCATACTAATTGACTAGGACACTACGAATTTTTCTCAATCAGAGAATGACATTCTGGCTTTTACTTGAACAGCTTTTCAGTCGGCTGCGCAATATTAAACAGGTTCACACACAGATTCAGCAAGATAATTTAAATTCTTCAAATGTTTTTAATTCCATGCATTCAAAGGTTGCATTCCGGTTTTGGCTCCGATTTATAGGGCCGGTTGATTTTAAAAATGTAACAACTGGGGGAATACTTGTGCATGCTTCCAGTGTTTGCTTTCGTAATACATATTTGAGAATATTTATTGCTAAAACACGCTGACTGAAGTGCAAGGACGATGGATTATTTTTATGAACAATATACGAAAAAACAGTCTGATTACTTAGCTAATATAATTTTTTTACTTTAAAATGCAGCAGTGAACTAATTGGTTGCATTTTGGCTTTAATCTCGAAAGTCTATAGGCATATATCCGTTTTTAAACTGAACTCTGCGTAAGCCAACACAAAATGTTAGCGTAAGTGATCCTTGCTTTTAATTCTCACCCTATATATATATATTTGCATCGTTTATTGTTGTATTTTAGTCATTTTGTAATATGGGACTCAATGGTGGCATTTTGTTTATTATTTCAACCATTTCTCTATACTAAAACGCAAGTTTCCAGCATAATATAATCAACATAAATTCAAGTTAGCTTATCTTAATTCAAATTGAAACATCTGCACTACGGAGTACACGAACAAGCTAAGAAGGCCGAGGTCACATTTCTACTAACAATGCATCTCATTCAAAAGCCTCATTAGTTTTCCAAATGCAAGTAAATGATAAAAGATGCATTTTCTTCCGTCTTGTTCACTTATATCACAATTAACTTAATTACTTGTTAAGCTTATTGAACTAATTAAGTTATAAATATACAGACGTGAAGAGCATTTATCAAAAGCAAGTGTGTGCTCACTTATTTATCTTTCTTGCACTTTAATGGTAATTTATGAAGTTTTGGATCAACTGCATTGATATAAAATTCAAAAAAGGAACCAATGGCTCACGTAATTTGCATTAATCTTCAGTGTATTCTAAGCCTTATGGTCAATTTTGACAGATTGCTTACTAAATGTATATCACTTCTATTCGTCCAAAAACAATAAGCACTAAAAACAGCGAAGCTCGCTCAGAAAATAATCACAGGAATTTTACGCAAGAACATGAGTCACTTCTCTCTTGATTAAGTGCGATGAAAGATCGACCTGCGAAATATAAATGAATTCTTGTATGAGCAAATCAAACTTTTGATTCTTCGCCAATTCACTAAAATAAGAACAAAGATAAAAAATCATCTAATTTTCTTGACGGATTTCTCTCCTGCTTACTGGCAGTTATTACATTTTAGAGCTTGGCTACTTTTTTTAACTTTTTGCCAATAATGCGAATAGCTTATTCATTTTCTATGTTACACATATCTGAGCAATCAGCGAGGAATTTTTAGTCCTCAAGTGCAGTAGTAGTAGTAGTAATAGTAGTAGTAGTAGTAGTAGTAGTAAACGTAGTAGTAGTAGTTTCCGCAGTAGGATATAGGTCAACGGTACCTTAAGCCCAACGCTCTCTCGGTCAGACCTCCATTCATCTGATTAGCGGCCACCTGGCAAAATTAGATAGCACGCTGACAACAATTTCAACCAATCTCCTTATCGTTAACGATGTCTACACAAGAAATCCCACTGGGCCGTTCAGTGTGAGCTGACGGTGCGCACACATCGGAGCAGGCGCTACGATAATTGGTTTGGTTTGTCCAGCAGCTTGGCCTTAAAAGCCCCCCACCCGCCTCCTAATGCACACAAACCTGGCAGCTTCAAGATAATGCCATCTCAGCACTCGAATGCCTTGTACAGGCGTCTTGAGACCGGATCACGAGTGGTGGTCGTGCTCATTAGTTTTTTGATCTTAACTCATCATCTGCCAGCCGTCTGTGCCATGTCTCGAGGTCAAGTAGCGCAGCGCTCTCCCGATGAAGAGAGATCAGAGGGAAGTCCTATAGACAGTCTCACTAGTAATGCCAGTCATGAGCTCGACTTGATCTGCGGGCCGCACCCCTTCGATCTCCTAATAGCTGGTGTGCTACGCAGCCTGCGAGAAAGTTCCGCGGAAAATAGTCTAGTAATTTCCAACACCATGACTTCCCTGCATCGCACTCAACCCAGCTTCTATGCTTTTGTTATGAAATGCACCTCGGCTTGGAATCGGTGTCAAAGAGGACAGTTGGAGAACCGCCTTCTACAGCAACTGAGTGGAGTGGAGTCAACTCGGCCAACGCAGTCCAATGATTGGAAAATACTTTGTGGAAGGGGTCTGATTTTGTAAAAAATACAGACAAAAGCATCTCTTTGCTGACTATTTTTACTGATCATACAAGCGCACAATCCGATTATATTTGTTTGTTTTAAACTGTTCAGATTTACGTATCATACCTTGTTTTTGCTAAAAGTAGGTCATAAATGATGTGGATTTAGCATTCCATTAAAGGGGCACTTCATTAAGAGTTTGATGAATTAACAGAATAGCATGTGCGATCTAGTAAAATCTGTCATAGTAACTATATGAACATTAGGAAATTAGCTGAAGGCCTTTTCCGCATTACTTTCGGGAAACTTGAATTCTGTCTACATGTACGACGCTTGCACGTATGCTGTTTTTTACATATTCTATTGTAAAAAGGTCCCCGAGTCTTCATGCGGATTTTGTTTCGAATTTAAACGCTTAGAGCACAACATGTCCCTTGTGCAAAATGCGTTAATGTGGCCGAAGATACTGTCAGAAAAAGGGGATTAAAATGCCAACGTTGTCGTACTTTGACATAAACGTACGCTCGATGTCTTCTTATGTATGCTATAGGTAGTTACCTTTCAATCCGATGAGCCCTCTTTTCTTGGGTTATTTAATGACGCCTGAAAAGTTTTCCATGGTAAACTTTATGGAGGCGTAAATGGTTTATTTGATGTTCGTGGGAATTAAAGACTACCATTTAATCCAAAGTGTTGGAGGGTTACATTTTGAATTCACGAATCACTTTGTTTGATTATGTAAGCAATCAAATAATAATTTCTGATACTAGGTGGGCATGCGACGCTGTATTAAATTACCTACTTAGAATTCAGTTGGCAGTAGGAAAAATCTAGCTAACACGATAAGTTTTAGAAGCTTTACGCTGTGTGGCTTCAGAAAGCAAAAGTACGTGTCTATATAAAAACAACTAGTAAATAGTTTGTGCTTATTAATGAGCATATTTGGTAGTAAAAAGAAACACGTCTTCAAAAATTATGCGCTAAAACTTTTTATTGCCTGCTTTCCATGACTTTTTTATACTGAAGGCCTGCCCTATGCTCTTTGTTCTATTAAAATATGAATTAACAGATCATAAATAAAAAAATAAACGACTGAAAATTAATATCAAGTGGATAGTGGTCAGAAACTTTGAATGATTATCAGCTGAAATTCAACAAGTTTGGGATAAATTCCGTTGTTTATATCACATAAAAGAATAACAATGTTACAATTGCGTACCAGTGAAATCAAACCAAATTTTGCAATTCTATATCCAAGAGCATTCCCTTATATTTCACAAGGTATGATACGACAAAAGTTAGATGAGCACAATCTATCTCCTAAATGAAGCATTCCCGTCTTTTTAGTCTATGTGATTACGGTTGCGGACGAATATGGGGTCAAATCGAGTTGAGATTCTCACCACCTTTAATGTTTTAGTCGGTTGTTTGTCTTGGAGGATGGGTTACTTAAAGATAAATACTCTCCATGCAATTTAATTATCTAACTGGAGTTTTTTGCATAAAGTTAGCAAAAAGTGGTTTACAGTGGTCCACGTAAAATCGATGAAATTGTCTAATTGTGTAGATTTTTAACATGACCTCGGATGAATATACATTCAATAACATTCTGCTACATTAAATGCAACGAGTTGTCAAAAACCAAACTACTAGATTACACGAAAACCTAACGTTTCCGTAGTTATCGATTTCTTAGGTTCTCAGCACAGATTTTATATTGCGTTGTAACAAACTTTGCAGCAAATTTTTCCATCAAACGAATATACTGAAATTGTCAAATGTCTGCTCTTGAGTTGGAAAAGACTAAAATCACGCGCAAAGATGTACTGGCTCTATGAGGGGAAAACATTTAGAATAAAGAGGGAATATCAATAACGAAAAATACACGGAAGACAAAAATAGTTAGTGCTGGATTATAAACCAACATCAAGCAGCACTTGCTTAGCAAACCTTATGCACGTGTTTGATTAACTACAAAGCTGGCAATTGAGTGTGCACGATTTTTCGTTATTTTCATCTGATTGGTTGTTTTATCCTAAGAAAGCATTTTAATAAGTGCAGCTGTATGTTAAATTCACTTCATTTAGCCAAAATTGCGCATTGCCGGATATCGAAGAAAGTCCTCAACTATTTATTGAAACAGAACCGAGAAAAAGATTTCTGCTACCACTCTTTGACTATGTCTCTGAGGACGAGTACGCGATGGATCTCGAACGTCAGGCGAATATACGTATTGTCCCAGTGATCAAGTTGTATTCTTCTCAATAACTTCCTGGGACTGGGATGTTCGCTGGCATTGGCAATTTATTTTTGTAGAGTTTTGCTATAATAAAACACCAATATTAGCAGAAAAGGGCAAACTGCAGTCTTAATGTCACACAATTTAAGAAATCACCTGTTTCCAGAAATAAGGAGAAACGTATTTTTAAAAAATATCGCTTGACAATGTCTGCCGTTTTAGTTAGATAACGTACTAAGAAAAATCTTTGACCGTATTTCGTTTTACCGCTTTCAAAATTTCGGACCGCAAACAATAATGTTTTCAATTTATCGTGTATTTGGGCACATAAAGCAAGTTCGGTAAATCTGTAGCAGTTGACAAGGTATTTTTGGGTAAAAATTGTTTCTCACAACGCGTAATTTAGAACCAGAATGAATGGAAGATTAGCAGTTATGCAACATCCACGTGTCCAAATACTTTTTGATTTCCAATCTCTTAAAGTGGACTGGCTACATTCAAGTACGATAAATATGCTCAAATGTAAAGTGAAAGGTGCTTTCTTTCCAAGACTGTGGCATCTATTTTAAGGTAAATGAAAAAGCGGTCAACTTTGACCATTTTTCCATTGAAATATGAAATGCATAGATATTCCTCAATATATAATAAAAGTATTTTTCAACGAGGTAACCGATTAAAAAAAGCCTTTCAATTTAACTTAGAGAAAACAATATCAGTCTTGTGCTGTGGACCTTCCCTTTGTTCGGCTATGAGTTTCAGTGTTTTTTGTAGTAACCAAAAATTGTTCCACATGGCCGCTTTCAAGAAAAGTCAGTTTGACGTTGTAACTTACCATAATAACAGGATAGGTACTTGCTAAAAGGCCTAGACACGCATTTCGCCGGTATTCGGCCGCCGCTTGAAACAGCTGCTAGGGTTCCGGCTCATCAGTGGGTCTCCCACATTCCCTATCTGCTTTCTGGTTTATCTACCTGTTTAGAAAGTTCAGGTTTTTTATCTCCAGAGAAATTAATTTCTGATCGCGATTTATATCAGTATATAAGCTCTATAGGCATAGACCGAAATTGTAAGTGTATATTTGTGTTGAAACCCGTCAACTCCAATGAAATATACACCTGCTGCCACAGGAAAGTCTTAATAGCATAATTTGACGTTGTAACTTACCATACTAACCTGTTAGTCAATGTATAATACTTAAGACTGTCCTGTGGCAGCAGGTGTTTATTTAATTGGGTTTGAGGCGTTTTAACACAAATATACACTTACAGTTTCGGTCTACGCCTACAGACCTTGTATAAACTCATAAACACCACGATCAGAAATTAATTTCTCTGGAGATAAAAACCTGAACTTTCTAAACCGGTATATCAACCAGAAAGCAAATAGGGAAAGTGGGGTCCCACAGATGAGCCGGACCCCTAGCAGCTGTGTCAAGCAGCGGCAGAATACAGGCAAAATGCATGTCTCGGCCTATAAGCAAGTACCTATCGTGTTAGTATGGTAATTTACAACGTCAAATTATGCTATTTAAGACTGTCCTGTAGCAGCAGGTGTATATTTCATTGGAGTTGACGGGTTTCAACACGAATATACACTTACAATTTCGGTCTACGCCTATAGACCTTAAATATACTGATAAATACCACGATCAGAAATTAATTTCTTTGGAGATTACAAACCTGAAAAGTCTGTTTGTCGGTAAATTCTTTAAAGAAATGTATTATCTTGAAGGTTTTTATACAATCCACAATTAATTATTGAAATATTTTAGACAAATTCTTACAAAGTGGCTGAATTTATTTTTTAAACACGCCCAAGCGATTCTTATTATCAGGAAAACGGTAATGGTTTCACTGCATGCTAAATATATGGTGATTTGTCACATTTTTTTACCTGGGTGCATCGTTTCGAGCGTTTTTGTTTCCAAAAAACAATTTATAGCGTCTTTTTGTTGCCCAGTTTTTTCTGTCTGCCGCTGTTTCTAAAAAAGCAATTATTACTCTTTAAATTGGATTTTATTTGCAATTCTTTTTAAATTTTCCAATTTTTTTTGAAGATTCTCTATATTATTTAAGGCCTGTTTGCATGTGATTATCAATCTTGCGCGACTTTCAGCAAATTACTTGGTTTTTGCCCAGGCCTTCAATTGCCATATGGTTACTTTGTGGAAGTCTGTTTTCGACGCAGCAGACACTGAGTATGTTTTGTTGTACTAACAATATTTTAAGGTTGCGAAAATTCCCATCACAGAACTTCGAAGAGTAATTAGCGAGCATACGTATACTTTCAAGAAATTGTCATCAGGCCATTACATTTATATGGGAGGGGGGGTAGAGCGTAAAAGGTAAGATTGTAGGCAAATTACGTTCAACGTTACAGGCAAATTAGTCCGGGGTATAGAGTAGGGGGTGGGGTAGTAACAAGCGGCTAATTAAGCGGTAATTAGGG
>JAYGXS010000007.1:14125212-14137920 GCA_036362985.1 Ligula intestinalis | reverse complement strand
TGGGGCTTGCAGCAGGTTCTTCTGCGCGCACAAAATTGGCTTCCTCACATGGTGGATTCCGGACATCAGGTGGACCCCAACGAAGCCTTCAGGGTGATATAAAAGGTCCCACCAAGCTACCCTAAGTCACTGGGCCAGCCACTGTTGGCAACAGCAGAAGCAACTGCTATCCGGTTGAGGAAGCCAATTTTGTGCGCGCAGAAGAACCTGCTGCAAGCCCCAAGCTTAGCATGGCCAACGGCCGCCTAGCTACCGGCATTTCCCCAAGCCTCCTCTCCTCTTCCACCAGCCCCCCCCTTCTCCCTAATCTTACCGCTTAATTAGCCGCTTGTTACTACCCCACCCCCTACTCTATCCCCCGGACTAATTTGCCTGTAACGTTGAACGTAATTTGCCTACAATTTAAACTTTTACGCTTAACCCCCCACCCCCTGCCATATAAATGTAATGGCCTAACAATATTTTGCCACTTTTCCAGCAATCTAAATTAGACATTATAGGAAAATCTGGTCTACTAAAAGCCTACTTAGTTTCTAGTCTAGCATAACCTTGATCAGTTTCAGCATGGCGTTGCGAACACTTTACTTCTGTTTTGTGTTATACTTAAAGTGCACTGTAAAGTTAGTTACCGTTCAGGGTTTTTTTATTTCTGAGCTACAAATATTGCTGAATGAAATAAATGATGTGACAACTTGTGCCGTGTTTCTTAGGTCTTGGTTTTTATCGTTTTTTCGTTTGATTTATGCTATACAAGTAAACAAAAGAAAACTCTCACATCATCACCTTCGTTATAAATAAATGCAATGCGGTTTGGGTCAGCTCACCACTTCCGCGCAGACTAAAAGTATGTAAAGTTACATACAAGAAATCAAGTTAGGCGAACGAACGGTTTTGATGATTGATTATCAGGGTATATCTAGCAAACGTTCCAATGAGTAGTAATTAGTGGGAGAGGGAGATAGGTGTTAAGGGCTCAAGCGCATGTAAGAACACCATCCTAATTAGTTAAACTTAGGCGTGGTAAAGTCAATATATGGCGCGATTTTGGCTCACTTAGTTGGCAGCGGTCGTCGGGCAGATGTTAACCAAGCACGTCGAGTCATGTTTAAAATTCCGCCGAGATATTACGTGTTCCTGCGTCATAAAATACTGGCGACGGCAGACGCGGTCGCCATTAGGCTAACTAACCGTGTTTTATGCGCGCATAAGGCTTTCGTACAGGCACAAAGGCTCCCGTGGCCGAAAACCATAGCAACTTGCGTCCACACGCTTACTACCACGCCGCTCGACGGTGATGAGACGGAGACAATACATGTCCTCACGCTGCGAGACGAAGACGACACAGTGACAGCCTCCATCTTCATGCTGCCCACACCTTCGCGGAACCATGACACCTTGCATTCTGACAACTACCAAAAAGACGCGACACAGGAGCCATCGGGCGATATTAATTAATTATCGAAGTCCGTTTGCCCCCTCCTCGCTCTCTGGCCGTAAAAATGACTACAATCTGACCCTTGGAGTACTTAGTACCTAACCTTTAATTATTATTAATTGGTTGCTTAAACTTTTGTAAATTCTACTCTCCCATATGTTATTGTTTTAGACTGATTATAAATAATCAAAAACGTTTGTTCGCATAACTTGACTTCTTTAATGCCTACTTGGGTATCATCGCTAAACTTAAAGGGATCTTATGAACACTGAAAACACTGCTGCTTATAGGTTGACAGACTGTCAATATTGTGCAGCAATTTCGCACCGACTGACAGATTCTAAGTGACATGCTCACTTAAATTTTCGATTCAAGCCTAGAACGCATGGTTCTGAGAGATTTGTTCCGAGTTTTTACGTCGATTTCCGGGAAAATTGAAAGGTGTAGCATACGAGCAGAAGACAATATTTTTCTCGCCGGCCGATTCGATATGCCTCGCGGAATCTTTATCAGACTTTTTGACAGAAAGCAATGGCAAAAACGGTTGTAGCATGCATAATCTACCCTTTGGACGCATAAATTACGAAATGTGCCGAAGTTTGTGAAATATTGCCGGAATACTACTTACTGGCTCCGTTCTAAGCTTCCGAATGCGAGGAAAGAGTGATCATATATAAAGCCTAATCTTGACATATTTATTATTCTTTTGTCGATTTCGTTTCTAAGTTGCGTATATGCGAAAATAAAAGCACAGAAAAGGTATATTTTATATGATCTGGATTAATTGCGTTTTGACTTTACCTGAACATTAACGAATATCAATGAATAGTTTTCAGTTACGTCCTAAAATCTTGATGTGGTAAGACAAAATGCGCTCAGAAATTCTTTTACTGCATTGTATGACTAAAAGTTATTTATAAAACTGACATTTTTTTCTTTTTTGGGGAAATAAATGCGACTCGTTTAACCTGGCTTCACTCGCATTTGAGAAACTTTAGACTAAAGTTTTGGATTCTGGAAGGGTTATATTTTAAGGTTTTCTTACTAATTTTTAGACACTAGTATAGAAAAATGCATGCTAATAAAACGTTTGATGCTGTCATACTCAAAAGCATAGGAAATTCCTTGGATATAAAGCTATTACCAATTTCACCAAAATTAATGCCCATTACACTTAATTAACTTAACTTGAAGGAGGATTTTCTTAACTAAAAGGCTACCAAGGGTTAAGGCCACTCAGTAGATTAAAATAACCTGAATAAAATGCATGCTAAAAAAGCAAATCAAAAGTCGTCATGACATTCGCACGATTTTACAGACCTACAGCACCGTCAATACCTACACTAACATTATTTGACAGTGGACGCTCATAAGTACATTGGTACAAATGTAATGCAAACTTGAGACGGTGGTAATTATTCATTCACATATTTATGTGGCAGTATTATCGGCGGAGAAGGCACCTAGAAAGTCAAGGCACTCTGCGAGAAAAATAATTGCAAAATATAAAGAACGTTTCCAAAAAAAATCTACCTTCAAGTTGCAGACAGCCCGGTTCCCACATTGGGTCATTGACCATGGCTTTTAGGCTTTGAGTTACTCACCCTAACTACACTATACAAGTCACACTTACTACTTGGCTATATGATATTCTAGTCACGATATTTAGCACACCGATATAGGGTAAAACCGTCACATTCATCACACTGAGGTAGTCGCAGACGTATCTTGTCGATTTACTATCACGTCTCTCACCCATTTACCAACAGCCATTTGATGTTTGGATTGATTGCAGTGCATGCCGGGATTAGAACCAACCTTTTTAGCGTGCCATGCACTGTTTGGGTTTCGTAAAATATCCCAAGAACTTGGACAAGGAAGTGGATTTAATCTCATATCTGTAGGAGTATCATTGGAGCAGAGAGAGAAGAAAACGCATTATTTTCAAAGTATCATTCAACAATTTCATTAAAAAATGGTTTGACTTTACTGTGACCAGAGGGTGCATTAACAACCTACGCAGGAATCAGAACAGTTAACAAAAATGTGAAGATCTATGTGTCAATTCTCCTTTTTATCCTTGTGTCCCTTTATATGTGAGGTATTCTGCCAGAATAAGCTGACACTCAGAGTATAGATTTAAGTTTGATCGCTCCAAACGTAACTGAACCTTTCGAAATGGAATGGAAGGTAAAGCAATTCATAGACTAAGTTAATGAGAATGACAAATTAACATTGACGTTTATCCCTTGATGTTGGTTTGTGGTAAAATCGTAATTGACGTCGATGCGCTATCCTTTTTTTCATGCTGAAATTTGCGCCGACAGTTGGGGATAAAAACTGGCTAAATCAACTAGATATCGAACGTACAGTATTCAAGTGCTTCAAGAAACTTTCATGAAAAAATTTAACTTGGTAATGGCTAGTTTTATTCGATGAATGGACTAAATTTAATAATTAGAAAAGCTTTAGTTTGGAAAATTGCACTCGCAGTTAAAATTGCGCAGAAAATCTGCACATATTTTGGCTATACCGGGAGTAAGGTTATAAAAAAGATATTTTCTATGCTATAAGGTAATACAGACCCTTATTTTTTATTAGTATGCATTGTACTGTGGGAGAATTCAAGAAAAATTCGAAGAAATTAGAAAAATTATCTCTTCCAGAACTAGAAAATTTTCCACGATATTGCTTAAATAGAAGTGCAGCCAAGTTTAAGTGATCGAATTCATTTTCCCAAACAAGCTGCAATTTAAACCTAAAATTATGTTACGTTAACCTGTGAAGTTTTTCGGCAAAAGATTCAGCAACAAAAAGTGCACCGCAGTTGTTTTAAACCACTTCGCTCACCTTGCCATTTTAGCAGATTGTCTCCATATTTTACCACAAAGGTTATGTAAAGAAGGCATTATTGAATGTAAGTAATCTAGAAATCTAGTTTTATGCAAATTATACGTTTCGCTTATGCGTTATTCGGAAACGTTGCATTCGTGACCTTATAAGAGATCGTGGAGTTAATCCACTTTTGGCAAAATTATCTGTTATCAAGAGAAATGTAAGTTCTTTCATCTGCCATCAAAAGGAATCGCTCGTCTTCATGTAAATTAAAGAAATTGTCCAAATTGTCCAAATTTCTTTTGACATTACCTTGTAAGAAGTTGCTATACGCAGAAATCAATCAGTTGAATATCCAATTAGAACACTATTTAATGAGGAAGTATATCATGGAAAGTTTTCTTATAAACCTTAGGAATAACAATATAAAATTCAGTTGAGGACATTTTTTATTCTCGACAATGTGGATTGCTGTTTAGAGGCATTTCTGAATATGAGCAACTAATAGCTGAAAACACTTCCTTTTGGTTAATATTCTTTCAATATCTTATAAATTACAGATATAATCTATCTAAGCTTCAAAAATTCTTCTTTAAAGGTTTTTTTGTAAACATCGAAGCGGACTTTATGAATGACCACATGAAGACATTGAAAACAATGAAAATTATGCCACACTATTTTGGAAGATATTCAATAAAAATTTGTCAACTAATGTTTATATGTACAAAATGTTTGACTTAAGAAAAGCTGTTTTCATATGAAGAAATGGTTAACATGCCGTTTTCAACTTACAAGAATATTTTAATTGATTCTTCTAAGGTATAGTTATTTTTGCGTCTGGGAAACTTGGGGAGTATAGGGAAAATTTCGCTTTTCTTAACAAACACTTAGTATTTCTTATATTTCTTTATAGGTTAAATTTGCCTTATGCTGTTCATTATTATTTGGAAATTTTTGGATATCCCTTCACGCCGGTGTGTGAGGAATTATCAAAACATTACAAACTTAGGCAATTTTCTTACACTTCTCGCAATACTGCACATTTTTTGTAATTTTATGGGTATACGTTCAGGCTCCAGTGCTTACATATACTGCTGACTTCACCCTAGATAGCTTACTAGCCACAGGCAATGCTAAACGTCGTCAGCTTTAAAAAACAATGCTTTTCATTTTTTTCCACAAGACAAGTTAATAAATTACGCAACAGTCAAATGTTCACAAAGAAATAAGCATCTACTACAGGGACGCTTTGTGTCTCACTTTTTGTATTCCTGTTTCCCCACATGTAACATACAAGTAATATAAACTTACTTTTTATCGCTGCAAAGTTAATTTAAGGACTATAACAGAAATAAAGTTCTGATAAATATTAAATTCCGTCACAACACCCTAGTTGGTGTTCATAAAACCATAAATTACTTCGTTTTACTGTAAAGAATTTCCAACTGATCTTTGCAATACCCAAACTAACAGCGAAAAAGAAGACTTTTCGTCATTTATACCACACCTACTTTTTGTGGGAGGCAAACATTATCTACGGACAAAAAGCTTTAATGTAAAGAAATCTAAAAAAGAGTGCTAACTTTGCTTTCTGGAATTCGAAAATGGCCACTTTGGGTATGCTACATTTTTTATTAACAGAACCGACATTTTTTAAACTTTTCACCGATAATTGACTACCTGCTCATAAGCGACATTATTGCTCACAAAGTCCGCTACAAAATATCATTTCTAATACCACTAGAATAGGATTGGGGCAGCGGGTAGCTTTAGCTACTAAAGGAAAACATTTACAGAGTCCTTATATATCATAGAATCATTTAGGATTTTCCTTGAGGTTGAACGATAAAAATGCAGTGACTTTTGCAAAATGAAGCTGTCTCAGAAGGATATTTCACATTTCACCTTATAGTAACTCAAGTCTAAGACCTTTACCCATATGCTCAAAAACGATTTGTTGCCAGCATTTTTCACATGACAAAAGAAGGTGACAAGGGCTTACAATTCCTTTTTACATTCTTGTTTGCACGTTCTCAAACTTTGCACGGCAAAACAGCTGCTACGAGTTGAGGTTTCTTGCGCTTTTGATGGAAAAAAGTCCACCAATTTGCAAGTTTGGCTATTTTAAGACAAAAAAAGTTTCGTCTTCCTTAAGAGCAGTGGAAGTTTTCATACCTGATTCTACTTTATTTTCATTAATCCGAGTTTCGATATAAGAGTTCTGCAAGAAATGTTGCTGAAAAGTTTATTTCTTATATTAATGGCCCTTTATATTTAATGGGCATAGGTGAGTGGTCAGTAGCTATGAATTTAATAGAATATATATAAACTTCTTTATCAGCGAACGCCTAATTTAGTCTAAATTTGTAAATGCACCGCCAATCTCTAAGTCACCTTTATTTTATAGATAGAAGTTATAATACGGCATGTATATGACAATACATATTCCAATTACCACTATAGGTTTTAATGCTCTGTTACACTTACCATGTTTTTGTCGTCCAGTTAAGGTGGAAGGAAGTAGCAAGCACATTAAATTGGCATAAAGTTTTCTAAATCAGGAGGAATTTGCTTTCTTCAGTGTTATTTTTCCTTGTGAATATTCAACTAAACGGTATTGCTGTCAATCGTTAGCAAATTCCGTGACCTGTTAACCAACATATCTAAGTGCCTTTTGATAAGGAAGGTTGTCTCGTATTATTAGCTAACAGGGTAATTTTAAAATACTTAAGTTAGCCTATGGTGTAAGATTTCTAATCAGTTTTGACCCGGATCTATAGTGAAAAGCAAACTCGGTAGAATATGTCGACATGTGTAATATGTAAATTTTATATTCATTCCTGTGCACTGCCATAAAAAGCAATGGTGGACAAAATCGTCCTCTTGTTTATTTAGGTACTTCTGGCAAAGGTGAAATAGATTGGGTAGAAGCTGCAGCTTAGTCAATTATAAAATCCCACTTGAGAAATCGTTTGCAACATAAAACGTATTTCGAAGGTTTGGGTAAATTTTTATAAGGTTGCTCACTGAGCCTCTTTCTTCTTTAATGATCTCCAAGAAATTGAGGTAATTTCTTGGAAATAGCCTGAGATAATAAAATCTGCAAGCCTGCCTCCCAATCAATCGTCCCTCCCGAATAGGAAGGGATGTAATGTTAACGTGCCCACTTTGTTCCTCAACAGAATCATGACCCTACTTAGGAAGCCGTTTACATTTGATAGTCATTTCTCCAAATAGGCAGAACCTCACTGTGAAGGCACATTGGCTGACCATATCGAACTGCCCAGACAAAGCCCAATAATGCGTACTAACTGGGAAGGCCTTATTACAGACTGCCCACTGCGCTTTAAGAAGTTGATTGGCTGGCGGTCCCTGTTCCTTTGAAGCTGTAGCAAAATAGGCCGAAAATTTTGCTGTTTAAATCATAGTGTTTTTTTCATTTCTAAGGCGTTTCTAAATTTATATCTGTAATACTTTTTTGAATTTCTTAACGCTAGGTTTTGTTTTACGCTCCCTACATGGTGTGGGCGTTTATTTTTCTCTCGAAAGTAGGCTCTTTTCAATTTTTGATAGGGCAACCCGGATGTGGTGCTTAAGGAGCACATAATTCCGCAGACACAATAATTCTTAGAATGCAGAAGAAGAAGTGATCACTGAAAGAAGAGGTCTATTGTCCTGACGTTTCAGATTCTCTCGGGAATCCATAATCCTAGGTAATAGTAGAACATTCTGAGGTAAACGTAGACAAGGTTGTATTATTAAAGGCCCATGCATCAAGTAGTATGGCAATCTGTCTTATTTATGCCATGTGACGATTTAAGGGATGTTAATAAATAAAAATGATTTAACTAGCCATTTCGAAATTTGACGATAAATGACTAACACTTGGGGAATTTCAGATGCTCTGCAGGAATAATAATTCTGCACCTTGCACTTTATACTTGCCATAGACAGTACTAAACATCGTCAGTTTAAAAATCAGTGTTGCATAATCATTCTCCATAAGAAAAATTAAAAAGTACAGGAGAATCACATATTTAACAGGCATAAATGGGTGCTCGCAACAGCCGAAGCAGTGGCTATATGGCTAGCTAATCCAGTATTCTGCTTGTCAGAAGATATTCACAACAGCCCTTTAATCTCTGTGGCCGACTATCCATACCCACTTCCTAGTGACAGTCATTCGTTTCGTGCAAATGACAGTAATTAGCATTTTTTTGTGAGTGTTACTGTCCAGATTAAACCCGGGAATATTTATCGTAACTTGCATTTGACACATGGTAAATTTGATTATTCTGGCGTTCTTGTTCACGTATCCTGTTCAGAGAGTGACACAAATTGGGCACTTGAGAGCTTATGGATAGTACAAAGTTAGTACGTAGTAGCTGAAGACCTTCAGCACAAAGTTCTCTATTAACAATGCAGAGCGAGTCTATCGAGGCTTTTTCTAAAGGATTTACTCAACTGTGTAAGTCCTGCGAATATTGCCATGTTTAATTTTAAACGTCAATTTTGTAAGTATGTCTTCTCAGCAACTTTTCATCAGGCCAGTTCATTTGCAGGACTAATGATTATTGTACAGTTGAGTAGGGTTGATCAGTGTGCTTCGATTATAACTCATCGTTTTCACGTCCCTCGCATAGTGAGATCGGCGTGTAGAGGTCCTTCTAGTGGGAAAGGGGAGAAAATTGGGTTAATTACATGGAGTGATAATTACTGTCATTTGCACGGAGCATACGACTGTTACTAGGGGGGTGGGGTTGATGTGCGATCGCCAACTGGCGTCGGGGTTGGCTACATAAATGTTTATTTACTCCTTCATATGCTCCTATCGAGGAGGATACATCGGCCGAACTACAAAGCGCCTAGAAATGAGGGCACGTGAGCACCTTCCCCCCTAGTTAGGCCAAGACGAAAGTATACGGACGTTGAGTTCTATTCTCACACACTTTGTCAATATTAATCATCAGTTCGATACTAATGAAGTATTTCAGCTTGTCTACCGGAGAGCAGCTAACTTTACTAAAGGGCCTACGCCAAAGAGCGCTTGCAACAGTCGAAGTCGTGGCTATACGGCTAGCGAATCCATTGTTGTGTTGTCAGAAGATTCTAAGACAGACACTTTCATTTCCGCTGTCGACCCTGAGGCCAGGTGGCAATCGCACCTCACCCCCACCCCTTAGTGACAGTTGTATGCTCCGTGCAAATGACAGTTATTATCACTCTATGTACCTGACACCTGACCAATGCCCGAAACCTAATCTAATTGCCCCTCAGCATAAGGACCTCTACACTCCCATATCGCCTTGCAATGAGTTATAATAAACTTACAATTATTGACTCTGTCCTGCTGTACAATTTTTATTATCACTGCATATGACATCATTTTTTTTCTCGCAGAAGCATGTGTACCTGCATTTTCTGCCTGCGATCTTGTCTCCGTGGTCTTGCCTACCGGATTAGGGGGACCGGACAAATAGTCTGTAAAGCGATTAAAAAGCTTACAATTGACTTTAAAAACATATTTTAGTGTAGCTTGGCTTTACCTCCAAGAATTGTCTGGCATTTGAGGCAGTTAGTCCTCTATACATGGCCAACATATTCATTCCGAAAGTTTGCACAAACAATTGGATCGAGATCTC
Source organism: Ligula intestinalis (assembly GCA_036362985.1). Classification (NCBI taxonomy): domain Eukaryota; kingdom Metazoa; phylum Platyhelminthes; class Cestoda; order Diphyllobothriidea; family Diphyllobothriidae; genus Ligula; species Ligula intestinalis. Next base: position 14,128,008 of record JAYGXS010000007.1, on the reverse strand, counting down.
CCCCACTTCGGCTGAGTGCCTGAGGTAAATTCCAAGTTTTAATGAAAGTATACGTATTAATCCAGTACAACTGTACAATTTTCATTAACACTGCAAATGTTCTGGACTAACGCAGAGTTCCTGAAAACATGTGTTTGCAAACTCTACTTTTCAAATAAAACATGGGAATATTAGCCCAAAGTAAACATCTACTACAGAGTTGTTTCATTTCTCAGTTTTTATTTTTCTGTCCCCCTACACGTAAGGTCTATCCATATTTAACCTAAGCTTTACTTTAATCGCTGTTAAGTTATTGCAAACACTATAATTAAATTAAAGGTCCAAAAAGCTTTTTCTACTGTCCCAACACCCTCGTAAGTATTGGTTAAACCATAAATTACTACGTTAGACTGTTAATTACTTTTAGTTTGTCTTTGCAGTAATTACACGAACAGCGATAAAAGGAATTTTGCTATTTTTACCATTGCTACATTTTAAGGTTAAGGAAATCTAAAAATACTGCTGAATTTGGTTTGCAGAATTTGAAAAAGGATATTCTGGTAATCAGCATATGTTTTATTAGCAGAACTCGCATTTGAAATTTTTCACCGACAATTGGCAATGTGTTGCACAGTGACGTTCACATATCGTGCCACAAGGATCTTTCCGAAAATACTCTTAAATTAGGTTTTGGCAACGGGTACGTTCAGTAGCTTTTAAAGAAAATCCTATGCAGTATTCACGAATAGAAGCGAATATGCGTGCCTATGTCCGTGTTTTCGAGAAGTCGTATTCTTGGCCCTCTTCCAGAGTGTGGGTAGTGATCTGGGACTGTGGATCACCTTTCCGCACCACCCGTTTGTGCTCCGTTATTTGCGAGCTAAGTCGTCGCCTGGTCTGCCCTGCATAATGGCAAGAACAGTCACGACATGGCACCTGATTAATGACGCCAGACTGCTCACCTACATCCAGCGGGTCTTTGATTTGAATGACTCGTTCACGCATGGTAGCCATCGGGCGATGAGCAATACCCACGCCAAACTCTGCAGCGATAAGCTCGGCTGCTTCTGACACGCTTTTAGTGTATGGTAGAGGGTGCCAGAGCGTTGGTGGACCCCTTTCGTTTGTTCCCCGTGGGCGTGTTCGGAAGCAGCGGTAGATGAAGCTGTTCAGGTATCCATTCCTGGCCAGTTGGTCCCGAAGGTGTCGTTATTCTTGCACTCGTCCTTTCGGTTAACTGCAGTATGTCTTCACCCTCTGAAATAGTGCTCGAATACAGCCACGTTTAAGCGTTATTGGGTGGTTGCTATGGAAGCTGAGCACCTGGATTGTGTAAGTCACCTTTCCATAAACCATGGCGCTGAGTTCCCCGTTGGCTCTGCGCGTGACGAGGACATCTAGGAACGGTAGTTGTCCGGCACTCTCTTCCTCCTTTGTTAATTGGATTTCGGGGAAGATACCATCAGATTTGGCACGAGGCGTCTTAGGCAGGACACTTGATGAGCTGTACGACGAAGCCTAGAGTTCGCTCAAAACTGAACACCTCATGAGGCTGTTCGAATTCTGCCAAAAGACGAAGTATGTCATATGCAGGAGCAAACTATGAGCAAATCAAGGGAGCTCCGTTGGGCTCTCCACTTTCCAGTTTAATAGCAGAATTGGTCCCAAAAGATCAGGAAAAGATTGCCTTCAGCCAACAGTCCCCAATCTTTTGGTGCCACTTCTTTGACGACACTTTTGTTATCATCAAAAAGAGTATGTTGCATGTTGTGCTCCGTTATTTGCGAGCTAGACGTCGCCCGGTCTGTCCTGCATAATGGCAAGAATAACGCAGCACAAACGGGCAGTGCGGAAAGGCAACCCACAGTCCCAGATCGCTACCCATATTCTGAAAGAGGGCCACGAATTTGACTTCTCGAACACACGGATAATGGCATGAGCCAGTTATAAGATGGAACGCAAAATGCTGGAGGCCTGGGTGTCAGATCCTTACTCCATAAACCGGCATGTGGATATATTGCTCTGTTATTTTGCCATCCGTGACCGTGACTAGAAACCAAAATCCAGTTCCTCTACAAGTATGCAGGCCACCACCTCAAAGTCACATGCCGTTACTCCAGGGACGCCCGTCGGAGACACGATAAGATAGCGTGAGAATGGAATTGGCGTGGACAGGGACCAAACAATAATTGCCACCATTCCCCCCGTCCCCTACGAACCCCATTTATGCGTAGCTGACGTTTGTTGTTCTCATTTACTCTGACTTTGCTTTCTAGAGTGCAGCTGAATGTGCAGAATAAAACTATCGTTCCAGCGATCGCGTCTTCTTCTTCTTTACTATGCAGTTCCCTTAAATGTCACAGAAACATTCGGCTTTTTCAAAGGATCAAACATTTAAAAAAGTATTTTTGTTGCAAAACCAGAGAAGGTTGTATAAATGTACACCCGTTGTTGCTCTTGTCGTCTCGGATCTTCCCTATATACATAATATAGACTTCAAAAAGGATGTTTTGCTGCCACAGTTCCTGTATCACATGACAAAGAGGGCACCAAGAGGTCACATGTACTTCGAACATTTTTGTGCATGTTCTCAAGATTTGTGCAGCAAAACAATGGTTGGTATATAAGGTCCCTCCTGCGTTTGATAAGAGACATGTCAGCAATGTGTAGGTTTAAAGCAGAATTCTCTCTGCGTTCCTTTATAAAACTGCAGTTTCTCATTCATGACCTTATTTGCTTTAACGAATGTAAATTTTCATAAGATAATTTAGGAAGATATTTTTCTGGAGCACGTTTCACTTATATTGGCGGCCCTTT
>JAYGXS010000007.1:14072705-14125202 GCA_036362985.1 Ligula intestinalis | reverse complement strand
TTCTTGGTTATCAGCAAACTTCTAATATAGCTTAAACCTGAGAATCCACCACCTATCTCTTACTTAAATCAATTTATTAGTCATAAGTATGATATTATATGCATACACTAATAATTTTTCCAGTTTCTGCTATATGATTTAATGATTTGCCGTATTTTTGTAGTTCTATGTTGATGAGAAAATACGATATGCGCATTAAATCGAAAGATAGTTGTCAGTCAGCATTTGCTTTTTACCCAACTTAAATGTAATTGACGACTTTTTTCCATGAATGTCCAGACAGTTGAGACTGCTGCAAATTGATAGCATACCCTGTGTCATGTTAAAAATAATTTGCAAATACATTTTCTACAAGGAAAGAAGCCTTACGTCACATCGAATTATTGAAGAACAGAGTAATCTCAAAATACTTTAGTCAGCCTAAAGTGTTGGCTTTTGATTGAGCTTCATTCCAGACGCAACGCCGAAACTAATGTCCGTAAAAATGTCTACTATTCTAATATGTAACTTTCGCATTTAATTTTCGGTGTTTTTTTGTCAAGAGCAAAGATGGAAAAAAAACTATCACCCATGGTGCCAATATAATATGTATAGCAGTTAGTCTATTTCTTTTTACGGAACGCCACCCCATGTAAAGAAAGTAATACTGGCATGTCTGAAATATCATGGGAACAAATTGCACTATAGTCACTCCTACCATCCCACCAAAGAGCCGTCAGGCTGACAATAGGAAACTGCTTTGAAGCGATAGAGTAACAAGTTTTATTGCGGACTGTCCATGGTGCATTTTGAAGGCGGTAAGAAGTGGACTGAAAAAATCTCTGTCGCTTTGGAGCTGTAGGGAAAATTAAGGACAGGTTAGCTATATAAAGTCATGGTATTCCTTTCATTTGTTTAGTTTCAAAACTCTGCTTTGATGTTTTTGCCTCTTATTTAATTTAACTATTCATTTCTTTAGTCCTATTTTTTTTTAAAACACAAGCTGCATTTTGTTGGCGTGTACGTCTTTTATTGAAAATGCGACGCTTTTCCGGCTTTTGCTAGTGTGTTGAGGGTAAGCACCTGATCTCTGACACTTAATTCTCCTTGTAATTATACACATGGCCCATGTATCGGGTCGTACGGCAAAAGAGTTATCCGAGCTTACCCTGTGTGTTTCTAAAGTAAAGGCTTAAGGTATGATTAGATGAAAAGTTTCTTGTTTGGGTGGATTTAAAATCGCAGGGTAACACTTGTACAATTGTGTACATTTTGATGGTATTTCAAAAGAACGGATCAACTTGCAGAGAATTGTTGAATATCATCAGCTTTAAAAGTCGGTGCTACATACTTTTTCTTTGCTCTAAGTTAAATGCTTTCATGACGCAGTTAGGATATATTTTTACCAAAAATTTTAATGAATTACTAGTAAAAGATACTTTAATTCAACTATTATTTTGGCCAAATATCTTATCTATGTTAAAAAAGGGTAAATTACGAAAACGCATAAATAGGGCTTTAATTAGACAATTTATTTCTATGAGTACAAACAACTTACTAATGCAGATTTTGGAAAGGATAAGACTGATTGAGTAAAACGCCTTTAAAAAAGTTTTACTTGTAAACATAAAAGCCATAGGTGTTCTAAAAACTCGTATTACGTTTCGTATGACGCAGTTAACTGTGCAGTGTTCCAATTTTTTCCGATTTCTCTGGTTTTGATTGACATTTAATATACTGGGAAGCCAATAAAGAGTTGAAATATTGTACATGCTTGCAAAAGGAAGAACTGGTTGACGACTAAGGAGAAGCGGGCACTAACATCTTGAAACCACTTTCTCCATTAAATGCATCGCTATTCCAGTAAAATTACGACGTGCTTCTTTGCGACTGCAGACATTTTTCGCCGGTAAAATATGACTGAAGTTTCTGGGTTTTCATTTTTTCAAAAAATGCCGAATTGCTCAGAACTTTCGTACTTAGTCACGATATGTTCTTGAAATTCATTTCGCTACCTGTTTCTAATTAATTGAGACATTATGGTTGACAAAATTAATCTCATTGTATATAGTGGATAATTGAAGTAAGTTGCATTCCAAGATGATATGATGAAAAGAAAGAAGATCTTCGGAAAATCGAGTTGTTCTCGTGAATTTTCGAACAAGTATTACGTGCTTGTCGTCAGACTGAATGAAAAGTGAGGGCTGGTAATATCGCACTGTAGGTTTTGGGAGCAGAGGTTACAAAGAGCGGGGGCGGATTGGGTGTAAGGGCTATGGGGACGTGACTCCCGCTGCGATAGGTTGTGTTGGTGAGAGGAGGGAGGTGTTAACGTTTGGTCTGTGGGCCTCGTGTTCGGGGAAGGGGGGGGGGTTCAGAGTCAGTGAAGTTCTACTTGACCGAGCACGGACAGCCTGCTGTTGTTTCAGGCTGGGTTCAACTTAGTTGACCATGCACGAAAACCGTTATAGTGCAAGTCAAAGTCTACGTATTTGTTCATACTAGCAGGGTTCGATTACCAAGCTTCGAGGAATTCTCTCGCTTGTCGCGCATTAGCCATTGCGATCACGTCGGTGCCATCCCAATTGAAGCGGTGATTACACTCAAGGTAGTGCGCAAATACGATTGAAAACGGTCCCGTAGGCGAACGGCTGACTTATGTTCCTTGATACGAGACTCAAGGCTTCGGCCTGTTTGGCCCATATAAACGCAAGAGCAAGCAGCGCATGGTATATGGTAAACGAGTTAACTTAGTCGTTCCATGGGTAGGGGGTTCTTTACTTGACATAGGCTTGCGCGCAGTGAGGATGCCTGATTGTGAGCGACGGAGATGCCCAAACGACTTAGTTGCCAAAAGATGGTTACAGATATTCTATTCATATAGGGTAGAGAATGAAATTTCCATGGCACTTTACCTTCATTGGGAGGGAGAATTTGTGCTTGACCCCGACGTCTAAGGCAATTCTTGACAAAGCTTGTCAGCAATCCGTTGGTCTGGAAGAATTTGTACAAATACGTTAGTTCTCTCTTGAGCAAACCATCATAACTGCGATAACGGTGGGCCCATTGGAAAAGAGTGCAAATACAGCTTTTTTTATGGGCCGCAGGCTGATTGCTCCTATAGTTAAGGATGATTTCTGCAGTGGAGTCCTTTCGGTAGACGCTTGTTGCGAGTTCGCCATCCGTGAGTCTTTGTATCCTCACGTCAAGGAATGATAATGCTCCTGTCAGCCAAAAACCTTCCCCTTTAATCAACGACTATTCAAAATAATTAACTGTGATTTGACGTTGAGGAAAATATCGAGGCTTTTGAAATAATTTACTTTGCTTTGAAACCACCAGTGATAGTTTGCCTACCTCCGGGCTTCTGCTTGTTATAATAACTAGACAATATAATCTGACGTGCAGGTTGGTCGATCCAGAGCCCCGCAGGCAACCGATTGAATAAGGACATCAATCATCGACGGTTAGAGCGTTTGGGTTGCTAAAGATTTGTATCTAAAATACTTTTGGTTCCATTCTCGGTTTACCGGATGGTGGCTTGTTACTCAAAAATGGGTATCTCAGTCCGTTTTTTCTTTGTCAGTTATTTTTTTCTACACAACTTCTTACCACAAATGTCTGAACACGATGCAATTATTAACTGCTCCCAATAAAGCACTGTTCCTCATTAATTGATTTTTCGTCCGTATTCATTCGCTTATATTTTTCGAAAGATAAAAATAACGATATTTATTGCGTCCCTTTGAGAATACATCAAGTCTTCTTCAAATACCGTTCTCAAACAGGCGTAGCAATCGCTTTAACATAGATATTTCAGTACTCCAATTAAGTTGTATCCGAGATGTAATTGCAATTGCATTAGGGTTTTCAAGTTAAATCTCCTAGACCTACTTTGAACTTGACAAAAAGCATTTCTCAATCCTATGAACAATCAACCATAGGCATCTCAAACTGTAGCAATAGTTATGGATTGTTTTGCATGTTTAATAAGCTGCAATAGTAAGCAGACCCACATGGTCCTGTACAAATAACTATATAACTGTCTAGAATAGAACGTAGGTTTGATTTGCTAAGACCGAAAATTGTGTGCCAAAGGATATTTTTGGCTACATTTTCGATAAAATTCATCAAAATATATCATCCATTCGAAGATTGACAAAAAACGCATACTGCATACCTGGCTTTATTTTTTATGAGGAACGGATAAACGATGCGCACGCAGAGGTCTTTTTTGTCTAATCATGTATATTGAATGCAAGGCGATTAAAAATTTTATTTTTTTCTGTGTAGTTCGTTGCTAAGAGTTATTTTAATACTAAAATTTCTGAGCAATTTCGAATGTACCATCAAGACGATTTTGAAAGACTATGTGGAGACAAAAATATGGCATCCTTTTGTCTGAAAAATTAAAAGTGTGTATGATTACAGAAAATTCATAGATATTTCTGGGCCGATTTTCGATTAACATACAAATGCACGTATTTTACTGAATGCTTTTGGCATTCGTTGTGAAAATTAAGCTGATGCATTCCACTGAGCATAAATTTTACGTGGAGTGCAGCATTTACTTCATTATTTATTCTTATGCTATACCAAATACAGTTCAAACTGGGCAAGTTTTCATGCAGAGCAAAGTAAGCCACTCTTTGGCATTCCTTATATGCACAACATACGCTTCAAAAATTAGAAATAGGTACCGGTCGTGTCCAATGCTTCATAATCCGCATTAGAAAACGAATTCACATGATGCTCTTTCAATAAAAACTTCACTTTTTCACAATTAATTTTTAGGTACAGACTGTTTAAACTCAAAATTGCATTCCATTTGATACTTTTGCGTAAGTTGGCCAAAAACAACATCAAAATATGCTAAGGTTTCGAACCTTGATGGAGAAAGAAATTTTGCGAAATAAAGTGATAGACTGCGTGCACAGAAAAGAGGATGTCCTGACGTAAACGAACTATCACGAGATCATAGTGCGCTGTTATAAGTCTCGCTTGTACTTGTTGTACTTGTTATGGCTGTGATCTTGCCTGATCTAGCTGGCCTCAATGATTTCACGAACGGTACCTCTCCATGCGTGGCGAGTGGCGGCAGTGGATCTCGAAAGCTCCACCCAGTCCCTTCTCCAGCGACGGAGGCCGAAGATAGAAGGTCCAAGAACTGCTTCCATGTCTTGACGGACGGTGTCTAGCCAAGTCTTCAGTTGCCCTCCTCTTCGACGTTTCCAGGTAGGTTGTGGTGACGGGTCGAGGGCAGCATAGTTAAGCTCGTGGGGCGGAAGACGGAGAACGCGTCCAAACCACCTCAGTCGCCTTTCTTGAATAGCTTGAGAAATCCTCGTGATACGATTGCAGCGGATGCGGACTGTCTCATTTGAGATGAAGTCACTATAGTTAACTCGCAGGATCGTCCTCAGGCACTGGTGGTCAAAGACCTCCAGTATTCGTTCATCTTTAGCGCGCACAGCCCAGCATTCACATATATAGAGGAGGACTGACCGGATGGATGCACGGTATACACGAATCGTTGTGGCGATGGAGATGTCACGTCGGATCCATAGGCGCTTTCGAAGGATTGAGAAAACTCAGCGAGCAGCTTCGATACGGGAGAAAATGTCGTCCTTGCTCTGCCCATTCAGTAGCAGCCTCGCCCTGAGGTGTTTAAAGCTGTCTTCTTCTTCAAGTTGATGGCCATTAATCCCCAGAGGTGCCTTTTCCTGGTCAGGGATGCAGCTAGAGAACAACTTCTTCTTTCCGGAATTTATGGGCATGCCTACCGACATAGCGATCTCATTTAACCGCGACCCTTCTGACTGTAGACCATCAAAGTTTCAGGCAAACAGCGCAATATCATCGGCGTAGTCAAGATCAGTTAGTCGGTGTCCGGGTGCAAGTTCAACAGCGTCCTCTTCATGTAGGGCTTTGCCAAGAATCCAGTCAATGACGTAGTTAAACAGAATGGGCGAAAGGACGCAGCCCTGTCGGACACCAGACCGGATATCGAACGAATGAGAGGGATTATTGTGGACCAGGACTTGTGTGGTGGTAGACTGCTAGTAGGCCTTAATCATGGCAATGAATTTGGTCGGCACTCCATCCAGTTCCATTATTCGCCACAGGGACTCACGATCGATGGAATCGAATGCGAGGGCAAAGTCGACGAAGCAAACGGCCGTCGGTTGCTGGTAGCTATGGCGGAATTCTAGAGTGCGCCTCAGTGTGAATATTTGATCCTCACATCCACGCCCAGCTCGGAATCCGGCTTGGTTGGGTCGTGTCCTGGAGTCACGTACAGACTGGAAGCGCCTGAGAAGAACAACAGCGAAGACCTTTGCAGCAACGGTAGTTTTCGCAGCTTATCTTATTTCCCTTCTTGTGGACAGGTGCAAGGATACCTTAGCCCCAGTCATCGGGAACGGTCTCTTCTCGCCACGCCTGTACAATCACCTCATGGAGCCGAGGAGCCAGGGTGTCGACACAGGACTTGTAGATTTCTGCAGGAATAACGCCCTCTCCGCACGCCTTGTTGTTGCGTAGCCTCTGCATTGCATCGGTAACTTCGTCTTCGGAAGGGATGTCACACGACACTGCGTAGGCAGGAGATGATTGAACTCCGCTGTGGAGGAGAGGGAGGGTGTGATGGGTTGTTCGTCAAAGTTTAGTAGGTATGCTTTGGTACAATTTTCGGGTGTCACTAACATTAGAAGCCTGCTCCATAGAAGTCGCCGTTTCGAACCAATACTTCTGCCGGTCATCTCTAGCCGACTTTTCTGTCAGCTTTCGAATTTGGCGGAAGGAGGCATAGTTCCGGGACCTGGCTCGAGTCGTTTCGGCCGATAGCTGCAGGGTTCTTCCGCTGATCCAGTCACTGCGGCACCACTGAGTGAATCCGAGAATCTTCTCAGCTGCCCCATAGATGGATGTCTTCAGTGATGGCCACTTGCTACTGCCCTCGTTGTCAGCCTGGGTCATAAGACGGGACTGGATTTCTGTGCTTAGAGCCTCGGTAGTGTTGGTTTGCCGGAGCTTTGCGACATCAAGGCGTCTCGCACGTGGCAGTTTGGGCACAGATGAGAGGTGAACCTTCAGGCACGTGCGAACGAGAACATGGTCAGACCCGTGGACGTTACCAGTTACGGCACCTCGCATCGACCTGCTATCGTGGACCCAGCTGCGAAACCATGAACCAACTAGAATGTAATCGATCTGACTGGCGGTATGGCCATCGTTCGAATACCAAGTCAGTTGATGTTTGTGACGATGCTGAAAGCATGTGTTGGTAACAAACAGTCGGTTCTGTTCGGCAAACTGCAGCATCCTCTCACCATTGTCTGTTCGACAGCCAAGCCCAAAATGACCAAGAAGGTGGCTGTTTGTCGGGTCACCGAGCCCAATCCGGCCATTCCAGTCCCCGGCAACAATTAGCAGATCTCGGCGAGGGAGTCATCCGGATAGCTCCTGCAGCTGCGAGTAGAAATTATCTTTCACTTGCTGTTCAGCCGCCGACGTTGGTGCATACCCAGATACGACCGGGATGTTCGTAAAATGGCCTTTTATTCGAACATGGGTCATTCGGTCGTTGACTGGTTCCCATGCTTGTAGTGCAGGTTAGCTTCTTCCGAGATGGCAATTGCCACACCGTTTCTACCAGATGAGTCACTCGGACCGCTGTGATACAAGGTGAAATGAGAATCGACCCCCAGGATTTCGACTCCTCGGGCGCCTGAGTCGGGGAGTCGGACCTCCGACAAGCAACAAACATCCACGTGATATTCATGGAGACTGTGCGCTGTCAGACTTTGAGTACCAGGTTCCAGAAATGTTTGCACATTCCAGCATTCAATACCAAGAGTCCGTTTTTTTGTTTAGCAGTCCAGCTTGCACATTATTCGCCCGCACCACTGGACAAGGGTTGTGGAGCGCGTCGGTTCCCGCGGACGCCGTAGGAGTGGTCTTCGTAAGGTAAGGAGACATCATAAGGTTTCTTGGGAATTTTGAATACAGGCGGGTCCCCACCGGCCGCTCGGACTCTTTGTTCGAGGTTGTCTCCTCTAGCACTTTGGCTCAAGAACCTAACCACAAGGCAGTGGTGTTGGTGGTTAGCAAAACTATTTAATGGCGGTTCACGCTCGCCATGTCACAGTGTCGTCATTGGGCCCTGCGGCATTTTATAAGGCAGTCGGTGCGCCAGACCGCAGCCCACCGCGCCCTGGTAACACTGTCGCTGCTGCGTCCGCGACTGTTTATTCGCCAAACCCGGGAGCCTGCTTAGTTCGCAGCTAACCTTCACTGAAGGCCACGCCACTTTCCGCCACCCGTGGACGCGCCAGGTAGCCTGCAGCTTGGCTAACGGGTAACCCGCCTTCATCAACTTAGTAAAAACATTCCACTGCCATCGCATATTCACTTCCATTGACATTTTAGCCTTTCAGCTAACAGTTTATGAAGTACGATAGAGGCGGAATTATAAAAGTTGAATAACGTTGCTCTTTCGTGTGCCCATACTCAAAATCGGGCAGTGTAGTTGTTGCTGAACGTTTTCTATTCTATCATAGATAAATCGGGTGCTAGGTAAAACGTCCAAGCAAAACTGCAGAAAAAATAGCGAGCACATGTTCAGCTGCAGTGAGCTCATCATTGTTTGACATTAGATACTCTCTGTAAAGCTTCCTTGATTCACCCGCTTATACTTTTTAAGTTTAAACGCCATTGACGTGTACATTTTCGACTTAACCTATTTCGTTTTCATTTTTAGTGCTTCCGCTCTCTTACGTTTATCATCATTTTTGAAAAGTTTAGTGCAAATTTAATATTTTGTTTAGGTTTTCATTGCACTTTAGGGTTATTATTAATTCTTTATGAGTTTGTTTCGATAAGTCTTAGCTGGCTGCCAATAGTTGATTCGAAAGTTTAACCACATTTAGAATGGAATTTAAAAAAAGATGGCTATCCGTTGGCTGATTCTTTGCTCTGCATTTGAACCGATGAAAGCCATGCTTAGTTGATAAATATGAAAGAAAGGCTCACTTAAAGCTTTATTTCCTTAAAATGATAGGGTACATATTTCCAAATAACTTGCAGCCATTCTCCACGAAATGCCACCAAAATCTGAGTGTCCCAGTTGAGAAGTCAATTGTGTGAAAATTCCTTCTGAACAAAACTGGTACATACTTAATGCTATTTTGATGTAAAAGTTAAAGGATACTTATTAGAGCAACAGCACCAATGGGGCGCCGAAGAAAGCAGCTTGAAAACAAAGCAATTTAGCACAATCGAAATGAACAAAATAACAATGAAATTTTCATATTTTCTGTCAACAAATAATATGTGCTACCTTGTGGACAAAGCTACCTCTGTGAATCTATTTTTGTCTTTTGTCATATTTTCTATCATTATTCGACTATGGAAAAAAATAGCAGGAATCAGATTACTCAAGTCGGTAATCTTAGGAGGAGTCACTTTTTGCCTTCATCCAACCATGCATGCTTTCGATCAGAACTCAGATTTCGGATGAAACACATGTTAAACCTGAACGAGGTGTACAATCGCCAAAGTCTAATAGGTCTCGATTCACTGGTAGTAATATCTAAGTCGTTATGGCAGACACTGTAAATGGAGGGCTTGCACGCAACGTTTTAGCATTTATGGTGTTGCACTTATTTTTACGGTTCGCACAGGGTATAATTTTCCTTTAGGGAAGCACAATTTGCGGCTTTATGCAAAATATGTTGCTTTAACCTGAATAGCTTCTAGCCGCGGATAATCTGCCTATATTCAGTGGAAGTTGATCGTAAATCAGAAATAAATCTGCCTATTTGCTTCATAATATATATCTAGTGTGAATTCAACATACTGCCACTTTTGAAAATAGCACTGCCCTAATCGTCTGAAACAAATCTACCGTGCAAACGCTCATAAACAGATCTGTTTTTAAAAATAGCACTCCCCCCAAATGCCAAAAAGCTCCGCCGTGCAAACATTCATAAATGTGATGGGCATGTCTTTTTATGTTTTTTTAATTTAGTTTATTTGAGGAAATTCCCTATTTGTGTGCATGTATGCTGTAATACCCCAAAATAATATCAGGCTTATGGGCGATACCTAATGACGCGATCCCAATGAAGTGGAAGAAAGGAAAAAAAGTGCAAACAATGAAACAATACTCCTTGGGATTTGTAGGATAAAAAACTGTCGTTCGTGTGGGGGAGGCATTTTGCGCTAGATTGAAACGGGTGGGTGCTGATTGCAGGGTCCACAAACGTGTTTTCGAAAACAAAATTTATCATAGTTATCGTCAGCAGTCTATTGCTGGTCGAACTCAGTGAGTACATTGAGGGGCCGCGTAGATCGTGGTCGCAAGGTGTGATAGATGCGATTGCGACGGAATCGTTCAAGTTGTCATAAATATACATAGGGAGGATCGTGGAGACCTTCGCCTGAATATGATGATAAGAAAGCGCAAACAATAGATTTTAAATGATAAAGAATTTATAATTTGTGCTACCAATTTAAGAAAATATTATGTTACTCAATCACTTGTTTATAATAATCCTCTAACTGGCTCAAACTTTCGGAAAAATGTCTTACAGCCTGCTTTGTTTTTGTTCTATCAGAATATTAACGCACACAAAAAATTATTAATTGAATAACAATCAAACTGTGTTTAGTTTAAATGAATAAAATTCATTCAAATTTCTCAGCCCTGTATTGTTGAATTTTCTGTATCGTTATAAATTAGAGAGGCGCTGATTGTAATTGTCAAAAACATTTCGTTCTCATCATCATTGATTTAAAACTTGCCGTCGCAAATCAAAACTTACTGCTATTCTATGGGGTTTCTCATAAAAACCTGATATTATGTATTATTTTAATACATTTTCGCTACCCCTTCAGTGCGTTCTACTGAGATCTTTTATAAGCTACCATATTCGCGGTCGCACCGCTTAATTTATCTTTCCCAACTTAAGTTTATGTGAACAATTCACTGGAAATGCAATGTTTAGTGCCTTATAATGCGCCCATGTAAAATTCACAGCAGAATACATTTTTCAACAAAGTGCGGCAAACATTTGACTTTTTGATTCATTGTCTTTATCTCCGATTCATACTTAACCAGTCATATAAAAATTTTAATGCAGAAGATGCATAATTACGACCGTTTATGTCTAAATCATCAAAGTACCACGCCGCAAGCTTTTTAAAGATAGATTCACTCAAAGCACAGGGAATAATGCCTGTAGGAAGGGATTCATTTCGAGTTACGACCTACTCGGATTAAGAATTATGAGCCCTCAATCAAAGGGCTATTTGATGAATGAGAATATAGCTCCAAATCACTTTTGCAGCTGTTTTAGCAAAATGATTAAACAACACCACGTGCTTTTATTTCTTTTGCTGGACTCCTTGTAGGTTTAAGATTTTATTCAGCGAATTCTCCTAGCATCACGTCACGTTGTATGCTTATTTAAGTTATTTAGGTTCCGCTTGCCCGCTTTTTCTGCAGTTACCACGAAATGTGCTTTATTTTGTCTATTAATAGTAATTCATTCGCTCGAACATTAAACGTGCAATACTACATAATGCAAGTGCGCGCCTATTTTATGGTAATCCGGGGAATTTATGGATGCAGGAATAGGTTTCTCTCAATACGTGTTGCTTTCAGTCAGTTTAAACCGAAGCATGAAAACATTCCAGACAACTACACTCCACCAGCGAACAAGTCCATTTGTTAGGAGTCAAATATTTCACACTAAATCCGTGATATGAGGTGGATGCTTCATTATCTTTGAATCATCAAATATGGAGTTTGTAGTGAGTTATGTGATCACCGATGACAGATTATTATGAAGCATAATGTGAAAGCCGTCGCACGCATTATTGTTCCTTCTAAATTATTTTCCGTATTAAAAAAAATGAATTTGTTCTATTGTTTTTGTTCAAAGCTGACGAGGTCTGAAGTTTGCACAGTTATAAAATACGGATTAATTGGTGGAAATACGGCACCCCAGACAGTTTAGAATTCTAATGCTTTCTGTGCTAATATCACCACACAGCAAATGGTATCAAATTGGTATGCAGCATTTCGTTTCGATACCTCTGAACCCGTTTATCAGACAGGTAATGCGGCAGAATCAAAGGTTAATATTGACAAATATAACGTCAAAGTCGATTCAGATGAAGTTCAAAATGCACAGGAGATAATGATTTTTTGTTAACAAACAAAGAATATTACCTTACCTAACACTAATAAAGCACTTTATGCTTGATAACTGGAAAATGTGAATGTTCAAGCGTCCCTTAGAGAATAACAGTTTAATAAATACGCTTTTCTCCACATGTCGCCTAAATGCTATAAACATTTTTTTTAAACAACGTTTTTGTTCTTTTAGTTTATTGTCATTATATCCCAACCAAGGTGTTCAACTTATTCCCTAAAACCCATGCCTTGTATCCTAGGTGAGCGATGGATCGCAGTTGCTTAATTTGCCTATGATTATGTTAGTCAAACTCATAAGTGTTGAGCTCTTGTGAAGTAATTTTAAGGAATGTCAGCAGATTTTAGCAGGTTGAACAATAAAGTGCTGCATCTCAGCTCAAAATAAAATTATATGCTTAAAGACTGGCATATCGTAACGAGCAACTGTCTCTGAAATCTTCCATCTTGTGGAAGTAGGAACATTTGAGCCTGTTAGAAATCAAAAATATATTCTTATTGATAACAATATTTGTGAATATTTACATCTATATTCTGAACTGAAACGTTTTCTAACACAATTTTTGTTCAATCGCTCAAAGAGCACGCTGAATACTAGATAGAGCCTGAGTAATTAACGCCAGATATCTAACAATTTTCTGAATTTAAACTCTTAATTCTTATAGCATTTGGCAATCTTTGAATATGACTAAAGGTTAAATGCTCTTTTGAACAGTTGCAATATGCATCGCATTCTGCCTTGGACTCACAATTGCGTGTAGGCCTAATTCTTTTAATATTTTCTGGTCCTTTTATCCATGGCTGTTGGCAAAACTAAACTTAGTTCGTTATTTTTTAAACATTTGGGTTCCTAAAAGTTCGTTAAACGTCTAAAACGCGACCCCTTAGGGAGCTCAGGACAAATATCTAGCGTCTACCTATGTGCCACCGTTTAAATTCTTCAACTTAAGAGCATTTGACCTCCAATAAATCAGTCTTTCTGAAAAGCAACCCATCGGTCCATGTCATTCCTGCAAGTCGGGCATCTGTTGCCGCAGATGAAAACGCGGCAGTTTTAATTCACGTTCTGGTGTTTTTATCGGAATTTCCTGACGCTCGTGGTTTTGAGGACATCCATCCTTAAGCCGATTGGAATTTGTTTAGCGATGCAGTTATAAATACAGAAATTGCAAAATTTTCGGGGAATTTTGATGGATTTTGAATTTCTAAAAAAATACATTCATCTGTTAATACCGGGCGTAGTCTTGTTGTTAGTATTGTTCGTATGTGTTGGCATAATTGCCTCAAGCTTAAGATAACAGGCAGACAAATAAAAATATGTTAGACAGGAAGTAAGGTAGCTCATGCACACTCGTAATCGGCATTAAGCATTATAGTTCAGCATACACCTGACATAGTTTTTTTGATCTGATAAGTGGATTTGATTTTTAGAAACATTTTTAAGCAAGAAAACTGCCTTAGTTCAGTTTATTTAAAGATAACAGGTAGAATATCGACGAAAGCAAAGGTTGCCTGATATGAAACATATTTTCCATGTTATTTACTAGAACAGAGCCTAACCTTTTACTTTTCTGCCTTGTGCTGGGAGAGAACAATAACATAAGCAAGAAACGTTTAAAATATATCCCATACAGACTCCAAAAATTAAGCCTTAATTTGGCAAACATTATGCTTTTCAAAAACAAGAAAAACTTTCAGTTGGAAATCTTAGGTCTGAAGTTACTGTCAAAAAAACGCAGTAAGTGTTTTGATCTTATTTTATTTCGTCGCATTGACTATTTTGGACGGTAACTAAATATATATATATTTAATCGTGTATCTAAAATTAGAAAACCATCTTTGTAAACATAAAGCATGTCGTAATACGTTTTTACAATACAATTTTTGGTAAGGGGTAATTAAGAAATGGTGCAGGCATGAGACTTAACGTTTTCACAAATTTTATTATATAGCCAGCAAGTTTTTTTCTATTTGTAATTTTAAAACGGAACCTAAAAGTAATTGAATGTGGTTAAAATGCTTCAAAATAAAAGTGTATTGAGTTATATCATTCGCAGATAGAATGCTATCCTTTTTCAAGGAAATTATAACTTGGGCACAATTTCCAATTTTCAATTCAACGTCAACTTGGAAAAGAGGGACATGTACAAATGTTCGTAAACTGGATATATACCCGAATGTTTTTAAAGAAATAGCCCATTACATGATGTCAGATTACTGTTGTGGGCGCTACTTTTGCTCGATAATGTATTGAATTGTTTTGATGAATTAATGAATATGGCCCGTATTGCCATCTTTATAAGCAAAAATATTTCAAGTCTCCATTAGATAAATACTTTTGAGAAATATCTTATTTTAAAGGTTTTAACATATATTTCGAATATAAACTATATCTTTGAAGGAAAGGTTCAAAATACCAAACATCGTGGAAACTTTGCTGGAAGTTATAGAGCAATCTGAAATGAATTGTTTTACAAAACCTTTACTACGTAAAAGGAATTTTGACTGACGTAAAATCTTTTGTAATATAAAAATAGCGTATGGTTTCGAATTTACTTGAAAAGTGTATTCAAATTTATTGGCCACCTTTATCGTTATCAGTGGTGTTTTCGGAACTTGAGGCTTCTTTCAATAGTAGATGTTTCTATGGAAACATAAATCCTTCTTGTATTTACTTCAAGTTTTCAATTTGCTTAAGGTTGTCCATCACTAGTTCACAAACTTTTTTACATGTGTTGATGCTGGTTTGTGAGTGGTCAAAAACTTTTTGCAAATTTAATCTTTTTGCACGAGTCTTATTCCACACTATCTTTTAACAGACATTTCAATGTATATTAAAGCGAGTAAGAATAGTACATATGAAATGTCTTCAACGTTTAAACCGCAAATTATGTGAATCTTGTTTAATTGTATTAATAGTTAATTTTTATCCCATCGAACTCCTGCGTGAATAATTTATCAATAGCTTCACTAAATTGAAAGCAACTAAATGCTGTTTATGAACTTCATTCATTTTAATATACACCTTTACCGACTAAATCAATAATATCATAATGACTCAGACTGATTCAGGGCACTTGCTTCGGAGAGGATTGGCAGTTTAAAACAAACGCATTTTTTTCAAATTATGCTGACGGAGTACCTTTTGGCCAGGTAATAAATGGAATAGGTATCAGAACAAGAGTTTTATTTGCCTGACGTTTCTAATACCGTCGGGAATCCTTTATAATATGTGATGGTAACACAGTCATGGTCATGCGCCGATAGGGTTGAGACATGTAGAGGTTGTACGTTATGTATGGTTCATGGTGGTCATCCGCGTGTGTGCTAATTACTCACTTCTGTAGCCACCGCTTGGGTCTCAATTGATGCGGTACTGGCTTGGCACTTCTTGTTCGACTCATTAATTGTCACAGTCGGTCTTTAAGCGTCAGATGCGGAACTGATAGGGGACTGACAATTATGCCTGCTGACGTCAGAGTTGTTATTGCGCCCAGCCCTTCCCATGTGAGTGATTCTTTTGCCCAGGAACTTCTCAGTACAGCGTATGGGACCGCCAAATCGTTGCGCTTGTTGATGTCTGAGAAACATGACTCCAGCAGCTCGTGACTTACGTGGTTTTCACCTTTTGCGAGGATTTTTGCCTCACCAAACTTGAAAATATGGCCGGGTTTCACCGAGTGAGTTGCAACCTCGGAGTTAGCGTGTTTCCCTCTCATCGCCGCTGCATGATTGCCATTCGCGTTCGGAGTAATTTTTCGTTTTCTCCGACATATTTGCTTTGTCCACAATTGCAGCAGATCAGGTAAACGACTCCAGCCATTTCCTGCTGTGGTAGTGGATTTTTCGGTCTCATGACCCGGCACCTGATGGTTGCTTCTGGCCTGTGTGCAACTCCAAATCCAAGTGGGTGAGTAGGCGGCTGATCGCTTTTGATAAATTTTTCACGTACGGAGGAGCTCGCCAAACTTTTGGGCCACTTAGATGTGGCTTCTTCTCTCGTTTGCGTAGCAAGTGGTTGACAAAATTGTGTGGTTAACTATTATTTCTTAGAACCCGTCGAAGGTGTTGTAATTCAGCAACTGTGAACTATGACCTATGATTGAGGATTCCCGATGGAATCTGAAACCTCAGGCAAATAAGACTCTTTTTCCAGTGTTTGCATCCTTTTCTTCTGAACTGCTTCCTGGAACTCGTATATTCTTTACTATTAGAGTAGGTCTACTTGAAAATACAAACGCAAAAATCATTTGACCCGACTGCGAAGCAGGCGGTGGCTTCAGTGGGGGAATAGTGAAGCTGGAGACGATGCCTTTATGTCTGAGTATCAGATACTGGTTTACTCGTCTCCGTACGATGGATCTTCAAGTGACCTTGCAGACCGATGTATGAAGTCCAGGTTCCTTGGCAGTGTGCTGAGTCAGAGAAAGTGCTGCTGTGATTGTGCTGGTTAAAATACTGCGGATATGAATGTTTATGTGTGCACAAGACGTGTTAGGTGTGCCAGCATCACGGGCGCATCCACTATCATGAATGCACATACCATGAGTAAAAGTACGAGAATAGTGAGGGCAGTAGAAGCAGCAGTGTTGCTATTTCATGCACTGGTTTGACGGGCGCTGTGTCAAAGATTCGCCACTGTGGACATTGTGGACAAATTGTGACCGAATCCACTTAACAAGCGTTGGTGAGAGTTGTGGTCGAGGGGTGGGGTCGTTGGGATGGCTCTCGCCGGTCGGGGCACTAGGTGATGTTAGCCGTTGTCCCTAGAGAGTTAGTGCCAGCGATGGTAGCGCTCGCTGTCGGCGGGCACTGTGATTGTGGTCAGTGGTGTCAAGGGTGTCTAGCGTCTAGGCGCCGCCGAGGTTGGAGTAGGTGCGATTGAGGAGGCAGTCATTGGGATTGGCCGGTTGTTTGTGCACTAAATTCGGGGATTTCAGTCGAGGCATTTGGTGAGGGCTTTTATTAGGGCTTGTTTTGAAACAGAAAGTTTGGATAGGGCGCCGGCCTACATACGGCAGGAGAATCTCAACCACTGTAAACAGCTGGCTAACATTTGCAACCATAAATTTCCCTGGTCAGATGCTAAATTTTTACACCTTAATTTTTTTTCTTTTCTGCGTTGTGGTTTAAAGTTTTCGTTTACACTTATTACTTTCTACGCTAGGAACAATGACCCTTCTGTTTTGCGTTGACTCGGTTTGCAAATTCGATATCTATGTTATGCAGTAACGGATCCCAGTAGATAGGCTGCCATGAAATGTACTGTTTGCAGTTAATGCCGTCATCTAGGTTGGTTATCAATTTACATAAGAAGCTTAATGCTGTGAATCCTTACGACTTAGTTTTTATAATGCTGTAAATTACAGTAAATAAAGCCGTGAAATGTATAGTCTCTGACCAATATAGCGAAATTTTAACAAGCTTCTTACGCACGCTTTTGATCAGGAAAGAGTACTCAACTGGGATTACGAAAGCAAACATCGTGAAACATACACCTATTATGTGTCAGGCCAGACAAAATGCTGACTTTTATTACGCTTTTATTTGGCCACATATTTAAAACGGATCCTGTTAAAATGATTACCTAATAAGTATGTGTTTTATATAAATGTTCGCGATCACTGTAGCTTCAGCAATATTTAATTGAAAACGGGTTAGTTTTATTCACTTTTATATTCATTTGATATAAAAATCTTGTCTTCAAGTTTCGTAGGCTTTTGTCATGTTTTCTTGTCAAAGTGCATAATGTTCACTCAAATAGCATTGTATCTAATTATTTGTTAAGCCACCTCATCACGTATGCAGCTCAGCCTACTCGTATGAAAAAATTAACGATCACCATATGCTTTTTCTGCTTATTGGCGTAAGGGAATTTATGCTTTTTGTTGCAATAAACACACCAAACCTTTATACTATCTATTTAAAACATTAATGCGGTAACAGGTTGCGATCCAAATTATTCAAGAAGTCCCAATATATTCTTATATTGCAGCAGAAACTTTGAAAAACATTAGTCTTCTAGATAGTGAGTAAAAGAGATAATTGATTATGCATTTTTACGATTAAATATTTGGAATTATTAAGGGCATCTTTCAAGAAGAGCAAACAATTCATACTACGTAAATTGCAATTTTTAACTTGTACAGTGCTTGCAGGCTGCCCAAAAGGACTGCATTTAAATGCTAAAATCTTCAAGGCTCTAAAATATAAGGGGTATATGTCACCTGATCATCAATTTAAAATCCCCACTTGAGTACTCCTTCTTTCAGTGAGGCATCTAGTAGTTAAAGACACTCTTTTTACTTTCACTTAGTTTCAGAAAGTCAATAAATTTTCCCATCCTGATTAATCACACAAATGCAATGTAAGTTCGGTCATTTTGTTTTTTCTCAACAAGCAGACAGCCAAAATAATTTAATTTTTTTCAGAAACGTTGCAATTAACCTAAATTCGCCTTCGCCCTAAAATTTGATGCCAAAAATATATAGTTACCCTTGTTTAGCCTAAGACAGATGACAGTTGTTCATCTAGAACTGTCATTAAAGACTGCAGAAGAGGTGGTTCTGATAGGCATTATGCATAAGTTACTCACACTCAGTCCACTGGTTAAATTTCATTTCGCTATACAAAGTTTGCAATGTTCATTAGCTTTATGGGAAAGGGGTACTCTGTGAAAACATAACTCTTATTATTTTCCGGGTGTTTTTGTATGTGGGGTTGATAATTTGGCAAGCATACGGGTAAGCCGGTCCAAAGGCTGCTCAAGAGAGAGCGTTTTTCGTTTGATAATGAAACCACCTCCCCATTCTGGAAATATTCAATTTGGTTAAATTGTTTTTACTACCTTTTACGTTGACGGAACATCAAAACTCCAGTACCGGGTTTTCACTCTATGTCAACTTCTTCATTCAATATTTAAATATCACTTGATTTGAGGGCAGGTATTTTAAAAACCGAGACTTTGGTGCAAACGAGCGGCATTTAAACTGAGCAGTCACTTTATCGCATGCAATTTTTTTTAAAATATACATATAAATCGCTACTTACCAATTTATTTTATCCCTTTTTCCTTTTAAACTGCAACAATGAGGTCATTAGTGCAAAGGGGGCAGTTTAATGCTGCTGACATTTAAATATGCGTCATAAATTTGCGATTTTTTCAAGTAAGACACTTAAGGATGTTGGCATTTACAGCGTTAACCACTTTTCACTCTTGAGGCTCTTCCGACGTTATTTGATGTATGTGCCTTATTTTGTTCACTGTAAAATGGAGTTTGTATATACCGAAAATGACGGAATTCCATTTTTAGTATGAAGCGTATAGCTCTCTGGAAGAAAGATTTTTCTGCGAAGGCGATTTTTCTCGTGGCCACTTGATTCTTATTGGCCTCACTTTGAAATACGAATGGAAAGATCCTTTTATTGTCTCTTTTGGCAACGAATTGTCAAGGTAGACACGGGTATCGAAACTTACTTATTTCGAAACCAAGAATAAGAAAATACCATTTTTTTGCGTCTGGCATGTCTCTGCAGCAGATAGCCAATAGTTTCAATTTTTCTGTTGCCATTATCGACGAGGAAATGAGTAGGACTGATGTGAGTAAACTCAAAAGAAGCGCCGTCTTTAAAGCAAGATGCACCACCAATAGGACAACATAGATTTTGCAGGCATAAGGCGATTACAAAAGTACAGCATATCTAGGAATTTCTGCAGGGATAATAACAAAATTTGGCTTGGTTTTTTAGCATACAATACGGCCTAGAATTTATGTTACATGCCGGCATATGCGAAAGATTGATACTCCCACGCTAATCTGTATTGCATATAGTCGTAATACTTGTTATTGTGTAGTTTTTTTCTGAAGTCATTTCAGTAACCACAGGATGCCGGCTTTTGAACGAGCTTCTTTCGGACCGCTAAAAACCGTATGTACTGTAGAAACTGACTACTTAAATAGTATGCATTTTGATCATTGATTTTGACTGCGTTTCTAAACTCAAATATATTTTTTCGAAAGCATAAACGAAAAAACTATTTCTTCTACTCGTTTGGCAGCAAGCCAGCTTATACAGTACCTACGTTTCTTAGCTGTCCGAAAAAAGTTTGTTAAAAAGCCGGCCTCCTATCGTGACTGAACTGGCTTCAGAGTGGACTTTGCGATAATCGGTATTGCAACCTTACTCAATGCCGATTAGCGTAGGAGCATCAATATTTTGCATATGTAAGCAATTTACACGGATTCTAGGCCGTACTGTGAATTTTGTCACATTATTTTGATCAAATGAGTGGAATTAATCCTGAGAAAGCCTTTTGGTTAAGAAAACTGTCTTTTCAGTTCAGCTTATTAAGGGTAAGGTGTACCAATTTTAGTTAAATCCGAAGCAGTCTAATATAGAAAACATTTCTTATGCTATAGACACAATCCTTTTATTTTTATGCATTTGCTTTGGGAACGTTCCAAAATAAATACATCCTATGCAGAATCAGAAAATTTACTCCGAATTTGTTAAGCCGCAGGTGAAGCCAAGTTTAAGGAATTACATTTATTTTCAGAAAAGATGAATAATTTCAGTTTTGAAATTCATTTTTTTGCTAACCTGTGAATTTTTTTCCGCAAAATGCAGTAACAAAAACGTTTTGACCGCATTTCGTTTTACGGCATCGAGCACTTCGGACGTACCCAAAACTGTACATTAATTATCATGAAGGTGAAGGTAAGAACAGATCTTATTAAATCGAAGGCATCTAGATATAACTTTTTCCGTAAACTGTAATATCTGCTTATGCGTAGTTTAAAAACGGGACAAACAATATCTTAAAAGATGACTCTCTTTTGCATTTGTAAGCTTAGAACGGAAACTGGAAGTATTCGACTATGGTTAAAACCATTCCAATATAAAGCAAAAAGTGAGTTCGTCCGTTTTTAAGCATTTTTCCCAAATTAAAATTGAAGCAGGCCAAAGCAACAGAATTTAATTGCGCAGATAATTTTGAGAGATCTTTTCAACTGCGTCCTCTCTGTGCACGAATAACAAAACGATTGAAGAGCACATCATTTTGAATTTTCACAAAAATAGATAACGGCAAGGTCACGGTAAGGCGATGAATGGTCAATAGTAATGCCTCCTTAAAACTTGGGACGAAACCTAGGGAGGGGAATTAGCAGAAATAAAAGTGTGGTATGTATTTTCAAGGTAATTGAAGATAAAAAAGACGGTCTAGTTGCTTACATAGGTCGGGTTTCTCCCGTCGTATGTAGGATGGTTTCATGTAAAGTAAGGTCCGCTTTGTTCGTGCTCGAACAAGAACTCGGAAAGATGTATTGGTATCAACGGAGTGGTAACTGTCTAGCAATTATTTTGTAAGTGCTGACCGTGGTACTTTGGTTTCTTGCCTTTGTGTACGGTCAATGCACTTGCATCCTCAAATGCAGGTGAATTCACAGACGCAGTGTGAGTAGGCATGCAAAGGTAAGGCTTCCTTTCACCGGTTAATTGGGATGCTTTTAGTTGGAGTGAGAAAAACAAATTCGGCTGCATAGTACGTTCTAAATATGGAACAACGTAGTCTTCGCTTAACTGTATTGAACATGGTGTCTCCCTTAAAGGGTAAGGACATAAAAATGGGCCTACCCGGAACCGACTGGTCCGTAGATTTTGGCGGTAAAAAGCCGCTGTATTTTTGAATGAAGCGTAGTTGGTATCCACGCTTAAGAGAGGACGCAGTTGATAAGGTCTCTCGAAATTTATTTGCACAAACAAAGTCTGCTGGTTCAGCCTGCTTCAAAGTTCGTTCATTATCAGCCAAATTGTGTCGTTAACCTTAAGGTAAATTTAAAAAAAACTTGCCAAAA
The DNA here is from genome assembly GCA_036362985.1 of Ligula intestinalis. Taxonomy (NCBI): domain Eukaryota; kingdom Metazoa; phylum Platyhelminthes; class Cestoda; order Diphyllobothriidea; family Diphyllobothriidae; genus Ligula; species Ligula intestinalis. Next base: position 14,103,146 of record JAYGXS010000007.1, on the reverse strand, counting down.
TTATGCTTTGTTTATGTTGACAATACCTGAAATAAGGTAATATGCACACATATTTATCAGCTTAATCTCAAATAAAAGTGCTTTTTAAAGAGGTAGCCTATTAAAGAAGTGTTTTTATAATCTTAGGAGTAGCAATGTCAGATTTCTGTTGTGGGTGCTCTTTTTTGCTCGACAATGTTCTCGAAATTAGTCGGTTTACCCCTATAAACCTTCAACCAGACCGTTTTTCTCCGATAAAGCGATTTTTTTCCGAGGAAATTAAAAGGCAACAAAATAGACCTTTACATATTCCGCAGTTGGAAGCTGCGTAATCTATGGTTTGATGCAGGTCGTTTATTTATTAACAAGGCGTAAGACAATTTCTATTGTAGAAATAGATTTAATACATTCTCGTTGTTCATTAAAAGTCTTTTATTAATTTGCTTAAAGCCAATCTACGCTCAGCTTTGTTTGATGATCTAACTGTGTATATTCATAACTCTTGTTTCAGTGCAAATCTAACGCAAGGGATTTTATGTTCAAAGCAGCATGCGGCTTCGCTTAGGAGGAGGGCGTTTGCTAGAACCAAGTACTGCGGTCGAATGCAGACAGTAATAAAATATTAGGCATATTTTTGTCCAGAAAGGTAATCCAAAAGATTCCTACTAAACTTTTAATCAGAGATTTAATTATTGAGAAGGATATGTGTAAAGGTTCGCGGACCAGACGTCTTTTTGTCCATAGATAATTATGGTTGCTCTGCTACTTTTCCTGCAAGTTATGTTGTACAAGTAATCTTGATGAAACTGTAATGCAGCCGACAGAGTGACTGTTTTATTAGACCACCTTCTAACGCTTTCAGGCAATTTGCGCTGACAAATTTTATAGGGCTACGCGCCGCAATGACTTGAATTTTTTCGGAATCAAGGGAGTCATTTACGTTAAATTTATCCCTTGTGGCAATGCGGTGAACGAAAATCTATTATTGCAAAATTCTGAGATTAAGAAAAATTAAAAACCTGAATTTTGGGAATTGATTGACTGGCTGCTTCATCGCGACAGTTCGACCGCCGATTATAACGATATTAATCATGTGCTGCGCAGCTTAATGATAATGCACAAATAATGGCTTACGCGTGGACTAGATTCAACTAAAACTATGGTTGCGTCGCATCTACCACACCGACTCCCAATTTTGGTGAGGAATTTCACAAAAGCGTTCGGAGACTGTCGGCCACGTTCCCGCACCAATTTGAGTGTTTCGAAAGGCAACCATAAGGAGTCAGATGATAAAAGCAAGAGTCCCACTGCCACGACCAGAAATATTTGGAGTCGTCTATGTAATCTGGTGCAGTTGTATACAAAGCCGTTACGTCGGAGAAACCTGAAGACTTCTGAGAACGCAAATTGCCGATCACGCAGAGGAGTGACGTCGATTCTCAAGTAGCGACTCACTCGACGAGACCCGGCTGACGTACAAATTTGATGACGGGGAGATTTCTGCGGGAGGGGACAACAGGATGAGTCGCAAGTTGCTCCAGTCACGCTTCACGGACCCCTACAGTACGCTCCAGAATTCGTGCAACACGCCGACATATGCGAAAGATTGATATTTTCTCGCTAATCGACCTTGACTTAGGTTGTGATACTAATTATCTTAAGTCAATTCTGAAGTTATTGCAATCACGATAGGATGCGGGCTTTTTAACGAGATTGATTCTGACCACTAGCAAAATTTATCCATAGTAAAAACTGGCTACATAATAGCATGCGTTTTTATCATTGATTTTGACTGCCTATATAAATTCAAACATATTTAATGACAAAAAATGCGCAAAAAATATTTATTGTAATCGTTTGGTAGAAAATTACACCTTGTTTAAATTTAATACTTAAATAAAGGATATCCATAAGTTTTAAAAAATTATAATTATGAGCGTTTTGAAGATTTTGAGGTGTTCATTCAAAATACATCGTATCCGTCGATTTATTAATGCTACTTGTACTGTATAAAGCATGCTCTACATTTATTGCCACACGTTATGAGAATTATGTGATATCTTCGTCAAAACGTTGGCAACAGGTACTTTTCCTTAAGCATGATGTACAAAGGGCGCAGTTAGTAAACCTTGAATTTGAATATAGCAGTCAGTAAGCTTCAAAATTATTTGGCAATTTAGAAACGTTTTTAAAATCGAAAGATATTTTTCCTTTAAGTATTATGAATGAAAACCTCAAAATCGTAACAAGCTTATAATTAGAATTTTATTTTTAAAACTTAAGGAAATCAATTATTTAAGCATAAAGTTTAAAGTAGGCGTAATGTGCTATCAGACAAATACAGGAAATATTCTTCGTGCATTTTTTCCATTAAATATACTCGAATTTATACAGGCAGTCAAGATAAAAGTTAAAAACGCATACTATTGAAGTAGCCAGTTTTTACTTCGGATATATTTTGCAAGTTGTCAGAACGAAGCTCGTTAAAAAGCTCGCCTCCTATCATCATTGAAATAACTTCAGAATTGGCTACAAGGTAATCTTAATCACAACCTATGTCAAGGTCGATTAGCGAGAAAGTATCAATCCTTCGCATATTTCGGCATGTTGCATGAATTCCAGCGCCAAGGAGCCAGATAGCCAAACAAGCATCACGCCCATGTCTACGATGAAAATGCAGCAGATCAAGACATGCAGGCCAGCCATCAAGCGATTAGCGCACAAGCGGGCATTTATTACCTGTTTTTTTCTCTGAGGATGGATCCTTGGTGGATTCCGAAACGTCAGGCGAATAAAATTATTGCCCCAGCGATCGCATCGGCTTCTTCTTACCTACCGCACTCTTTTTTGCTGTTTTATTCTCACCTGTTAAGCTAGAGTTAAAAAGATAGTAGGCGTACATTGTCAGCACGACGACGCCCCTGTCCGCAACCAGTCTGAGCAAAAAAAATGGCACGACAACGATTTTTTTCACTCATCTTTCTCGCCCGAACTTGCCCCTACAATTTCGTATGCCAAAGACTGACGAAAAAAAACTCAAGTTAAATGTTTCCTTAAAAATGAAAACAGGTCAAGAAAAAGATGTTTATAATGCTATCTTGCATAAAAATCCTCTAAATAATTCTAGCTGTTTGTGTAGCCCTTCGTATTTGAAGTAATGCAAACACACTCGATACCCCTTTTAAATACTATAGTAAAACGTAATTGATATACATGAATACACCTAAAAAAATGCATGGTGACCACCACTGCCAAGGAGGCGGACGATATTATCACCGACAGCTTCGCAGAGAAAATCTGTAGATTGAACCACGCGAGCAGTTGGTTACCGAACCTGCGAGATATAAATGAACATTGTAGTGTCGCGGTTTTTAGTCTACATTTGTACCGTTATTTATTATCCTTATCGATGCGAGCGCTTTAGAAATGGGATAACTGGAGTCCTAAAAGAGCACAAAATCCGTACTACCCTCTCCTGGAAAATTTATAAACTTCTGCTCTGACCCATCCCCTGCATGGTTTCCAGGATTCGTGATCGTTGCGGATCGGAATGAGACTGCCAATCACGCAGTAGAGCATAGGGTTTCAGTTTTCTCGATTCTTCGCGCGTTGGAGTTGGGCTTAGCGGACTAGCACCATATAAGACTCCAAACGTCTCTTTTTCTAGTACCTATTGATAGGGATGAGTTGTTTAGTCACCCAAGTAGAGCGGGGAATTGAAGCGACCCGTCTACCTGAAGTAAAGAGCCATGGGATAGATTTCAGGCTGGGCAAATATTTCCGTGTCTCAACTCTAACATACAACGAAACCGTAACCCTAACCTCTCTCTAAACGAAAACTGTACGCTTATCACAAGCTAAACCTTAATCCTTAACATAATCTTGACCGTAATCCCAAATCTGACTTCAACTCGATTAAGTGGTTGAACACGAGGTTGCCCAGGTACAATATCGAAAATCCACTTCCATTTCAGTGTCTGTCATGGTAATTTATATGCCTGGAACTATACATGTTATACCTTAAAAGAGGAACCAGTGACGAGTTTCAGCGATAGAAACATCCAAATGCGCAGGCCGTTCTTCTCGGGACTCCCAGACAGGTGCAGTCCAGCCACGAATGGGCCGCAGTCCAGAGGCGCAATCCGGCAAGTAGATCAGCGGGTCTGGAGGTCTGCAACATACAGCAGATCGCCTGCTCCGAGAGTGTCTGAGCATAAGCAGCCGCCACCTTATGGTCCGTTTGTGACTAGGCTTAGGGAGGTGGTTGGCCAGTTGGCCAGACAGGTCCGTGACCTCAGTCCGAGGTTTGACTGTCTAGCGCGCAGGGACCGGTAGGCAAGATAGCTAGACACTCGAATCATGCCCCACGGGCACGTAAGCAAAGCATGGCTTAGAAGAAGAGGCCGCTACACGTTTTGGTAAACATGTAATGCTTATTTACGGACAATCGACTTAAAACACTGAAAATCGTAGAGTTTGCCACTTTTTCAAGAAGGATCTGAGCCTCGTCGTAATCGAACACGCACATGAGCACAGAGAACTATGGTGGAAGAACATTGCTCTTAATGTACACGTGACCGGCATCTGCGCATGTGAGGTTGCGAAATATCTTACACCTCCAACGTTCCAGTTGGTGCAATCAAGCGAACGTCTGAGTGCCTTCATCCGACATAGCTCAAACAATGGACGAAGTGGAGAAACAATTTATAGTTTTTGTGAAATCATGTTGGAATACATACGCAAACTTTGGGCTGTTTGGTAAGAGTCGTACTTTACATTGCGCCTAATATGGAAGCATGCGTATCCAAAAAAAATTGCCAAAGGATTACTTTGAAATCTCATTTTACTTGTGCCGCTTTGTGCACCTTATTTTAATTTCACATAGGCAGGGCAACCTCCACATTTAAAACTTAAGTTTACTTAGTTACCCCCAGCCCCCCCCCCCATTTTTTACTTTTTTGGAATTTTCCCTTTTTCCCCAAAATTCTAGCATTTCTGAACAAGGTACGAGCGTATCGCTGCAGAGCTTGGCGTCGGTATTGCCCATCGCCCGAAAGCTACCACGCGTGCACGAGTCATGCAAATCAAAGACCCGCTGGATGTAGATGAGTAGTCTGGCGTCATTTATCAGGTGCCATTTCGCGACTGTTCTTGCCATTATACAGGGCAGACCGGGCGAGGACTTAGCACGCGAATAACGGAGCACAAACGGGCAGTGCGAAAAGGCAAAATACAGTCCCAGATCGCTACCCACACTCTGGAAGAGGGCCAAGAATACGACTTCTCGAACACACGGATAATGGCACCAGCCAATAATAAGACGGAAGCGAACTGCTGGAGGCCTGGTTGTCAGATCCTAACTCTATAAACAGGCATGTGGATATATCGCCCTGTTATTTTGCCATCCGTGCCCGCGACCAGAAACCAGGGCCCAGTTCCTCTCAAGCATGCAGGCCACCATCTCAAGGTCACACGCCGTTACTCCAGGGACGCGCGTCGGAGACACGATAAGATAGCGTTAGAATGGACGTTGCATGGACAGGGACCAATCAATGATTGCCATCATCCCCCCTTCCCTACCAACTCCATTTATGCGTAGCTGACGTTTGCTGTTCTCATTTATTCTGACGATGGCTTCTTGTGGAGCCGAAAGCTCAGAATAAAATTATTGTTCCAGAGATCGCGTCTTCCTCTTCCTTACAACGAGAACCTGGAGCACGCATATTCGCTTCTATTCGTAAGGTACTATCACTTGGTGAATCACAATCCGCCTTGTGTTTTGGAACGACCGTTACTTTACTGATGTAAGAACTTGGGGCACAACATGAACCGCTTTTGCGTAGCAGGTATTTTCTTATAAATATCCTCATTTTTCATGAGTTAGGGCAGTTATTGCAGCTATGATAAGGTAAAATGACAGCCGTGGCCAGATTTGGCGATGGGAACATTTAAGTACACAGTTATTTGCTCTTCGAACCTTTTACAGCTGCGAATTGTGAGAGAGGCAGCACCTGGCACTCAAAGACCGACCACGTCCTTGACGCGATGAGCATGTTTTGGTAAACATGTAATCCTTATTCGACTGGAAACACTGAAAATCGGAGATCGTTCACCACTGCTTCAAGAACAATCAGAAAAATCGAACACGTTAAAAGAAAACAAAGAAATGGGACGAAGGCAAATTGCTCTACGTGTACACAAAATTGTATGCTTACGATTGCACATGACAATTAAATTTAAATGCACTAGACATTGACCGCCATGTCCACGCGTGAGCTTACGATATATCTTATTCGTGTGATGTCCTAGCGGGCGCAATCAAACGAAATCTCAAATTTGAAAAAATTTGAATTCCGGGATAAGAAAAAGAGTTCATCTTCTGCTTATTGGAATAAATTTGTAGATTGGCCGACGCATAGCCAAACAGCGGCCGGAAAATAATCGATCGACCCAAGGCCAACACACACAGTCGTAAATTTACACTTGCTAATCGATGAGGTCAGTATTCGTTTCGACAAAGGACTGCCGATCCAGCTGTCCGAAACGTCAGCAAATCTACAAGTTTATTCCGGAAGCAGAAGATGAACTCTCAAACGAAATCTGATTGACATAGTCCAACAGCAACGGCAGGTACTTTAACTGTGCTACCGTAAAGTATAAGCTAAAACCAGCCTCGACGATGCGAAAATTTAAGTGTGCAGTTTATTGCTCTCTCCAAAACTTTTGAAGCTGCGAATTGCAACAGACGCAGCACCTTGCCCGCAAAGACTGACCGTGGTTTCAGATCATGCGTTGCTGACGCGATAATCATGCTCACCAACCTAGGCTAGGAAGTTTAAACAGGAATCAAAAAACTCAAATCAACCCTCCATTCTGCCGTCATCATCCTCATTCTACTACTACTATTAATATTAGAAGGTTTGGCAGATTTGCTTGATTTTAATTGACCTAATTGTGAAAAATCGAGGCGTTTGGCCAAACATGCTAGTAGTCATCCTGGTGGATTCTAGATGATTGCTTAGGAAATCCTGCTTGGGCAGTCAGCTTGCTGTTCCCTGTTGGTGGATTACATACGAGCGGTAAAGTTGGGCGTTTTATATCGACCCAAGTGTGATTAAATTCATTGCGTGAGGTGGAGCGTTTGTAGCTCAGTGGTTAGAGCCTTGGCTCCCGGTACAGGCCTTCTCTACTGCGTGGGTTCAAATCTTGCCGACCACCTCGAGTTTTTCACAATTGGGTTAACTCAAATTGAGCAAATCTGCCAGACCTCCCAGTAATTTAGTCGGCCTAGTAGTCATTCTGGTGGATTCTAGATGATTGCTTAGGAAATCTTACTTGGGCAGTCAGCCTGCTGTTCTTTATTGGTGAAGTCCATACGAGCGGTAAAGTTCGGTGGGTAATATTGGCCCAAGTGTGGTTAACTTCATGGCGCGAGGTGGAAAATTTGTATCTCAGTGGTTAGAGCGTTAGCTTCCGGTACAGGCCTACTCTACTACGCGGGTTCAAATGCCGCCGACTGCCTCGAGTTTTTCAAAATTAGGTCAATACAAACTACTCTTTTTATCTCATTTCTGGGGTTTTGCGTTTTGGAGGCGATAAAACAAAATAACCACCACCAACAGTGCTCAGTAAGACACTCGTCGCCCACTCTAAATGCTTGCCTCTCACGCGCATGCCAAAGCCTGTTGCGTGGGCTGCTTATAGTAAAGTATATGACAGGAAAAGCATACTCCTCTGTGGCTTTGATCGGCGGCAAAAGTGCACCTAATTTAAGGCAACGTCGTAGTAGTGGTAGGCTGCTTTCTTCGACGGGCGCGTGCTTCACCAGTAAAATAATGCCACATTTGCGTGTTAAAAGGGCTTGTGTCTCAAACGCATAAGCCCAGAGCGAACAAAGAGTTTTCCGTATCCTTTTTTTCCTGTTAAATGCTGTCCTCTGGTGGCAGTACAATGAAGGCGTCTTTCATTTAGTCCTGTGGTTTAAACAGCGAAATGGGGCACTTGTATTTGCGCATTTATGAGATTTCTACTCGAATGTCAGTTCTCATGGCGGAAAGCAGTTTTTACTGGTTTTATTCCTCTGGAACACATTTACGGCCCAGGTGCGGCCTTCTCGCTTATTTTACTATGATGATTATTTAAGGCAAGCACAGACAGCAGGATTTATTTAATTCAATTCGTATGCATCCTGTCGTCGCATGCGTTTAAGTGAAACGAAAGACATTATTTGTGTCCATGCACCTAAAAAGCTGTATATCGCCTTGCCTATATCGCACTTGCGTCAACTGGTGCAACTCTGCACCAAAAGTGTTAATCTTCTACTTAATGGACAACTCTACAGGCAAATAGATGGAGTCGCAATGGGCAGCCCACTAGGGCTGACATTCACGGACGTTTTTATGGGTCATCTAGAAGGAAAGGCGTCATCATGACTTAATAAGACAAAACTGTATAGAAGATATGTGGAGGACATATTCACAATCGTTTATTCTGAGGTAGATACTGATTAGCTCCTCGATTTTATGGATATTCTAATCCGAAAATTGAATTCACAGTGGAAACAGATCAGCTTAACAAACTATCATTTCTAGACGTCTTCGTGTTTAGAGAAGAAAATGGTTCACTAGGGCGCTTGGTTATTCATAAAAATACATGGAAGGGGCAGTACCTACAATTTTATTAGTTTTGTGCCAATTCAGTGAAAATGAAACCTCATGCGTACTCTTTTTCAACGAGCAAGTAACATGTGCTCCAGTGAGACCCTGCCTGCGGAGCTCACCCGCAGAAAGATTGCTTAGGAAAAGTACAGCAATATTCTACGGCCAAAATTGATGGAACAGTCACTTCCAAAAAGGCCCGTCATTATATCCCTGTCGTTTAAGGGTGATGAAATTTCAAAAACAATCAAGCGACGGTTGCGCCGTACCACAGAATGGTCCTACAACGTAGCTAAATTCATCTTTTTGGGTTCTATTAAAAGCCTTCCAGTAAAACGGGCAAGAGATGCCTTGCCGCTGCACGTCATCTCAAATTGCGCGTATGAATTCATGTGCACTTGCGGATGCAAGTAAATTGGGCGAACGCAAAGGCGAATGGCAACCAGTGCCACTGAGCCGTTGCCTAAATGACTTTTCAAGCAAGAAGATATAGTACTACGCTCTTCAATGATTAAGCATATGCTAGACAGCGGCCATTCTGTCGACGTCAAACAGTACAAACCGAACCTTGCGCTACTTGGAAGCTGTCTACATACGGCGGGAGAACCCCGACCTATGCAAGCAGCTTGACCACGTGGTCAACCTCCAATTATCCTGGCAATTAGGAGCTTATTTTCAATATCCACGTGATTTTTGTGAACTTCTCCCCCCATATTTACCCTGTATGCTGATTTAATGTAAAGTCCTTCAGCTGATCATTAGTTATAACGAATTATGACCCCTGCTGTTATGTGATGTTCATCTGTGAAAGTTCAAATTTTTGTGTGTACTATTCGTTATCAAGCTCATGCAACGACAGGATGCAGCTGAGAAACTGTCGCGAAATTCATTGAATTCAATAAATGCTGCCATCTAAGCCTGTTTTAAATTTGCACCGCGGAACAAACGCTTCACATAATGGTAATGGTTGCAGAGATTAGTCGACCGCCAATTGTTCGGCTTATCCCACAAGAATTCTGTCGATTTAGCTATATTTAAGCCTCTCTAGATCAGTTTACTTGGAGTACTTTACCTCGTATCTTCTATACTTGAAAACATAACCAATAACTCTGGTTCTAACTGTAAACAAAGCTCTATAATGGAAGAGGATTAGAAGAATATAAACAATACACTTACAACCAAGGTCTCCAACCTTACAAGCAGCAAGATAATGCCAGTTTACGCGGGAATAGGATGAGGGGGGATTCAAACAAATAATAAGGGAGTTAGGAAAAACAAGAAGGGCGTAGTCAGTCAAAAAGGGGCACTTAACTATACAATAAAGAGCAGAGTGTTGATGAATATAAATCGTTAACGCCAAAATTGTCAACGGTAAGCCAGTGAGTATTGTGTTGCTAGAAAGCAAATAGCTAGGTTACTGTTTAAGAGCCAGGAGTGGGGCAACAAGAAAGCATATTTGAGAACATACAAGGTTGATGACGATGGTGAGGGGGGAAGAAGAGGAGTAGGTGGAATAAGAGGAAAAAAGAGAACGATGATGGTGATGATGATTTGGAGAAGGAGGAGGAGGAGTATAATTAAGTATACGCCTCCCTACTTCCTTTCTTAAAAGTCGTTCACGCCATTTTCCAGTTTCAAGAGTAAGATTAAAATAGCTATTCTAATCAATATAAGAGACTAAAATTGGTTTAATAGACTGTACAGCGAGGAAGTCATGCAAAAAGTTGAAGTTTGCGGATGCTTTGTTATCAATCGCAAATCAGCGTTAACGCATGTACGAAAACGTAGAAATAATAATCAACAACCTCAGGCAAATGTGTTACTTAAAAGCAATATAAAAAGTGCTAATTTTTATCAATAAAAATAAACTTATATGTATAATCCTCAAGTTCCGCGGACTTAAAAATTTCCATAAATTGGAACAATTAATTTAAACCTTATCTTCAGTTGAATGGGTAACGATACCAGTTTCTTTATGTCAAGACCTTTTTTCGACTCCAAACTTTTTATACACATTTTCTTGATTGGGGTAAAATAAGTTGAAGATCGTCCTTTAAATTCCAGCGTATTTTCGAGCCTCTTCTGTGTTTTCGAACATCTCTCCATAAAACCCGATTCCATTCGACATTTACATCAAAACCCTTAAAATAAGATTTATATTTAAAAAAATTACAAAATGGTTTTTTGGATATTAGCTTTCAAGAAGATGGTAAACTTGATCCTCTTTATAAATTCCTCAAGATACCAAGACACATTGTCGAGGAAAAAGAACATCCGCAACAGAAGTCTAATAAGGTTTTTCCTGTATTTGATAACAAAGGTTTCTATACTAGCTTACCTCTTTAAAAAAGCACTTTATTTAGGTATTTAACTTATGCATTGCTGTGCATGTTCTTGCATAGAATAATGTGGATAAATAAGAGACTTCGTTCTGTCGTATTTAACAGCATAGAAAATTCCTTCGATGTCAGGCTGCATTCGATTTCACCAAAGTTAATGTCTGTTACCCTCAATATACTGAAATAAGCAGGTAGTTTTTTCTTAGGTAAAGGCTTTCTCATAAGATCAAAATCACGAGAAAAATCTATGTTGTACTACCAATTCCAATTTCTTCATGGCTGTTTGCCTGAATTCTCGGCCATACCGTAAGAATCGGAAGGAGACTTAATTCGAATCTCGTCGATTCAACATTTAAGGAGCCTCTGAGGAAGCTAATCGGGAAGAAACTGTAGCATCGCCACATGCAACCCCAAGTTACTTTCGTTTTTTGTGACAATTGTTCACTTCGTGCATGTGACAATGATTTTGACTCCCTGCTCTCAACCAATGACCAAAATAAACATCTTATCCTTTGTTCCTCCCCCTTCACCCAGCACAAGAACCTCTACATGCCGATCTTACCATGTTGGAGGTGTGAAAGTGATGAGTTTTAATCCCAAGACACTTACTAATCCTGTCCAACTCACTATTTTCATTATCAATGCAATTACACAGGCCCGATTATGAATTGCCGCAAACATTTGTTTGTCAAATAGACTTTTCAAATGAAGAACTGCTTGCCAGACTGATCGAAGTTTCTTGTCGTTTGTATAAAATTGAAAGACACACCATCAACTGCTAAAGTAAGGGGAATATCACTTCTCAGAGAGGGATCTGTCGGGGGTTTTTTGAAATGGTATCCCTTTTATAAGATTTAGATATTAATACCCCGAAAATTTGGTCTCGTTGCTTGAACTAGGCAACCCGCACAAGTGCATATTTTGAGAATCTATTTTAAGGTAGAAGATGTATTTTGTGGTAATATAATGCGGCAGAAGTACAGAATGCAAGTTCTGCAAGCAACTTCAATGATGAAATTTAACTTAGTAGTTTAGTATATATCTGGACAGGTTATTTTGTTCAACTGAGTGGATTTAATAATCAGAAGGGTTTTGGTTTGGAAAACTGTCGTCTTGGTTAAAGTTACGAAGCGAAATAGGCACTAATGTTGGCTAAATCATGAGTAAGTTTTTATCGAACAAATTTCCTATGCTATAATATACGACAGAAACAAAACTTTTACTAATGTGCATTTTGTAGTGGAAGAATTCCAGAATAAGTAAAAGAGTGCAATAATAATCCCTTCCAGAACTGGAAAATTGTGGGCAAAATTGATCAAATGGAAGTGAAGCCAAGTTAAAGGAATTGCATTTATTTTCAGAAGCAAGCAAAGATTTAAATTCTTAAAATTATGCTTACCTATCCTGTGAAGATGTTTTGCAAAAATTACATTAACAAAAAGGCTTTGTCGGAGATTTTGTTTTAACTTACAGCTTTCTTTGTGCGTAGGCAAACTTTCTCATATATGTTACCGTGAAGAGATGCAAAGGAGGCCTTATTAAATATCAGTCAAGTAGAAATATGGATTTTTTAAACCACACGTTCCGCTTATATGTTTTTAAAAAACGAAAAAGGCAGAAGAATAATAATTTTTTCAAGAAATGGCCATATTTGTGGACAATCTTTTTTTGCATTCGCAAGCTCACAACCGATTGTGGAATTAATCCACTTATGCGGAAAACAATGCATTATAAACAGAAAAGTAAGTTCATCCATTTCCAGTCATATTGAATCGTTTATCGTCAGGTTAATTAAAGAAATTGTCAAAGGTTTCCAATTTCATTATGACATCACCTCGGAAAAGGTTAAGGTACACAGAAATTCATCAGCCAAATATCTAATAAAAGCCATTTTTAAAGGGGTAACCTTTATGGAAAGTTTCCTGATTAATATTAGGCACAATAATATCGGAATTATAAAAAAGAGGAAGACGCGAGCTCTGTTCTTCCAGAGATCGCGTCTTCCTCTTCTTTACAACAAGAACCTGGGGCATGCATATTCACTTCTATTCATATCGGAATTACTTTGCGGACACGATTTATTCTCTAAAATGTAAGCACATTTCTACATATTAGCAAAATGGTCATCATTATAAGAACTTATATCCAAAAAACTTTTTTCGGTAAATGCTATTTATATCCATCTTATTTTAAAGGTTTTGGTGCAAACGTCGAGTAGAGGCGCAATTTATCAATTTCTCAATGAAAACCCTGAAAACGAAGAAAATAATGACAAACTTTATTCGACGATATTCAATAAATTGTTATCTACTAATGCTTATATGTACATAATATTTTGACTAAAGAACATTCTTTCTATATAAATAACTTGGCTCCATTTCCTTTTCAACTTAATAAAATATTTAATTTCATTGTTCTAATTTTTAATTTAACACTATAAAAAATTCAACATAGCAAGTGGCGATTGTAGCAGCTTGAATCGTTAATTCCGTCTGCTCAGTTTTGCCTCTTTGAGATCAGGAATTTATGAAAAGTTTGCTGTCGTTCACCATGGACTTGCAGCTGTGTGGGCGTCACAGGCACGACCATTTCGTTCATTGGTAAAACACCTAGCTGCTACAACCTCCCATTAAAGAGTCGGCAAGGATTGGGATTTCTTTGTTGACGCGCCCTGCAATTTTCAGCCGTTTCCAGAACATTAAGTAGTCTTTTTTGATCTTCCTTTCCGGTCTTACGGACAGGAAAAAAACAATATTTGCATATTCCCCGCAGGGCAAGCCATTAAGAAAGGCCAACAGTTGCTAACTTGTATGATCTGGAGCTTCTTTAAGAGTTTCATTTGGGGAATAATTAACTACCGATGATACTTGGGGATGCAGTGGGAGCTTCAGATTGTCACTGGCTGAGAAACCTAAGAAAGCCCTACCTTTCCAAAGTTTGGCTTGTAAACCTCCTGGTGATTTCCGTGAATTGTTTTAGGACTATTATCCTCTAGACTCGTAGTAGACCCATTTGGATTTCAGCTTAAGCGAAAACAATACGTCAACTTCGCAGTAACTTTTAATGGTATAAGAGTGGAAATCGTGTCTATGAGAGACGAAAATGCGAGCATTGGGCATTGACTGCTCCGAAATGACCACGGTTTGACAGGTGCAGTCGGAAGCAAACTGACAGGTTAAATTTCCTGCTTGTAGCACGGCTATAGTACGAGTCAAGCTGCAACACTGTCTAACTGAAGACCACCAGACGCAGCAACCCCAATAATTTGATAAGGGAGGCGAGCAGGTTTCCGAAACATCAATACAAACACGAACTCACCTCCGACGCGTTGAGATGCATTACAGCGAAGTGGAAGACAAATTTGCTGAATTGCAACATCTTCGACAGGTACTGACAGCGAATTTTCAACCGCGCAATTTTTTCAACCAATTCGTAGGCAAACGAGAAAAGCAGCCACATCTGACTGGCTCAAAAGTTTTCCGAGCTCTTCCGAAGGTGAAAAATGTATCGGAAGCGATCAGCCGTCTACTCCCCCCGCTTGGATTTGGAGTTGCGCACAGGCCAGAAGCAACCATCATGCGCCGTGTCATGAGACCGAAAGGCCCACTGACATGGCAGCAAACGGCTGAAGTCGTTCACTTGATCTGGAGAAGTAGTGGACAAAGCAGCTATGTGGGAAAAATTGGGCGATTACTCTGGACGCGAATGGCCGAGCGTCCAGCGGCGGTGAGAGCGAAAGATGCCAACCCTCAGGTTGCAGCTCACTCGACGGAACTCGGCCATATTTTCAAGTTTGACGAGGCGAAAATCCTCGCAAGAGGTGACAACTGCGTTATCCGCGAGCTGATTGAGTCATTGTTCACAGGCCCCCAATGCGTTCAAGAGAGCAACGATTTGGCATTCCCATACGGTGTATTGAGAAGTCACGTAGGAAGGGTTGGACGTAGCGGCAACTTTGACGACAGCGGACACAATTATCAGGCCCGCATCTGACGCTGACAAGGCAATTGTGGCATTAAGTGAGTCGAACGCGAAGTGTCAGGCCAGTGGCGCAGCCATTAAGACACAAGTGGTGGCTGCAGAAGTGGATAACTATCGTACGCAAGCAGATGACCACTATGAACTATAAATACTATGCAACCTGTGCATGTTTCAACCCTATCTGCGCATGACTATGACTATGCTACTAGTACCTATTATTAAGGATTCCCAACGGAATCCAAAACGTCAGGAAAAAAAAACTCTTCTTCCAGTGGTCGCATCCTCTTCTTCTGAATCGAGAGATTGTTCATAGTGGGGAATATGCACTGAGACGGTCGACTTCTTTCTCTCTTTCCACACCTAAACACCAGTCTATTTTTCAGATATGAGAATGGGTACAGTTGCCACATACAAGACCAAAAGCATGGTATTCGATTTGACTTAGCTCACCGTATAATCTACAGCACGGTGGAGCAGGGACGGTGACCGATGCAGGATTATATTGAGAGTAAATCTGTGTTGCATAAACCTTACGCTCTGTTCTACTTCCTCACATGGGCCCGGTGTCAAGGCAGTGGCAAGAAGACGCAGGTGGCTGGTGCGTACCGCCGTAGCTGGTTGGGGGTTTCAACTGATTGTGAGCACCATAAAGGCTACAGTAAGAAACTGTCATTACAGCTTGACTCGCAGTCCGCCAGTCCAGCTACTTCTGAGTGCCATGAGGCCACACTACGAAGGAGCTGATGAGCCTGACTTCCACCCCGCAGCAAGTCGCTCCACATAAACACACACTGGGCTGACCACACGCTCCGAGTTATCCCGTCAGTTGGCAACCTTCCAAGCCACGGCTTTCAGCGCACTTCAAGCGCGTCAGACTGTTTATCGGTAAAAAAAAGTGCGCTGGCCCTTTAACCTCCCTCCTTCTCCCCCCCCCCACCCCCCACCCCTGTCAGAATTAGGCCACCGTTAGAGCCAGTCAGTTGCCTGCTGCAGGGTGGGCACAGTGGCTGGCACCGCCGGCGAACCCGTCTGCGCGCGCCACAGCGCGACCTGGCTCTCTTGACGCACACGCCAGCCTTACAAAAAGTCATGACCTCGACATGATTTGAACACGCAACCTTCTAATCTGGGGTCAGACGTGCTACCGTTGCGCCACGGAGTCACGCCATGCGACTATCCCAATGCACATAAAAATGGAGCCCTGTAAAAAAGCAACTTTAGCATGCAAAGACATACTACGCTAGGAACACAGAATATCCAATAGAGCTTAATTTTTTGTTCAACCATTTTTTTCTCAGAAATGGTTTCTCTGGAATTTTTTACGCCAATACATGAGACAAAAGGAGTGAAAAGTAAAAGGCAAGCAAATAAGCAGCCAAACCATGAGAAAACTAGCACGGAACTAGCGGCACATGCACGCACACTACAGACCAGGTTTCCACACGTGGACCTTCTATGTGGTAGATTGTGATAGCGGTCACATTACGAAGGAGCCGTCGTAGTCGAACACTCAGTCCGCCAGTCGGTAAAGAAACACACTGGGTTGATTGCGGGGTCAACGTTGAATTGACACTGGACAACTTTTCGAGGTATGACTTTTAACGCAATTGGCAGTTTCAAGCCTGTGAGATATGCCAATACAAGCGAACCTGCGAGTCCCGGGAAGTAATTGAGAAAAAGGATATTCGATTGCTGAGATAAAACTTTGATTCGCCTGACGTTTCGACATCCATCGCCGATTCTTCATCAGGTACATGAGCAGAAAGCAATGGCAGAAACAGATAACACATGCACAGAAGGTTGCAGTATTTATAGGACAGAGTCATTACTGCACACTTATTACAAATAACGACAATTTACGATAATTGCCCTCTAGTTTGTGAATTGTTTGATTACTGGCATGTGGGCCATGACCTGCTGAACTTGCATCACGCGTGGTGGACTTGGACGTGATGATTGCTTGGCCATCTGGTTCCCCGGCGTTTGCGTAAGACATCGCGACGGCTTGTGCGTTCCCCAAAAGGCGACTTGCCTTGGCCAAATTGAGCCTCAACACTGAATGTGGATAGGGCAAGTCATTGTACTTGTTTATGGACTGGGGGCCCGTGAATCATGACTCAAGTGATTCTCGACTCATGTGAGTCTCACTTCTTGCGAGACATCCGGTCTCATCAAATTTGAACGTGTGGCCGGCCCTCATCGAATGAACAACAACTTGCGTATTGGCATCATTTCGCCGCACTACTATCGTTGTTTGGCAATTCGCGTCTTGAGGAGTCTGCCAGTTTCTCCGACGTAGTTGCTTTGTCCGCAGCGGTACCATATTCTACAGACGACTCCAGATGTTTTTTGTCGTGGCAGTGGGTCTTCCGGTTTCATTATCTGACGCCTTATGGTTGTCTTCGGCCTGTGTGCGACTCCAACTCCAAGTGGTTCGAGAAGGCGGCCGACGGCCTCTGAGACGTTTTTGACCTACAGGATCGCTCGCCAAAACGTGGACTCGGTGCAATTATGTTGCCCAGCTTGTTTGCACAAACACCGGTTGACGAAGTTGAGCGGGTGGCCAACACCGGAAAACTAGATGGCCGAGCAGTCTTCAGATCCAATTCCACCACGAGTGATACAAGGTCAGCAGGTCATGGCCCGCATGCCGTTCAGCAAGCAAGTAACGCACACAACGACAATTATCGTTAATTGCTGTTGTCATAAGTATGCAGTATCACAGTGATTGTTTATATAAATACGAAAACTTTCTGTGAAGGTTTTATCCGTTTCTGCTAACGTTTTTTGCTGATGTCTCTAGTGAAGAATATGCGACGGATGTCGAAACGTCTGGCGAATAAATGTGTTATCCCACTGATCGAATCTTCTTACTCATATGTGAGATTTGTTACCGTAAGGAAACTTCGCTGAAAGGCGAGCTCAAGCATCCCGTTGTTGCGTACACCAAAGGATTTTCCTAGCCGGTCAATTAAGAAATGCAGAGATTGGGAGAGGTGGCTGAATACAGCCCGCCTGTGCGTGTCATACACATGGCCTGACCCCTCTCGCTCTCACACATACACACACACGACCGCCGATTTCGACCGTCGATTTCGACGATATCCACCACGAGCTTCCGCAAGCTGAAGGCAGACGCGCTGACTTCTGCAAGGGAAAAGAAGGGAAGGGAACATAGAGAGCAGGCTTGCGGTGCACCTACTCCCCCCCCCTGACCACCCCCCCCCCCCCCCCACCCAACCCATTTTCGAGACAAAGTCAAGAAGACCGAAGGTAGGAGAAGGCGCATGTGGCTGGTGCGGCCGAGGTCGCCCCTGTGCGTAACACCAGGCTTCCTCCGTATTCGGCATTTGCTATAAGTCGTCGACCCGAATAACGCCGATCCGATTAACGCCTGCCTTACCCTGATCTTGTCCCCGTGTTGGTCCAGCGCATCTACCACGCAGCTCGTTTAGGAGGCCAACACACACTACCCTAACTGCGTGTACCAAGTTATCCCGCCAGTTGGGAGAAAACGCAGTTTTTAATGTTCCGTGATAGCTTCAGGCGCGTCAGACTCTCTGTAGTGCGAGAAAAATGTCCTAAGCTCTCTTCCTTTCTCTGCCGACGCACCTAAGTACCTTGTATGCTCACACCGCGTACACGACCTGGTCCCCCCCCCCCCCGTGTTCGACATTTGTTATGAACCGGTGACCCGAATAACGCCTGCCGTAACCTGTTCTGGTCCCCATGTTGGTCCAGCGCGTGGCAACAGTAGCTTATGTAGGCCCACTCATTAATCCCTACTCCCTGCATGTTTTCCTATGAAAATGTTCGTTAAAGGGTTTTAGGACACGCAGTGGAACATACTTTAATAAATGCTAAATGCATTTTCATTTTACTGCATTTAGAAGTGTTGTTGATTTATGTCTGTCGATTTTCCTAATCTGCATTATCGTTTACCTGATTGCGGAAAAACCCAATTTTAAAATTGCAGGTTTTTTAATTTTCCCGAAAATTTGAAGTGATAGTTGGGAGTTCATTTACTTCAACTTACCTGAGGTCCAACTTACCGTTCTGGCGTAAGATTAGTATAGTCCGCGGCGCTAAGCGCCGCGCACACCTTCAATTTACACGCGGAACAACTTTCTCCCAGCGGCCGTGGGAAGCAACATCGACTACATTTTTTTCCAATTTACACTTACTTCTAAAAATTTCCTTCTCTGCCTATCCTATTTCCCCAGCCCCCAAAACTCTATAACCACCGTTTTTGCAGAACAAAATGCTGGGACTATGGGTATATGAGTGGGCCTACATAAGCTACTTTGTCCAGCGTATCTACCGCGTGACCTGTTTAGCGGGCCCAACACACACACACACACACACCACACATGAACATCCAGAACTTATCAATCAGATCAATAAAAGCAGTAGTAGTTGTAGTGATTGTGGTGGCGGTGGTGGCGGTGGCGGCAGAATACTCCTTATAGTTAGTATCTTCACAGCCCCGATGAGGTAAATGCAATAGCTTGAAAAGTTGTCAGCTGCTTCGGTAACGCGCTCCTCCTGTCTTCATACAGTACACAACCCAACTCATGTAACGTTCTCATCGACCGTTGATTTCGACTATATGCACTACGAGCTTAAACGAGTTGAAACACGTGGTAACTGTGGTTACTTATAGCAAAGACAAACATGTGGGATGTACCCCACGCTCTGACAACCCCCGCATCGGGAACCGGTTGTTAAGACAGAGTGAATAAGGTCGGAAATTCTAGCGCGACAAACACTCAACCCGCGTACCAACAGCACGTCTCGCTAGGTAGGATCCCGACAGGGGGCGTCATACAGGCCACAGTTGACTCTTACCCGCAGACAGCCACTACACACAACAAGACACACTGGACCGACTGCGGTGTCCGAGGGTCGGCCTCATTCCCTCCCCCACCGCCTAGCTATCGGCCGTCTGAGGTGGAATGGGACACACACACACGCACACACACACACACACATACACACACACACAAAACATCAGGATTTCACACAAAGAGGGTGACATTTAGGGGCTTTTTTCTGACTTATCTATCAGGGCGATCATTAATGTTACTGGCTACCGACGACAAATAACTCAGAAACATTCGCCTCCCAGAGTCCGTGTACTTAACAGGCAATATTCCCTGTTAGTGATTTCTATTCAAAACCAGTCGCCTCTGGGCACGGCATATCACGAGCCCCAAATTAAAATGGAAATTCCATTTCAGTAATGAACTTAGGACTCTTTTATGTGATTCAAAAAATTAACTTACTTCATACTTGCAAAAAGCAATGAATATGTCTCGATATGTTAAGTAAAGCTGTCGGTTTGTCCCTTTCTTCTCTGCTTCTCTTTGCCTCAGCTGACCTCGAAATATTCGGCTCTCCGTGACCAAAAGCGTGCTTTTCTTGTTTGTTTTACATGATTCTCTACCGTAACTGACTAAGTTAAGTAAGTATAATTAGAAATAGCAGTAGCAGTACCAAGTTTGTTTTCCTTGAGGCTGGCTTGACACCTACTGAAGGTGAGTGAGAGTAAATAGTGCGGTAGTATCAGCGCAAAAGACTACTGCCACTTAAGACTGAGAAGCGGTGCTCTGGCGTGCATTGGAGAAAGCGGCCTACGCCCGATTCCTGCTCGGTCACCTTGACTCTGCCTTGTCACCAGTTCAAACGGGTAAGGGTGTAGAGTGAGGTAGATTGCTGCGGTCTAGTTCACTTAAATCTCTGTCTCCAGTCACCGTCTCTGCACCTGAGCACAATCTGGACTTCAATGAAATCGATGTTCGGACTGTCTAAATCATCATCGTCGCCGTAACCAATAGAACAAGGCTATATATTGAGTCATTTTCTTAGCGTCCAGGTTGACCCTATTTGGAGGTTGAGTCATCCGTTTTGAGGATAGGATATGGCTACCTGATGACACCTAGCAAGCCAGAAATGCTCAGACCAACCTCTTTTATTCGTAATTTCGTAGAACAAAGTTTTTCTTAATCCGGATCATAGTCAACACAATTTGGGCGCCTAGCTGACATAGTAGCACATGTCTCCATGGTCGACCAGTGCGAATTCGCAAATCTGCTGTTCATCCCAGACTGGTTGCCAAGTCTAAATTTACCCTTCCTCTGGCGCTAACATGTGTCGAGTAATTAAATCTCGTCGCTAGTCGACCGCCTATAATGGCTGTGTATGCGTAAAAGTCCACGGTAAAGCGACAATTCCTAGTCTCCTCTCGTAATTGAGGTGCATCTGTGGGTGTCAAGCTCACGGGATCGTAAAGTGCAGGCATTTCTTCATGTCTACTTTTATTCAGTGATTATCTTGCGCCGTGACTCCTAAACGGACTGCGCAGCAGACGTGAGGTAATAACAGAGGGGCCAGGTCGGGGTACGGCAGGCGTTACTGGGGTTGAGAAGAAGAAGAAGAAGAAGAAGAAGAAGAAGAAGAAGACGACGAAGAAGAAGAAGAAAAAGAAGAAGAATATTTTGTTGATGGATATTCGTCCGACCGTTAAAGGAACTCATCTGTCTCACTCTACCTAGGGCCTCGACAGAGTCCCTGACAGCCGTATCAGCATGGAGTATATGCAGGTAGTATTATTGGCAAAGATAAAGGTGACTGGAATGGCTATTTCTGGCCTATTAGCCGTCGTCAGCTAGTCATACCCGAACCCAAGTGGCGTCTCACCAGAGCTTCGAACTCGCGACCTCTTTGATCACAATCAAACGCCGTAACCATTGGGCCACGGGCTCGTTGTCTTACCGGTTTAAGTCGGCAGATATTGACACTCGTTGAGGAACGTTCACCCGACCGCTAACGGAACTTATCTGTCTCGCTTTGCTTAGGGCCCGACAGTGTCCCTGAAGAAAATTTGATCGCTGGAACCAGACTTTTATTCACCTGACGTGTCGAAATCCTTCGCGCATCCTTCATTGAAAAACATTAAGACAGTAGCAGGAGCAGGTTGCGCGCCGATAACAAATGCCGAACGTGTGGCGGAGGGCGTGGTGGCACGTATGGAGACGGTGTCGGCCGCGCCAGCCACCTGCACCCGATCCCGCCTCCGGTCTCCTTGACCGTGTTCTGACAGCGGGTATAGGTGAGTATGTAGAGTGCAGTTGATGCTGCGCACGTCTACCATAACTGAAAACTAACTCACACGCATCTCACTGTCCCTGTACCACTCTGTTGTGGGTGAGCATTGTCGAAACTGTCTACTATCTTGTGCAAGTTGTTACGGCTGAAGTCAATGGTGGATGACTTCTGCTCCTATGAGAGACCACATCGACTAATCTACAGTCCAAAGCGACTAACTCTAGAGGCTCGCGTGTCCCCAGCTCTTGCTGTTGACTTGACCCTGTAGACTGTTGTGTATTTTCAGAGAACTCTTCGACCCCAACGTTATTCGACCTGCCGCTGCTAGAACAAAGGGGGATAGACCTGTGAGATCAGACGGCTCCCCATAAGCTTAGTAGGGGACGGACAGTTAATGTCGTGAGAAGGGTACGGTAGTTTTGCAGAAGGTCTCATGAAATATTTACCAAAATTCTGAAATGTGGGTTTCCTGTCTAAGAAAAGAAGGGTTGAGAAGATTTTTTGTATTAATTGTCGTGCAGCTGAATGCCTAAGTCACATCAGGATTTTTCTGCTTTTGAACTAGCCTTCTTACCATCGCTTGCAAAACATACACTCTGTAAAAAGACTACTACTTATGCAGCATGCATTTATCCAATTCATTGTCAATAGCCTTAATGAAGTAAGCATTTCTTGCAGAAAATAAGCAAAGGAAGTAGTCTTTTTTGCGCTCATTTGGTCGATAAGTACGTTTTCTGTAAATTTTATATCATGTCTCGAGAAAGTGGAGCGTTGTGTGATAAAGCTAATAAGAGGTTTAAAATACAATTGTTAGCTGGAAAGACCGGATTGTCTAAATGTATTCCCACTGTATTACAGGCAGCGAGGGGGTGATTTTATCTTAGTTTACACGAAAATGCGCAGCCTTTGGCGAGGATTACGCTATGAAAGCATGTTTCAGTGATCTCTCTCGTTAACACACAATGAAGCTACACAGGAAAATCTCTATGATCAATCATCTCCGTTCTGAATCCTCTCCTCAACGGCCCATATAACAAAGGAAAAAGCTCCGCAATCAGTCGTAGAGGCAACGTCCCTACAGCTCTTCAAGAAACGCATGAATACTTCTAATTACCCCCTTTTTTCGCTCGACAGTGTGAACTCAAACATATAACATATAAACTCCAGATAAGAGTTATCTGTAAAAACAATGCTACTCACAGTTTGTAAATACTATTTTAAATAGACAATTTTTCTTCAAGTGCCGAGTATTTTTGAACCCTGCGTGGCATTGCAGTTCCATTCAGGGTTTCCGAACTGCAGGTTGCATACATTCCGCCATAGGAACCTCACACAGTTCTCTGTGCTATTACAAATGTTTCACCTTGTGCTCATAACATTTCGTAATAGATTCGGAGCAATTTTTTATTTGGTAAGTCTCATTAATAAATGCACAGATAGAGGCTTTATGACGTCACAATTCACGACGTTATAAAAGCTCCGGAAAGTATAAAGTTGCCCGAGGTACTTAGCCGTCCCTAGCCATAGGATTATGCCATATGGGAATGGTGTTGGTAGGGGTCTTATGGTTAGGTCATATTACACGAAAGAAAAAATAAACTAAGTAGTAAAGCGTATAAAGGCAGAAAATAATGGGAAATACTTTTTAAATAACCAAAAGTTCGTTAAAATGACAAATACAACGAAAAAAAACAAGAACTGCATAAAAAAGCATGCAACTAAGTCGAAATTGAGCAACTGAAATAAAACCACGAAAGATAGGCATTTTTCCATGTTTTTGTAAAACTCGCAATAGATTCTAATGCATTTGGAGTGATATGGTAGTACGATAAGCCGAAAAGCGACCGCAAGTCCCCTTAAAAATAAATTATATTCAATATTAAGCTGGCTTTAACGATAAATAAAAAATATACTAATAGCGTAAACTAAAACGAATGAACCTTCAAGTAACCAAAGGAAGCTAGAGATTTCCGTGTTTTGGGGTGCAGTAGTAAACATAATCACACCTATCAAATTACATATAGTAGTTATATATCTATATATTTCTGGACCTCGGGCAGCTTTATCGTCATCAAATCTTCCTGTTCGAAACGTTTTAACACCAAAATACGTTCTCTCTTTGATTATGCAATTTGAAGCCGTGATTGGCTACCACATGGATATAAAACAGGAATATTTTGCGTATGCTTTTTAATATACTGGAATTTATGAGAACGGAGTGCAGTTTCGGCGGGGGACCAAAAGGAAGCTCATTCAAAAGCCAGAATTCTGACTTAACTCATACATCTTGGGATTCTGCTGCATTATAAGCATTAAATAAGTATATAAGTAATCTCTTCGAAAAGAAAACACATTGCTAAGAAGTTTGGTTGACATTTTTGATGTAGCAAAATTACCTTACATGCAATACTTATGTTCAGTTGAATACGGTGCTCAGCGTACGCTGAGAGAGTGACACAGGGAGTACTTATGACCTGCGAGTTGAGTTGAAAATCATCATCGTCAATCACCTCTTCCACTAATGACAGATTTGGCATTATTGCCGGACGGACAACAATGCTATCTCCCTCCCTTCGTTATCCGAGGCCCGCTCTCCCAAAGTCATGCATGGTCACAGGCAGCTATTCCCGGCTGACTGGTCTCAAAACCTTTGATCGATATCACCGTAAGCATACACGCGCCGACCCGCATGCGTGCGCCCACATAATCGCAGCTATTACTTGAACATGCTACCCCGCGGCCACGCAGCCGGGCACCCCTACATGCGACACGCCCCTTCGGGCAATACAACAGACTTATAGCAAACCACTTCAACTCGTTTCAGTCCTGTAAAAGCAACTGTCGTCATCATCACCTCTCTCACAACACAACACATAATCGGGCTCTCGGGCACGACTGGAAGCAGTCAAAATCAGCACTAACTTTGCCAGTGGTAACTGCTGCCTGAGACAACAACATAGGGCTCATTGTGCAATAGAGTCCTCATGCTGGTGACTTCTGTCTTTTACCTGCAACGTGGGATTTGATCTCATGATGGTAGTTAGCCGAGTATAACCACGACTTAGATCGCTACAAAGTGGTGAGGCCGACGTGATCCAAACACGCATTCTTCATAGCACAACAACTGTTCAAACCTCCCGATATGTCTGACAATTTCTTCATGAAATTCTAACTGGACTTCACTCTACTGTTTCCCAGTGCCACTCATCGTGTCTGCGGATAAGGCGCCGCGATTACTGACACCCTGTTGCGAATTGAGATTGATATTTTCAAAATCGGTCAGCCGTACAAGTCCAGGTTGAACCTCGAGCAATTTATTTGGTGCATTCATCCAAATGCGTTGCTAGTACATCACATCTCTACTGTGTACGAGACTTTCCTCCGCCCATGACCAACGAAACGTCAATTGTGAGTTCTTGTCATAATACACTCAACATACAATTATGTAGGCATCTATAAATTTTCCAACATTCGATACTCCATTCTATCCTAATTTTGTGTATGGACGACAGTGAGCCTCTTTCGCAGATGCATTCGTCCGACTCAGCTCTTATTGGAATGCCATGGTTCGAGATGACCTCTCCTCATACGAAGATGCTGACTCACTAGCACACTTTGTCGAGATGATCTTTTCCGTTGATTAATGTTTACCAATTGCTAATGGAACTCAATCGTCCAGGTCTGTCTTGGGGCTCATTCTCGAGCTCCGCCGTACAGCAGCAATTAGTCTAGGCAGATAGCATTGCCAGCGAAGACAAGGGAGACTGGAGTGGCCATTTCTGGCTTACTAACCCTCATCAGCCAGTCATACCCAACTCCAAGTGGTGTCCCACCCTAGGTCTCATTCCAATTGACTACTCTGCCCTCGCCACCCGAAGTCGCCCTGCTCTCAATTTTACCCGAAAAAGTGGCGCATAATCCATGTCTCAATATGGAGCTTGCAGAAGCAGACAGATGAGAGGGAGTCGGGGGAGCCTTTTAAAAAATCAAGCAAGGAAAATAGTTAGGCGCAGTGAAGGAAGGACAGAGAGCAGATTTTCAATCCAGGCAGCAGATGTCCGCGTAAGTTCCGTACCTACAACGCACGCACGCGCGCATACGTGTTTAAGCTATCAGCGACGTTGTGGCAGTTTCAAGGTCATCACCACCTCCCCTCAAGGTCGCTGACTGTCTTGATGCGGCGGCATTGGCATGATGACGCAGGTGTCGATCTAGATTCGTCCGCTGAGCGAAAGAGCGGGCGCAGAAGGAGCAGGTGAAGGGCTTCTCCAGGTGGTGAATATTGCGTACATGACGTTGCATATTGGAGGAGATGCTGAAACGACGGTTGCACTGGCCGCAGCAGTACGGCTGCTCCCCAGTGTGAGTGCGCATGTGCCGGTTGAGATTGGCTGAACGGGGAAAGGCCTTGGTGCAATGGGGGCACTGATAGCGGGATTTGTTAGTTGCACTAACGTTGAGCTCATTAGTGGAGTTGCGCGTGGTGTTTTTGCTATGGTTGTTGCGGGAACGAATCGGGCAGGATGTTGTCATTACTTTTTCTGCATTCTCTACCTTGCCCACAGAGGCCTTTGAAAGTCGGGTTGCCAAGGCATCTACAATTGATAAAAAGGACACCGTTAAGCAATCTTTCGAAAAATAATCGGTGGAATCCTACTTTGGGTCTCAGATCGGCTTATTTTTCGCATAATTGTCTACTTTCTTTGTAACAGTAGACAGGTTTTGGTTTACAAATATGGCATGCTTTGCTTTACCCCTGCCTGCAAGTATGGCTTTGTATGACACATTCTATGACGACATTGGAATAATCCCCCACCCCCCTGAATGAGCCTTTGGTCGTGAACAGTTTGTAAAAATAATTGTTGGTCATAGTTGTTTGTTTCAGTTAACCGGCACTGGTCATCTGTGTTCATCCGATTATGTATTGTGTCGGAACGACCCATAACTCACGTTCAAAATGATGTCAGCAGACATATAGGAATGATGTAAAAACCAGGCAGACTTTTGCTTAAGGGTTTTATAGCATAAGGCTAAAAGCACAATTCCAAATTGGTTTCCGCAAATGAATCATTTGTCAATCACAAGTACTTGTATGGAAGCGGAATCCACAAGTTTTCTGGAGGTTCCTAAGAGTTCCTTCGTCGGCTAGCAGAGCAATCGGGGCGATAAAAAGTGCCGTGAGGACAAGTAAATTAAAATTTAAATATCCCTCTGTCGGCTGGGCTCACT
The DNA here is from genome assembly GCA_036362985.1 of Ligula intestinalis. NCBI lineage: Eukaryota > Metazoa > Platyhelminthes > Cestoda > Diphyllobothriidea > Diphyllobothriidae > Ligula > Ligula intestinalis. Next base: position 14,075,854 of record JAYGXS010000007.1, on the reverse strand, counting down.
GAAGGTGAGTATTCGACAACTCTACTCAACATGCGGATTCTCGAAGATGTTCAACAACGTTCTACCAAGGCCGTCCATGTATGAACAGCGGCTGACTGTTTTAAACCTCTTTCCCCTTCACTATAGATAAGACAGAGGGAACCTTATAGCAACTTTTCAGTTACTAAGGGGAACTGGTCTGGATGTCAAGTGGGAGGATCTCTTTCAAATGGCCCCAAGAAGCAACCTCAGAAGACATTACTGCCGGTTGAAGAGGGAACAAACCAACGTTCATCCTTCTTATCTCAAAGGCTCATTCGACAGTGGAACTCCTTGCCCGAGTCTATTGTGCATTCACCCACTGTGAACGTCTTCAAGAGACGGGTGAATTATCATCTGTTAAACGCCCATACCCCCTGACGTAACACAACAAGCAAAATTATTACAAACAAAAATACTACTCGTTTGATTTCAATAGCGTATTTATTTGCACTAGACGATCACTGGGACCGTGTTTGCATATTTTACAAAAACTTATGCATTCCTGTACCATTTCAATGGAGTTTTTAAGGGCTTCGGTCATTGACTCCAAATATACTGACTGATACTGACTGAGCCCTCAGAGACCATATTTGCATCGCGGACTCTCTCTGGGCATTTTAGGCCATGCCTAGTTGTGAGTTGCACCCTGATTGCTGCACTTTTAATGCTCATATTGTTCATCAAGGTCATTCAAGTGAAACTAAATAACCTAACACGGAACTATTTTGTCAACCAATGCATACGCAAACGAGAGAAGAAGCCACATCCGAATGGCCCAAACGTTTGGCAAGCTCTTCCGTACGTGAAGAATGTATCGGAAGCGGTCAGCCATCTACTCACCCCACTTGGGATTGGAGTTGCGCACAGGCCAGAAGCAACCATCAGGCGCCGAGTCATGAGACTGAAAGACCCACTGCCACGGCAGGAAACGACTGCGGTCGTTTACCGGATCTTATGCAGTTATGGACAAAGCAACTTCGTCGGAGAAACCGGGAGATTACTCCGGACGCGAATGGCTGAGCATGCAACGGCGGTGAGGAAGAAAGACACCAACTCCCAGGTTGCAGCTCACTCGACGGGACCCAGCCATATTTTCAATTTTGAAGAGGCCGAAACCCTCGCAACAGGTGACAAACACGTGAGCCGCGAGCTGATTGAGTCATGGTTCTCAGGCCCCCAATCCATCAACAACCACAACGATTTGGCGTTCCCATATGGTGTACTGAGAAGTTTCCTGAGCAAGAGAATCGGTCACGTGGGAAGGGTCGGGCACAGCAACAACTCTGACGATTGCAGGCATAATTGTCGCGCAACTCTTAAGCGCGCATCCAACGTGGACGAGAACATTGTGGCAATTATGGATCCATCACCGCAACAATTAAGACCTCAAGCGGTGGCTACAGGAATTGACAATTTTATTACGCATGTGGGTGACCGTTACGAACTATAAATACCACGCAATCTGGACATGTATCACATTTATCTGCGCATGCCTCGAACTTTTCTACCATTACGTATGATTAAGAATTCTCGACAAAATCCGAAACGTCAGGGCGATAAAAAAACTTGTTCCAGTGGTCGCTTCTTTTTTTTTTTCTTCTTCTTCTGAATAGAGAAATTATAGTATGTTTTCTGTTAGAAAAATTACTTAACTGTTACTGGATTACTGATAACCAGGTTATGTATTTTATACAGGTAAGGTGATAGCTTTTAAATTAGCATCTTTCCAGTCATCTACGAAAATAATATTCTATTATAATGAGATAGTCGGTATTAAGCTTAATTGCCATCAACTTTACGAAGTAAAACATATTTATAGAAAGTAGACTTGCCGCATTCCCTTGAGAGGGGACTTAAACAAATAGCGTCTCCTTTTCCACAATGGGTGTGATCGGTCGCACGAGTCGGCGCTTATCCAAAAGAATACGGTAGCAGCTCTCGGTATGGTTGAGCAAAGGTGAAATCAGGCGCATCAACAACGCCATCCTTGCCCACATGTTTAACTCCGGACATCGTGTGGACCCCGTGGAAGCCTTCGAGGCAATTTATCAGGTCCCACCAAACAATCAAAAGTCCCCGAGCCAGTGTTTGCTAGCAGCAGCAGCAGAAGTAACCGCTATCCGGTTGAGGAAGCTGATTTTGTGCGCGCAAAAGAACCTCCTGCAAGCTCCGAGCTTGGCATGACCAGCGGTCAAATGACTGTCTGCATTTTTCTGCGCTTTTTCTCTCCCCCCGTCCACACCGGCGTCGACAAACCTTAATGACCGCGTCTGTCTGCTTTATTTAAACCAGCAGGGACTTCAGTGTATAAGGAACGTAGGAACTTGGTCTTACGTTCAGTTTTATTGGATAAGACCCATAAAAGAGTTGAGTTTGCCATAAATCCCAGGATAGGTACCCGTTGGGCCATCCAACCACTGCCTTAAGCCTAAATCTAGACCCAACCGGAATTATAACCCCGCACTTTTCTGGAATTTAGAGCGAGGCCACGTGCATTCAAGGGTACGAGGTTTCCATTACCGAAAAGGTTGTGGTTAACAAACCAAAGACCCGTATACTTAATAAAATCGGAAGTCTGTCGAAGGTTTGGTTATCTCATTCTTGCCCACTTAAAATTAACTGTGAACTTTCTCTTAATGCGGAGTGTGATATGGCTGCGGTTGATATGGGTGAGAACATTCAATGTAACAAAAAGGACCCGAAAAGTACGCGACCATAAACACCCTCAGAGGCTATGTGTATTTGTTTGAATGCTGGCCGAGCCCTCACACTACTATAGGTTACATTAGGGGGAATATCTACTTGAACGTCTATCTAACTTTGCACACAGGGTATTTTCTCTGCCTGTAAATCTGATAGCATCGATAAGAAGATAACACAACAATCCTGCCAGTCATCTGTGCACAACGGGACGACAGATAGACAACACCTTGTATGGTCCAGATTCATTAAACACTGGGGCTCGATTAGGGATTCGCTTGGGTCACGTCATACTTACACCAATCCGAGCTTCAAACCTAATTCTACGCCTATATCGATCCTCAACCCTGATCCTAATCCCATTTTCAATCCCTGTCAGTAACCGTTTAGACAATCTGTATGCTGGCTTTCGGTGCTGCCATTTAATA
>JAYGXS010000007.1:14062705-14067705 GCA_036362985.1 Ligula intestinalis | reverse complement strand
CACCCAATGACCAAAGGTGGAGCACACCTGAGATTGGGTATGACTGGCTGATGACAGCTAATAAACCAGAAATGGCTGCGAGAGCTCTATTGTGAGCTCCAGGGCACAAAGGGGCATTCTCGTGTCTTAACCAGATCGGTGAGCTCCCTACTCTCATCATATTCCCAAGTCTTCAAACCAGACGCAGGCGGGGGAGGGAAGGTAGAGTGTGGAAGATGCAGCGCAAGGTGGCAGTGGTCGCATGAGTAGTAGTAGTCGTTGTTGTTGTTGTAGCCATCGTTAGGGTCCGCATCGGCAATCGAATTCCTGGTTGACGTGATTTATTTATCACTTCTGTCTATCAAAGAGGCCTGCACAGCGCAACAACGCACTACCTGATTCAAGAATCGAGTTAGCCCGCCCAGTTCGGTGAATAAATAAGTTTCTGGTGATCGGTAATCGAAATCCAGTGTATGCATGATGCGTAGGGTCAGGTTTCCTCTTTCTCTCACCCTGTTAAAGATGCAAAAAGTAGGTCGGCTCGGAATAGGATTGATCTAGACATAGTAATAGGCTGGGGTTTTGGTACGCGCATTTCGTCACCAATTGCCCCCATCCTTCTCACCCGGCGAAAGAGATATGCAAGTAAAGATGATGAAGAAGAAGAAGAAGAAGAAGAAGAAGAAGAAGAGGAATAAGAGGAAAAGAAGAAAAAGAAGAAGAAAAAGAAGAAAAAGAAACAGAAACAGAAAAAAAAAAGAAGAAGAAGAAGAAGAAGAAGAAGAAAAAGAAAAAGAAAACGAAGAAGAAGAAGAAGAAGAAGAAGAAGAAGAAGAAGAAAAAGAAGAAGAAGAAGAAGAAAAAAAAAAACAGAAGCAGGCTCTTTGTTTGCCTTATTTGTCTGAACCTTTAAGGTTTAATGGAGTCCATCATCAGTGGTAAAAGCGGCAAAAGTTATAGGAAGCAGGAGCTAATCAACCACCGGTGACGCCAGTCTAGAAGTAATTCCGCAGGGCTCTGTATACTGGCGCTAGAGCGATGAATTGATTGGCTGAATCCGTTGATGAACGTTCACCGACCCCTAACGGAACTCACTTGTTCCACTCTGGGTTGGATCTCATTGTTCGGGCCCTGGCAGCAACCGTAGCGGCTAGTAGTCTAAGGCAGAAAGTCAAGAAAGACCAGGGGGAATGGGATGGCCATTTCTGGGTCAACTAGACGTTTCTGGCTTATTAACCGTTTTCTGCCCGTCATACCCAGACTGAACTATTGCATCAGCCGAGGCTCGAATTCACAACCCTTTGATCAGAGTTCAAACCTCTAACCATAAGTCAGAAATGGTCATTACAGTTTCCCTAGTGTTTGTCAGCAATACTATCTGCCTATTTACGGAATTCTCATCGAAGGCATAGGTAGCCGTCTGAGCAGGCCCGTGCAGTCAACTCCGAACTGACTTCACCGGTGGTTAATTAGCCCCTGCTTCCTATTAGGATTGCTTGTTTTTTTGCTGTACTTTTTATCTCTGACGATGGGTCCCAGAAAGAGCTCGAAAGTTCAGTCTTCGCCAAACTTGTGCACCACTATTCGATCCTGCGTGGACGGCAGTGAAATAATGAAATGGAAGACTCCCGCTCCGTCTAGAAACCGGGGCAACATTCACGTTTTTGCAGTCGAAATTACCTGAAGCTCTAACCGAGATCAGCCAACGCGTCAACTGATAGGTGGCACAGACAAACGCATCTTCCAACACCAGCGCCAAATGGCCGAGCAATGATCACGCCCAAGTCCCACATGGTTGATGACAGTTCAGCAAGCCACGACCCGCGCGCAATTAGCGTACAAATCGGCAACAATTCTCCATAGGGGATGGGGGGGGGGCGTTAATGGTCATAGGAAAGCAATAGCACAGCGACTGTATCCTGCAAATACTGCAACTCCCTGTATATTAATTCCCCGTCCCTGATGATGGATTGGCGACGGAAACCGATACGTCAGGCTAATAAAATTCTTGTTCAGCGATCACGTCTGCTTCGTCTCAGTTACTTCCTGGAACTCGCATTTTCGCTTGTCTTGGCAATTTCAAGCACTGCCCACCTCGACAATCTTCATTGTCACAGGTCACAGATACTGAAACACACAGTCACATTTTGTTGAAACCAGCCGCTATTCATGCTCCAGCGTTCACGTCTCGTCGTGGCTCCCTGCTCCCCCCTCCCACCTGCCATCACCCTAGCCCAGCGGCTCCACCTTTGTCGATGCAGCGCTTACCGGACCGACCCAGTTGAACAGGGGCCGCCGCCGTCCAGTAGTTTGAAGCAAACACAGACGACACAATTGACCTCGACAAGGACATGGCAGAACAGAGGCAGTCTCTGCACCCGGGTGGCATTCGGTCCGCGTGTTCTGTCTTTGTTTTGCAAAGCTTCAAATTCAAGCCTCTGACCTTTTGCCTCAAAGCTCCCCCACTCTTTACATCTAGAGCGATTTCTTTTAGTCATTCTTACGCTTCAGTGTATGCGTGATTCGCGTGTGCGTAGAAAACGCTGTAGTCGGGCCCAGCGGAGACAAAGGCGTGAGTGACTGAATAACTAACTTTATCACAGTCTCGCAAGCGCCCTGTTCGTATCTACCTCCATGGTGCTCTCATGAGTGTATTTGGCACAACCCAGTGATAATTTTGATCCAAGGCTGACATCAGCAATGTTCATCTACATACATTACCAGCCGCTGTGCTGCTGTTGGGGCCCGAGAGTGGTCTACAAGGCAGAATGGAACGAGTGGGTTCCGTTAGCGATCGATGAACGTTCATCGGCGAATGTTAATATTTCCCGATTTAAACCGGCAGGACAACGAGCTCGAGGCTCAGTAGTTATAACGTTAGACTTCTGAAGTGAAGGTCGCGTGTTCGGGCCTCGGGTGGGGCATCATCTGGGGTTGGGTATGGCTGACCATGCCAGCCTCCTTCCCAGTTGGACGAGGCCGAAATCCTCGCAAGAGGTGACAACAGCGTGAGCCGCGAGCTGTTCGAGTCATGGCTCTCAGACCCCCAGTCAATCAACAAACGCAAAGATTTGGCGTTCCCATACGTTGTACTGAGAAGTTTCCTGAGCAAGAGAATCCGTCCCGCGGGACTGGGCCGGGCGCAACAACACCTCTGACGACAGTGGGCATAATTTTCGCGCCATTATCAGGCCCGCATCCGATGCTGACAATTGTGGCAATTAGTGAGTCGAACGCAAGATGTCAAGCCAGTACCGCACCAATTAAATCCCAAGCGATGGCTATAGAAGTGGATAATTAATGTACGCACGCAGATGACCACTATGAACTATCAATACCATGCAACCTGTGCATATTTTAACCCTATCTGCGCATGATCATGAATACGCTACCATTACCTATGATCAAGGATTCTCGACGGAATCCGAAACGTCAGTAAAATAAACTTCTTCTTCCAGTGGTCGCATTCTCTTCTTCTGAACTGCTCCCTGGAACTCGCATAATCTTCCCTTTTGGCAGTCTCCCTTCTCTTTGCCGACAATGTTCGCCATGAGACGGTTGTAACTCCGAGTTCGCACAGACCAAGGAAAAATTAAATTTACAGTCAAGAAGATGCTCATTCTTTACATACCCGAGGAGACAGGCCATCACATACCCCTGAGAGTTGCGTCCATGGTTAGGTGACCTTGAACCGTGATGTATACAAGCACAATCAGATCCGACAGAAGCACCCCTTAGTGACCAGAAATTTGGGGATCCGACATCAGACTTCGCGATTATGGAGTTAACCATTTTTTTAACTTTTCCTCTGTCATACTCAGGCGGCTGCTGCATGCTAATAAAGGAGTGTCGGTGGGACTTGATCGGAACTAGAAGGGGTTGTTTTATTGAACCCTACAATTCCTACAGGCTCTACGGCCTATACTGCGGATTAGACGGGCTGCGCTGAGATCGTTTGAGCACGTAGCTACTGTCCTACTTGTCTGTGGCATGTTTTGGACGCGGGCTTTAACCAGTGCTTTCAATGTCCTCATTGGTCGATGAACGGGCTTGGAAAGTCGATTGTTACAAAGGCAGTCAGCATAGTAATTAGAACGGAGGTAACCACCAGCTCATAACTCGCAGGCTATAACCATTGTGCCACGGCTCCTAGTCTTGTCATTTTGATTGGGACTACTGACATAAGTTAATGAAGGCTCATCGATCGCTAACGTTATTCCCTCGACTTTCTGTCCTGCCTTATGGCTCGTTCTCGAGGCCTTGCCTTTGACGCCAATGTTCATCTGTGATCAGTGTGTCAACACGGGCAAATACGGTGCCGGAAATGGTAAATACAGCTCCTGCGAGGGCCAGACTGTTCGTACTCTTTTTCAAGAGGGGAAAGAGCTCCGAATACTGGCCGCCTGTCCAAAGTAGTTAGTTCACCCGGGCGCCAGAGCCATCTGCAATTTTGTCTTTTCGATTTTTGTGTTTCTAATTGAAAGGTAGTTGCCGTGTCCAGCGGACGCACGAGCGTAGTAGGAGGGGGGGGGGGGGGGGGGAGGGGGAGAGAGCGCTTCGTGCCCGCGACGGCGGGGCTCGTCATTATTTTTCAAACACCTTAAACCGTCATGCCTCCAGGGCATAATTTGGCCGATCAGCCCCCCAGAAACCCCATCAATTACCATCACCCGCGTCATAACGACCCGAAATCATCCTTCTTTGGACGGTCAGGGGGTTAGGACACATTCATGCCTTTAGGTGCCCCCGCCTGCGGTGAGACACAGAACTAGGACTGCTTCAACGTACAGGTGGCTTTGCACCAAACCCCATGGAACCTAGGATCAGAGTTCATGTTAGGCAGTTGATGTTAGGAAGTTAGTGCTGCGGTTGGATATAGGAACCCTTCCTGTATAATATCACTTCTATAGTGGAGAGGCGTGCCTATTTCCTTCTCGGTAGTTTATAAGGGTAAAAGTTCAATTTAGGTTTCCAAACAGCTTATTTAAATAACCGATTATTTGCGCACGATAAGAAAACGG
>JAYGXS010000007.1:14037783-14062305 GCA_036362985.1 Ligula intestinalis | reverse complement strand
CAGTATACAAGGTGCGCTGCCAATGATACCTCTGGCAAATCTAGTTTCGTGTGAAAATCCGTGGAGACCAAACTCGCAAAATGCTAAGGACTACTTTCAATAGATGGAAATGTGATGATCGAAATTTGAAAGCGTGGTTTAAAACAGAGTCTAGGTTTTCGATTTTGCGCATTGAATTGGCCTTAGACGCAAACTGCTGTTAACTAGGAAGGTGCTTAGTTCATATCAGAGTATTGCAGGAAAGGTTGGACCACATTCGGCCAAATGTAGTGTTTCTTGATGTCCACGGAATGTCTAAGGCTGTCAAACGCTGTGGACCAAAACGTCTTGTTGCACCATAAATAAACATTACTATAAACAAGGGAATTTTTAACTATATTTTTTCAACAAACAGAAAACGTATCTGGCTGCCTAAACAGGACACAGAAATAGGAACTACCAGTCTAGTGGCAAAGTTGAGCCTGTGCATAATTTCAGGAAGCATCAATATTCCTGCGCCCTAAGCCTGACACCAGATCTACCGTTACCCCAAACCCCAACCTCACAGCGGACACTGGCCCTAACTTCAGCCTTAACCATCAGTTTTAACCTAGCCCTAACCCAAACCATAAAAGTAACCCTATTTTCTTTCATATGTGGTGCGAAGACAGTTGTATTGCGAGCGGTTCCCACTCTTTTATCCTGGTTAATGGGTAGATAAGTCATCCTTAGCCTCAAAATACGGATACCTGGTGTTTAAATTTTGCGTCACTGATGGTTGATTCGTTTACACTCCCTATAATTTTCGCCTATCTTGTTGCTGCTAGTATCTCTGAGGATAAACCGGTGTATGAGTTTTAAGTCGCAGAATAATAAACAAACTATTAGGAGGGTTCAGCAGACCTGAATAATCCAGCTGACCCAATTGTGAAAATTTTGTGGCCTCGGTGGAAATCGAACCCACACAGAATCGGAGGTTTTCATGCAGCCAACGCTCGCCATGAGCCGTGGATGATCACAGTTAGGTCAATTTACCCGCACAACATACCGCTCATATGGAATTCGCCATTACGGATGCTGTAGGTTGACTGCCCAGGTGAGATTTCCTAAGCAATCCTCTAGAATCCACCAGAATGACTACTAGGCTCACTTACTTTTTAGGGGGGAGGGGTTGATATATTTGAACACTTCTGCGCAAATGTTCGTACGTTCTAATCCTGACACTGGACCTACCGTAGTCCTGAACCCCAACCTCACAGTTGACACTGACCCTAACCTTAACCCTAAACATATCGTAACTTAAGCTTTAACCATAATCTTAAACCTAACCGTAGTTTCCTTTAAATATGGCGAGCGGTTCCTATTCCGTTATCCTGGTTAGCGGGCCTATGAGTCATCCTTAGCCTCAAAATACGGATAATTTTGTTTGATATTGGCATCAGTGGTAGTTGATTGGTCTACGCTCCCCTACATGTTTGTCGCCTACTTGTTGCTGCTGTTTTCTGTGTGTCGATGAAATCCTGTAAGAAATTGAAGGCTCAGAATAATAAACAGAACTTCGGCGGTGCTCGCCCTGCCTTCTTTTCTCGTGCAAACGCCTGTGAGGCGAACCTTCGCGTGAGCTATGAGATACGATAGGATTGACAGGGCCAGAAACCCCGTATACCCCGTCCCCTCGCCCCTTGAATTCAACCCGAGATCGCGAACACGGCAACCCGACAACGTTCTGCCGCCCCCCTGCAACGGGTCACGCGGTCTATGCGCTGGGCCAACATGGGGGCCGAGTCAGAGCATGACAGGCGTGATTGGGGGGGAGCACGCCCATAACAAATGTCACAGATGGGCAAGCGTTGTGGTACGCCAAGACGTAGACTCCTGCTGCGCCAGGCAGCTGCGCGCGAACCCACCTCTGCCCGTATTGAATCTATCAGGATTCAGGTGTGCGCGCGAAGGAATCGGCGGTCGAACTGTTGACATAATGGCTGTGAGAATGGTACTATTAAGAACACACTCCAAGTAATATTATCCTATCTTAAAGCGTACATCTATAAAATGCGTCTTTGTTTATAAAAGTCTGATTTTTTAAATTACTGTATCTTGCTGGTCTAAATAAGAATCGCTATACCCATATTTTTCACGAAATCGACGGAGGTAAAGTCCCATTCTGTGTGCAGTTCCTGCGGCTGTCATCAAACAAATAAGTAGGGGGTGGGGGAGCACAGAAAAAAGGCTTTTAAAGCCCTACCCAGCAACAGTTGTTTATGTAGACCCACTCATTAATCCCTACAACCTGCATGTTTTCCTACGAAAATGGTGGTTATCGGGTTTTATGGGCGGGGAATTAGGACACGCAGTGGAATATACTTTAATAAATGCTAAATGCATTTTATTTTACTGTAGTTAGAAGTGTTGTTGATTTATATCTGTATATTTTCCTAATCTGTATTATCGTTTAATTTATTGCGGAAGAACCCGATTATCCAATTGCAGGTTTTTTTGAATTTCCCGAAAAATTGAAATTGTGGTAAGGAGGTCGTCTACTTCAACTTACCTGAAGTCCAACTTACCGTTCTGGCGTTATATTAGTAAAGTCCGCGACGCAAAGCACAGCGCACACCTTCAATTTACATGCGGAACAACCTGCTCGCAGTGGCCGCGGGAAAGAACTTCGACTAAATTTTTCACTTGACAATTACTTCGAAAAATTTCCTTCCCTGCCTATCCTATTTCCCCACCCCACAAAACTCTATAACCACCGTTTTTGCAGGACAAAATGCTGGGACTAGGGGTATATGAGTGGGGCTACATAAGCTACTTTTGCCAACGATTGTTACCCAACCGTCGCTAAAGATGGTGTACATCGTGTGCCCCACAGCAGGGGTGCGTAAGATAATGACTTGTGTGTGAATTAGTTTATAGTGATAACAGACGTTTGTGGCATCTACCGCACTCATTCTGGTCTGGTATCAAGACAGAGTCAAGGCGCAGGCGACGGGTAAAATCAGAACAAACCCGCCTACGCGCACCACACTCAACGTGGTTCGGGTATTACGGATTGGATTTTTAGAAAATCAGCAAAGGGATGCTCAGGATCTGAACCAAAATCACCTACAGAAGAAGCTGTTGCAGTCACTTGGCACCCGTTCAATAAATGAACTTTAACAAAAGAAATTGTTCAAGCAGACGCATAAGGTCATGGTGACGAAGGACCTAGGATCAGCTTCACTTTCCTCTTCTTTCCTCATGCACCAGTCCACTGTCCGACCGCGGCAGGATAATTTAAATTCCGTCCTCCTATTTGGCCCAAATTGACGGTATTCGACGGCAAAAGTAGCTTATGTAGGCCCACTCAGATACCCCTAGTCCCAGCATTTTGTCCTGCAAAACGGTGGTTATAGAGTTTTGTGGGGTGGGGAAATAGGATAGGCAGAGAAGGAAATTTTTAGAAGCAGTTGTTAAGTGAAAAAATGTATTCGAAGTTTCTTTCCATGGGCCATTGGAAGCAGGTTATTCCGCATGAAAATTGAAGGTGTGCGCGGCGCTTTGCGCCGCGGACTATACTAATCTAACTCCAAAACGGTAAGTTGGACCACAGGTAAGTTGAAGTGGACGACCTCCTGACCATGGTTTCAATTTTTTTGGGAAATTCAAGAAACCTGCAGTTTGATAATCGGATTTTTTCGCAGTAAGTTAAAGGATAATACAGATTAGGAAAATCTGCAGATATAAATCAGCAACACTTGAAAATATAGTAAAATTAAAATGCATTCAGTATTTATTAAAGCATATTCCACTGCGCGTCCTGAGTTCCCGCCCATAAAACCCTATAAACACCGTTTTCGTAGGAAAACATGCAGGTTGCAGGGATTAATGAGTGGGGCTACATAAGCTACTGTTGCCTATTCGACTTTAGTGTTTTCTTCGAGGTCAGGTGCGAACTTCGCAAATCCTGTCGAAGGAGTTGATTGTGCATTTTAAAGCCTTGTGCACACAGAAGAATCTTGTAGAGACTGCGCGCTTACCGTACGGTCAAAGGTCTCTGCGTCCTTCAGCTTTCCCCTGACAGTGACTCCTGTGCCCCCCCCCCCCCCATCCCGCTTACCCCTCACTCCCACACCCCTCCCACACATTCCCGCACCGCGCCTCTGTGTCAAGACGAATGCCAGTCGATAGCTCTAACAACTGCCAAACTTATGTTCGCTAGCTACTCAGTTGTGCAAATGTGTATTTCATGCTAAACTCTGAGTCCTTTACAAAGTGAAGCCCATCCACCCAAGAAAACATCTAGAAAGCACAATGCCTACATTTACCAGTTATTTGTCAAAACAATGAAAACAAAATATATGATGCATGCTATTTTATAGAGGAAGGAAGAAGAAGAAGTCTTCTGCCTTATCCATACCTGGAACGCGAACCTTTTCATTCATTCGGGAAGGACTAATTATTCCAGTGAGACCCCACCGACAAAAAGTGCCCGCATCAAAGAAGCCTCACGGGCTTTCCAGTACGCTTCATTCTTTACGGAAAAAATTAACGGAACAGTCAGCTCCGAAAAATCCGTTATTATATCCTTACCCTTTAATGGTCATACTATTTCAAAAAAATGTCAAGCGACGGTTGCGATGTACTATGGAAAGGACGAAAAGGGCAGCTGATCCCGTCTTTTTAAGTGCTACTAAAAGCCTTCCAATAAACCAGACAAAGGAGGCCTTGCCTCTGCACGCCACCCCAAAGTGTGAGTATGAATTCAGCTGCACCTGCAGATTCTAGTACACTGGGCATACACAAAGGCAACTGACAGCCAGGGCCGCTAGGTACTTGCCTAACTGGTTCTTCGAGCAAGAAAATAGAGAACCAGGGTCCTCTAATACTAAACATCTACTAAACAGTATTCAGTCTGTTGACTTCAAAATATCTTTCCGACTATTTGTTCGGGCACGAAAGTATCGGACCCTGTGCTATATGGAAGCAGTCTATATTCGGCGGGAGACTAAGCTCCAATTGTCCTCGTAATTTGGGGCCTAGATTTACTGACAATTGGATTTGTGAGGTGTATGCGACTGCCTCTGCCGTTGCAAGTATCTGTTGATGCAGACACTTGGAATGTTTTGCCGGCACTTTATAAGAGACGCGAAAAGATTGGTTTACGTCTACCTGGTGACCGCTGTCAACCAAGTGAACTTAAGTCGCGCTAGATGAATACGCGAGTTCCAGAGCACAGTTCAGAAGAAGAAGAAGAAGAAGAAGAAGTGACCACTGGAACAAGACTTTGATTGTTCTGACGTTTCGGATTCCGTCAGGAATCCTTAATCATAGATAATCGTAGAAAAGTCTGAGAGACTGCGAATGCCTCAGAAGTTACTACAATTACCTACGATAATTGATTCCCTACGGAATGCGAAACGTCAGGACAATAAAACTCTTGTTCCGGTGGTCGCTTCTTATTCTTCTGATCGCGCTAGATATTGGCTTTACCTCGCCTCTGTTTAGCCAGGCATGATGGTGTTATCGCGTGCGCTTGGATAGCCGCCTAGTTGTTCGACCAATATAATTTGTGGCAACTTCCTTCCCTGCCTTATTCTGTCCTGTATTCAGGTTTGAAGGCAACATTATTATTCAGTTGTCTCCGCGTTGAACGATGACCTTGCTTTTGTCTAGTAACTTCTGTGCAAATTCAAACAGCTATGCGCTCCTATGTCATGCAAAGACAGACTGCAATTAAAAAGCAGTCTATGCCTGTTCTCAATATCAACAGACGTTAATGCTCACTATGCTGCCGTATAAAGTTATCACGTCCGAATATGTTCCATGACTTTGCGGTATGTGCTGCCACCGAGCAAGTCAACAAAGCACGCATACTATTAACTGTATCCCTTGCGGGGTGAATAGGCAAACATCGGCTAAGCCATTGTAGTCCGTAAGATATAGGAGAAGAGGTAGTTGCCATCGCTAGGACAAGAACCTTATTCGCCTGACATTTCGGAATCCGCTGCAGATCCAGCATCAGAGCCAGTAGTAGAAACGGGTGCGGTTAAAGGTAGCATTTCCGAAGTCGAAATAAAGTGCAGCAGTCTAATCGGTCCAACCAGCTATGCAAACATGAATTTCAATTGCCAATGCAAGCGAATAAACGTTTTGTCCCAGTGATCGAGTCTTCTTCTTCTCAATAGATTTCAATCTTGCCTCGAACCGATACCGGATTACCAAGGATTGTAGGAATAATTACCTCGCCTGAAGGGCACTCTCCAGACGGGATGTTTGAAGTCGAATTGGCATTAAGAATGTATTAGAGTTGAAGTAGTTGAATAAATACAATTCTAGACCGGCAAATCATCTACTCTTCTGCATATCTACCAGGACCTTGCATACGTGTTACCCTCTGGAATGTATGCATATATGTATGCTACTTATTCTAACAGATAATTTTTTGATGTTCCGTATGATATTTAGAGTAGCGCAGTTTTGGGGCACGTTTTTTCCCCGTAATAACAGTTAAATGCTCTCACTCTCAAGGTCATCTCTTGGGCAATAGGTCTGTTTGGACGATATCAATCAGATATTACGCATACCGGTGGGCAGACAACAAGGTCAAAGTTAGGGGCGGGATCCCACAATTATGGTGTCCAATAAACTCCTCTTTGCGTGTGTATAAGGGTGTGCTAACGTTGTCTATTAACGTTGTGTCCCCTTACACCGCCTGATAAACGCACTGGACCAACACGGGGATCAGATAAGGGTGCGACAGACGTTCCTTAGGTTGTGCTCCCATAACAAATGCCAAATACGGGGGCGGCGTTAGTAACAGGCCTAAGTGCAGGCTAACGCCACGCCATCCACCTGCGCCCTATCCTGCCTTCACCGGATGCCGTTGGGTGAGGAAAGAGATAGTGCTGTAGACGCTGCGCAAGTCCAATATAATGAATGCGAGAGAATACTCGTATTCCAGGAATGTCTTTTGGTAAAGGAGACATATGCTGGATCACTGGAACAAAATTTATTTTTTTCCTGAGCTTTCGAGCTCTTAGAAGAGCCCATCGTCAGAGGTAATGAAACAGTAACAAATGTGGAAGCTACTTGGGGCGTGTGTACAATAATTAAAATGCTAACCTGCAGAAAATCAATAATTGTGTGTGCTGCCGACTTGCCACTGAGGGCTGTGCTAGCCTGTGCCAGTAGGCAAGATCGACAAGTTGGGTGGAAATATTTACAGAAATAGAATCAGTATATGGCAAACAATTGTTTTCAGCAACTCTTCATCAGACCAAACGTTTGCAAGGGAAATTAACGCTGTACATAACAATTAAAGTTTGAATGGGTAGAAAAATCAATAACTATCTAACACGAGTGCTGATTGGCCAACGCGGACTATGTCAGTTTGCGCATGTAGGCCATGTCGGTGTGTTGGTTGAGGGACTGCCACCAGTTGGTAGGGGCGAAATCCTATCGCTTCATGGTGTCGGTTTAGGCCATGGAAGTGAAAGAGCTTCTGTCAGAGTCTTCTGACAACACAGCACTGGATTTGCTTGCCTTATAGCTACTGCTTCAGTTGTTGCAAGCATCCGTTGGCGTATGCCTTTGGAAAAATTATATGGTGTCCTGTAGAACACCTGAAAGGCTTCGTTAGTATCGACTCGATGGTTCGTATCGACAAGATGTGCGAGAATAGCACTCGAGATCGATCTAGTTTCACCTTTACTTAGCCAGGTCGGTATGTGCTCACGTACCCTCTTTTTCAGACGCCTTGTTGTACGACCGATGTATCCCACTCCACAGGAGCAAGTGAAAGAGTAAATTCACATTGATGTGGCCTTCAAAGGGAGTCGGTCTTTACCTCCCGATCGTAGGAGGGGAGAGTTCGTGAAGAGTACCCGTAAGTTCGCCGCTGGGAAAACGTTTGTGATTGCAGTCCTCAAGCATCGTCTGACCAGCTCGCTGGTCGCATCGCCTAAGAAAGGCAGTCTTATGAACACGTCTTTCTTTTCTGCAGTTAAGGTGGCAGGCTTTTTGGCGCGTTCGCCAATATTTCTGAGGATGAACCTTTCCGCGTATCCATTTTCAATAAGTATATGCTGCAGCTGTTGGAGTTCTGCTTCGACAGTTTCAGGAGAACAAATCTGTCGTATTCTAGCTGCTAATCCCTGGACCAGATTTCCTTTTACATTGAGGGGAACAAAACTGTGGAAGTTAGTGTATTGTCCCGTCCAGGTTTTCTTTCGGAAAACCCTGCGTAGTATAGATCCATCCTCTTGCCTTCGCAGAAGGACATCGAGGAACGCAATTTCATCGTCCACTTCAGTCTCAGCAGAAAATTTGAGCAATGGGTGCGCGCTGTTAAACTTCACGACCAAGGCGTCAATGTCAGCGTTATAGTCTGTCAAACAGAAGATATCATCTACATATCGACGGTAGAATGTAAGGTCATTGATGGTGTCTCCTAGACTCGTTTTCTCGATCTTGCCCATAAAGAAATTTGCAAGAAACGCACCAAGTGGTGAGCCCATCGCCACACCATCTATCTGTGTGTAAAACTGACCATTGCAGAGAAATTAGACATTTTGTGTGCATCGCGTAAGGTGATCCTTGAGGGTTTTCACGGGCATATCTATCTGGTAGTTCGTGTCCCAAATAACGTCGCAGAGGTAGTTTATGGTTTCTGCCACAGATACGTTGGTGAATAGTAAGGATACATCCAATGAGAGCATCTTACTTCTTGCAGCGTTCATATTCTTTATAGCTTTGACAAATTCAAATGTGTCTTTTTAGGCTTCGAGGATAGATGTAACTTCCAAGAGGTTTCAGCTTCTCTACCAGCCATTAAGCAATGGTGTGATAAGGGAGTTTCTCTTATCATGGTCTGATGAAGAGTTGCTGAAAACAATTGTTTGCAATATACTGACTTCTAATATTAACCATGGGAATATTTGCGGAACTTAGACAATCCGAAGATCCGGCGGTGTTAAAGGAACTCAATGGATTCCTTAAGTTTGACACCAGGCTTGCTGAGGCAAACGTAACAGCAAAATTCCTATCAGAATATAAAGACCGAGGTGAATATCCAAGAGAGTACTGGAAAAGCTTACGAAGAAACCATATAGCCGTTTCTATGGATGCACTAAGAAGAAATGCGGAAAGTTACCTGGAGACTGTTAACGCCGGAATTCTGGAACTTCAAAGGAACCGAAGTCAGAGAGCAGCGGTTCTCGACCGTCTTGAAACTCTAGAGAGAGTAGCGTTTGAAAACTATGTACAGGCAATAAGAAACAGGAGATTCGAGGCCAGGTGGACTGAACTCCTTCGAAGTGTCAAACCAATAAAAGCACCGACCACCCTCCCAAACAATCCGGAGAGGTACGTGCATAACTATTCCTCAATCCGTCCTGACAAAATCCTCAAAGAGGTACTATCTCTAGGCCCTCGATTCTGTATTGCAAGAAAAAGTCTGAGGCAAATAGAATAAGAAACTGAATTTGAGAGCCTCCTTAACCAAACCTCCGATCTAAAACCTTCCATGCCTAAAGAAGTTGATTATCTCAAGTCGACCCTGGTTGACTGCTGCCAGCAGAACTTAAGAAAGACTCCAATAAACAAAGGCCCCTCAACAAAAGCCACCTTAATAGCCTAAAAGAGCTACGAAGAAATGAAAATATCGTGCTAACCAGACCAGACAAAGGATCTGTAATAGTACAGATGGATAAAAATGATTACGTGGCAAAACTAGAAGCAATTTTAGCAGATCATACAAAGTTCTCAAAAGCTGAGAAGGACAGAGATCGGACAGATACTGCTGAAGGTCAGCTGACTACAATTCTCAAAGACCTCCATAAAGAAGGTCTTTTGACTGACTGCGAGCTATGCGAAGCGCTTCGCGCAGCTCGCAGCTGGGAGCTATTCTCCACCCGAGAAACAGCAGCCTAGGAAAAGCTACGTTTCCTTCACAAGTGCCTTCAACAGGATCTGAGGCCACGATGCATCAGATATAAGGCACCAGTGAATACGGCTATGAGGAGAGAAGTTGCCAAAAGGTTCATCAAACAGATGGTGAGAGTCCTCATTGATGACTGCCACCGACGTATAAGAAAGTACAAGGCCAATATTGAGGAGGATAAAAGAGAGTGTTTCCAGATCTTCGGAGATTTTATTGCCGAGAATCTTGGAAAAACTATCTCAGCTTTAACACGAAATCGGCAGGCCAAGAAAAGGGAGATTTTGGAGAGAAAGCTGAATAAATTGAAACCCACGGACACTACGAACTCTGACTTAGTCCACAACCTTTCATCGAAACAATTAACAGAGCAGCAATTACACGTGCTACAGCACGAAGCCTGTTTTAATACTGCAGATGCCGACCAACTTGACTTCATTGCTACAGTGGAAGCGATATTGATGAGAACGGAGACAACAGACGACACTAAACATTCAATACGACAACATGTGACCTCCTTGCTTATGGCTCATAAGCCAGCCAGCTACATCTCGCAAAGTGAGTCAAAAGCCTTGAGAGAACTGAGGAAAGATGATAGTATTATCATCTTACCTGCTGATAAGGGACGGTCGACTGTCGTGATGAACCGGCAAGATTATAACGACTAAGCTAAGACTCTCCTTGACGACAGAGCATTTTACCAACCAACACCAAATTCACAAGTCAAAGCATTATCCAACCGATTGACTAAACTTCTCAGAGAATACCGGCGCAAGAATGTGATCACTATGAATGAGTGGCGCCAAATGAAAGTAACGGATACAGCTCTGGTGCGATTTTATGGACTACCAAAAATCCACAAACCGAATGTCCCACTTCGGCCAATCGTTGCTCTTAAAGGCAGCCCAACCTATAACTTGACAAAGTGGATGTATAGAAAACTTGAATTCCTCCAAGGCAACTCGATTACCTCAGTTCAATCAGCCTCTCGATTCCTCGAGGACCTCCGAGGTCGGACGGTTCAATCGGACGAAATCATGGTCTCCTTCGATGTGACTTCATTGTTCACATCCATACCGCCAAAACTGGCGCTCAATATCTCACAGAAGAGCCTTATAGAGGCATATGATGAGGCCCAAAGCCCACTAAAAATTGAACACCTTATGAGGTTATTCGAATTCTGCCAGAAAACTTACTTTACCTTTGCTGGAGAAACGTACGAACAGATCAAAGGAACTCCAATGGGCTCCCCGATCTCTGGCTTAGTGACAGAACTGGTTCTACAGGAACTAGAAAACATCGCCTTCGCCCAACATGAGCCTGTCTTCTGGCGCCGCTACGTCGACGACACGTTTGTCATCATCAAGAGAAATATGCTGCAAAACTTCCATGACTTGCTCAATGGAATATTTCCTGACATACAGTTTACACGGGAAGAAGAAAAAGAGCAGCAGCTGCCTTTCCTTGATGCCCTCGTCAAGAGAACACCCAATGGTGAATTCGAGACGACGGTTTACAGGAAGGCGACGAACACAACACAACTCTTAAGTTTTCACAGTAACCATCCAGTTGCTCACAAACTGAGCTGTGTAAAAACACTCTTAGAACGGATCCAGACCTACTGCAGTAAACCAGAGGAAAAGGCACGCGAGGCCAGATATCTCCGTGACCAGTTCATGCGGAACGGTTATCCAAAAGCATTTATAAACCGATGCCTACGCGTTCGGCCCCGGAGGCCCCAAACAGAAGAACCACCGAAGATATGGCACGCTCTGCTAGACATAAAAGACGTCTCAGAAGCGACTGAGCGCATCGCTGCGGGACTAGGTGTTGGAATTGCACACCGACCCAAAGCTACAATGCGCAGCAGAGTGATGAAAATAAAAGACCGGCTTACGCAGAATGAACAATCTGGTGTAGTATATCGTATCCCATGCCTAAACTGTCCCTGTAATTATACAGGTCAAACGGAACGCATGCTCGGATCGCGTATACGTGAACACAAGCAGGCCGTGCGACTAGGCGACGAATCATGGCAAGTTGCAACTCAAACCTACGAACCAGGTTATGAGTTCAACTTCGCTGCCGTCAAGGTACTCGCCCACACGGGAAACAAGACGAGCAGATAATTTATCTAAGCCTGGTCCACGGATGAGAATTCGGTCAACAGATGTGTCGAATTGGCGCCAGCGTACAGGGCCTTACGCTATTGCAAACGATCACATCCAGACGCCCGCCGTAATCAATTGGTCCAACATCCTCCATAATCATCCCACTTTCGATGCTGACGTGGCCATTTGGTGCCCAAGCCTACATAATCCCTCTCTTCTCATCCTCCTTCCCTTCTCCTTTGCCTTTTTTAATTGCCCATCCCTCCCACCATAACTATTACTTGTTTTGTTGACGATTCTATTTCTGTAAATATTTCCACCCAACTTGTCGATCTTGCCTACTGGACCAGGCTAGCACAGCCCTCAGTGGAAAGTCGGTAGCACACACAATTATTGATTTTCTGCACGTTCAAAATTTTAATTATTGTACACACGCCCCAAGTAGCTTCCACATTTGTTACTGTTTCTCCACCTCTGACGATGGGCTCTTGTAAGAGCTCGAAAGCTCAGGAAAAAATTAATTTTGTTCCAGTGATCGACCATCGGTCTCCTTTACCATGTCCACTATCATTTGAAACTAATCCACCTGCAAGTTATCGTTCCTGCACCGCTATCCTCTGGAACACACGGTTGACCTAATCCAAATCGACAATCAAAATGTCTACTAGCGTAATGGACGACAGAATGCACGGAAGTGCTACAACCCAAACAGAGAGGAAATGTTATAGAAATTACCGTGAACAGCTACGTAGCTTAACCAAGTTATGATGTGCAAATGGCCGAGAGTTTTTCTTCAGTTCAATGTGGCAAATCTGATCGTCGGATAACCAAATGCCTTCCCAAGAAGGGTATAAAATTGGTTGTAAATGACTAGAAAAATAGTACCTCCTCCTGTCGCTCCTAGCTATCTGAGCTTTATTTATTTTGCATTTGCAACGGAAATATCTCATTGGCACACAGCTGACAGTTGTGTGAGTAATTTAAAATGAAAAATAAGAATACTCTATGAACAATATATTAGTATTATAGTATATTAATGTTAACTTTTCCAGTAACTCATGTTTTATTTATATTACTGTTAAGGGAATTTAAGGTTAATTTTACGTTAAGTGTTGACTGTAGTTAAAGGATTTGGGGGTTAGGATTGAGGTTAAAATATGCGCTACGGATTATGTCTATGCTAGTTTTAGGGTCAGAACACGGGAATATTTACCATTTGTGGAATTATACGCGGGGCCACCTTTCATATTTGGACGGGACGTTCCTATTCCAGTGTCCTATCTAGCGAACCAAACATGGTTTAAACATCTGCCGATGTGATCACAGACCAGAAGTGATTACAAGAGCAAAAAGCAAACTTAACCAAATAAAATGTATCCTCCTTTGTTAAACTGTTGTGTTGTTGCGGCCAAGACATGAATAGAAGTGCAGTTATTCCCAAAAGGGTTTTATTACTGTGCTGAACATTCTATAGAAGCTCCACTAGAAACCATTTCGTTGTATCTACGCGAACTGCGCTGTCTCTAGGTTGCACACTTACAGGAATCCCGTTTATCCGTTAAATAGTCTATTTCTCAAACTTTTTTAGAATTTTAATGGTGATCGATGTTATTTAGGCCGCTTTTTGGCGAAACCCAGACGCGGGAGACGTTTAATAGCTCTAGTACTCGGATCATGAGAAGACAACGCGTCCATGAGCTGCTAACAAATCTTGATCCTGACGACCAATTCGCTCATCGCTATCGACGCTGCCCTACGGAGTGAGCGCCACAGCGTCGACTTATGAGCAGCAGACTTGCGTCGCATCAACCGCACTCACTCCTTTCGCTGCGATGGCAAGGCGGTTTCAAAAGGGCCGAAGTATTCCCTGAAGGAAGTGCTTAATAGAAGTTGAATAGACCGTTCCTGTTACTGCTGATGAGGGATCCGAGACGGATTTCAAAACGTCAGGTGACTAAAAGTCTTGTTCCAGCGGCCATATCTACTCCTTTCCAGTTAAACAGACAGTACGCATGCCACAGGCGGTCTGAGTTCTACTACATGCGCCCGGATTCAATGAGGACGGCCCATTTGAGTGAGAGTGTCATAAAGGCCATGCTGGGTCTGACTCGCAGTTTTGAAAAGGACATACGTCGTCTTGTGGTCCAACTAACATAACTGAGGTTTGCACGCTGGCTCCTCCCAGCCCCCCCCCCCGTCCCTTCACGGAGGGCCGACGCGGAAACAGGCGTTCGAGTGTCCTCTGTCGGCAGGTCCTGTTGCCTTCGACTTATAAAAATAACCTGCTTGCCAGTACAAGCGAACATACGAGTCCCAGGAAGAAATCAAGAAGAAGACGGCCAGCGAACGAGTCAGCAGTAAGTCAAAAAAACTGTTCAAAAATAGGCAAAAATGCATTGCGTATCAGATTAGGTCACTGCGCTGGAGCCTACTGCTAACAATAATCTGATTGAGAAGAAGCAGAGACGATCACTGTAACAAAAAATTTATTCCTCCCTGGTGTTTTGGATTCCGTCGCTAGCCCATCATCATCAGAGACAATAACAGACATGGGTCTGATGGAATCCGAAACATCCAGGGAAATAAAGTTATTGTCCTAGCGATCACGTCTGTTTCGTCTTAACCACGTCCCGGGACCCGCATTTGCGCTTGTATTAACATGCCCTGATTAGCAGCGCCTGGAGGCCTTTAATGGGGTGGACCCGATGGACCAGTAGTATTTTAACCTGCCAATAACACCACACATAAAAGCATTTAGAGCCAAACTCGCAAGGAAGTATTCAACATAAGCAGGACTAACTCACGTTGACAGCCTCGTTTCGCACAAAAATGGCTTGGTGGGTGGTGCAATTGTGTGCTTCTCTCTCTCTCTCCTGATCCGCGCACGTCCGACTAGCGCGGCGTTGAACTTCCGCGTCTCGAAAATGAGATGAGGCACAGGTGCGCGGCTCGACGCTCCTTGCCACACAGCGCATGCAGGCATGTATGCATGCACGCACGCGTGCTCCCGCGCACGTCTTCGCACGTTGCGCTCGTCTGCCAATCAGATTATCGTAGAATCCGCGCTGCGCGCAGTCAATGCCAATGCGCGCATCCAAGGCAGTGGCGAGGGGACAGAGGGGTGATCTGAAGTGCCATACGGTGGGGGGGGGGGGGGGGGGGGGAGCGAAGCGGAGCGAGCGAAAATATCGTATTACCGGGACATACTTTCGTCATCATCAGGCCGACGCGATTTTAAGCTAAAGCGCCGAGATAAAAACCATGGTTGTGAGCAATTGGCGGTGCTAAATTCCTCATCTTTTTGATCAATAGTAGTGAAAAGTTACCCATCCCCCAAAGACCCCAAATCCCGGTGTTTGTAAGACATTATATAATTCTGAATGGTCGACAATATGCGAGGCCAAGGTAACTGGATAGAAGAGGTTAAGTCATTCTCTGGGACCAGGAGTGTATTAGTCCGACGTTTCGAACTCTCCCGCGAGCTCATTGTCAAGGAATGAAAAAACGTACAGCTCACAGTGTAGTTTAGTCAGTTCCTCTGCCCTCGATCTGCTCGCACAACGCGAGCTAGGCCTCAGGAAGCTCGGCATGCCTGTTAATTGAGCCCGCCCGTGAATGCCAGGCTTCCTGCAGCAGGCGTGAAGTTCGGTCGTCTGACCGACCCAGTATTCGCACGTTTTCGAAGTCGAACCTGTGCCCTGGCTTGGATGCGTGGGCGGCCACCAGGGAATGCTTGTCGTTCCGTTGCACGGCGAGGTCATGCTGGTGCATCCTCGTGAGAACCCGTTTGCCGGTTTCACCAACATAATTGTCTTGACCACAAAGACAGTCAATACGGAAAATGACACCGGACTTTTGGTTGACGGGTACTGGGTCCTTGGGCCGCATAAGTTGCCTGCAGATTGTTGCTTCCGGTCTGTGAGCAACGCCAAGCCCAAATTCGCTCACCAGTCGAGCGAATTGTTCAGAAACACCAGCAATTTAGGGTATTGCTCGCCAGCGTGTCGGTTCTGGCCTTCCCGTTGGTTTTCTTTGTTTGGCCCCTCGCCTGCGTTTTCGACGAATGCGCCGGGATAACCATTCATTGTGAAAAGTTTCCGCAGATACTTGACTTCGGCCTCCTTGTCGGCTGGTTGACTGCAGTGGATTTCTACACGACGATAGAGCGTTCGCACGCAGCTACGCTTGTGCGAGACGGAATGCTTGCTGAGGTAGCTCAGGATGCGAGAGGTATTCGTCGCCTTCCTGTAAACTGTTGTTTTGAGTTCCCCACCGTCTTTTCTGCACACCAGCATGTCGAGGAACGGCAACTGGCTATCATTTTCTTCCTCCATCGTGAACTGGATATCGGGGAAGATCGAGTTCAGATTGTCTGTGAACTCCTCAATCTTGTCTCGATGAATGATGACAAACGTGTCATCAACATACCGAACCCACAATCGTGGTCGATAATGTTCGAAAGCCAGTGCCTCCAGTCGTTGTAGTACTGCTTCAATCTCAGCGGAACTGACTTACTTACACTGTGAGCTGTACGTTTTTTCATTCCTTGACAATGAGCTCGCGGAAGCTGTTGAAACGTCGGACAAATACACTCCTGGTCCCAGAGAACGACTTAACTTCTTCTATCAAATTACATAATTGTTCAAGAACGATAAACAGGACATACGGATGGCAAACTTTGCGGGCGATGGATAGTCAAGGCTACTCAAATTAACCGTGATCTTAATTATTATTAATTTAGGCTTTGTCAATTGTAATAACTTGGAACTGGGAGGTTGAAGGCGTTTTTTACTGTGATTGACATTAAAATGATAGCACAACCCTTGAAAAACGGAATATATACTGGGAAGTTTCGCATAAGATTTGCACGGATGCAGCAACATATCGGGTAAAAAGTTAAATAAATCCTTTCAGGTGCTATTTTGTCATTGTCCTAGTTCCTATGCTTACATCGGTAATAAACTCTGCGTTCTAACTAAGAATGACTACTGTGATCGTCCGCCTACCCTCGAACGAAACGGGCAAAGCAAGGAGTCCATGGCCCGATGGTTAGGGCGTTGGACTTCCAACTAACACGGTCGCGGATTCGAACACCGGGAGTTACTACACTTGGGGTTTGGTATGGCTGGCTGCTGACGGCTAATAAGCCGGACTTGGCCATTTGAGTCTACCTCGTCATTGTCGGTAATGTATTTCTGCTTATGATTAATAGTATGGGCCAACTAGCTTTATCGACAAAAGGTAAGGAGACTGCAATGATCAAGCTGCTTTCGGTTATCAGGTTAAGTCACCAAGAGAAGCGCATACGCGAGTCCCCGGAAGTAATTGACAATCAGATGAGCCGGGAATTACTTGAGTCATGGTTCATGGGCCCCCAATCCATAAAAATGTGCAAACATTTGTTCAATCTATGTTCTCCTTTTTCCCTGTCGGCAATATTAATTCGCCTATAAAACTGGCCGTTCTGCTGCTGATGGCGAGGCCCAAGAGTAATTTCAAAGCAAAATGAGACGAGTGACTCCCGTAAGCTATTACTGAGTGCCTATTTTCAACTCTTCATATGCCCAACCAAACCCGAAATGGCAATGAAACCGTGGGGCAGTGGTTATAGCTATTCATTTTTACCCGACGGATTGCTGATTCTAACTCCAGGTGCCGAAAATCTAATGTAAGTTTTGACTGACTGATGGCGTCTAATGAGCCAGAAATGGCCGTTCATTAAGCGCCCATCTTCAGGATCACGATCTTGTATTCGTGTTTCTGAATTCAGTAAATTTTCACTTAAACCTAAACTATTAGTATCCGAAATTTTGTACAGGCTTATGTCAGGGGGTTATGTAAGTTAAACCCTGGCAACTGTGATCTTCAGACCATAGTTACTGAGTAGAGAAATAGTCTTGGGAAGGCAAGAGAAGTAGAAACAGTATATTGTGTAGACAGAGGAACGGAGAATAGATGTAAGAAGTCTGACTTGGGAGAACACGACCAGCAAGGAGAGCCAGCCGAGCCCAAATATCAGTTTGACAGCAGTCAGGCCAGCAGGCAGAGAGAGCGTTTGCGAGTGCAGTGTTGCTATTCGTCGCCTGGCTAGAAAGCAGTTTTGAGCAACTGTGATTGGATGATCCAGGTTTCGAGACTAGCGTCTCTGAGCCTGTGGGGAAGTTCACTTCGACACGAGCTAGTCACAACAGGCCTGTGAAATTTGCGATGTCCTCGAAACCCCCTGTAAAAGTGCTTGTTTAGTTTTTTTTTAAGTAATGTATAAGCATTCATGCTTTGAATCACACGTATGCGTTTTTTATTGGAGATGTTTAATATGCATGTGCATTTTTGTTCTTCCTCCTTCTTCTTCTTTCTCATAGCAAGAGCTAACAGACATATTTTGCACAACTTAGTACTCCTCTATAGCTTTTGAATAATTTTAGATTGACTGAATATTTAGCCCCCCTACGTACTGCACTTACAGAGCCATCGGCTTTTACCTACTTTATCTTCTCGACGGTTAGACCGTCGCTCTCGACGATGTCTATCGCGAGCAGACTGAAGCAACGCGGCGAATTCCGCGGAATTTCATTGAAAGTAGACTTGCGGGGAATCTAATCCACTTTCTCACTACTCCCACACCCAGACCCAATGTCAAAACGAAGGTCGAGGAGACCGGAGATGGAGGAGGACGCAGGCGGCTGGCGCGACCAACACTCAACACGTGTATTAACAACACCCCTCGCTAGTTAGGCTCCCCTTTGGGAGCGCCGCAAGGGCCACATTAGAAAGGAGCCATTGAACCTGACTCTCAGTCCGCAGTAAGCCACTCCACACAAAAAGATACACACTGGGCTGTCCGAGTTATCCCGTCAGTTGGCAACCCTCCAATCCACGGCTTTTAGCGCACTGTGATAGCTTCAAGTGCATCAGATCGTTTTTAGTGAGGAAAGAAAGGCGCTGAGGGTCGACCTCACTTCCTCTCTCACCGCTAGGAACAGGCCACCGCCTAGCTGATCGGTCGCCTTATGTTGAATGCACAATTATCCTCCACATAAAGGCAGGCAAGACTGTAGTGGACCTAAACGCCACCGTTGACTCATCACGCCAGCACTGCGGTTGCCGTGATGGCCTGCCTATCGCTCAAGGACTAGGGCGATCTACTGACACACACGGCTTAATCTCGCGCATTCACAGGCCCATTCACACAAGACCTCAAGTTGGTCGCTGTGGCCTGTGACGCTTGGGTTTCCGCCTAGGCGCGTTGTGGTCGGCGAAGACACCCTGTCCCACGGGACTCACGGTCGGACGCCCTGCAAGACCTATTGGCCACTTTATCCTGACTATTGTGCACCCCAAATATTGTTCCTCCTACTCTGGCCTTCCCAAGACTTCTCCCATCTCCTAAGGAACCAGGCCTGGAAGATTGTAGCTGTTAGGGTTAATCTTATTATCCTTAACATCAGCCAGAAAACAGCATGCAATTGGTTAGCATATGGGGGACATTAGTATACCCTAATGTAACTGCACTAGTCTGGCAAGTACTCGTGAGGTGGTAACGTACTCTCTTTTTAAACCAATCCTTGATGTGTCTTTAGAAATAGAATGTGTAAAACTCACTGCTGAATTAAATTAAAAAGCTTTAGGAGCATTATTTTGGTTAGATTTAAGATATTAACTCTAGAAATAAACGTTTTTAGTGACTCGTACCAAGCATTCCCGATACGCCCTGATTCTCGATGGGTTGTAGGCCTTGCGACCGGTTGTGGCATTTCTGTTTATTTTCTTAAGCCCCATCTGGACCTATCGGTACCTTTTTTGTTCTTGCAAAAACACACAAGGCATAAAGCCCAAGGGATTTGCTTACTTGCGAAATTCCGCTCCATGATACTGAGTCCCCGCGGACCATGGTGTTCTTCATAACGGCCTCATTCACAGTGGTATGCGTACTCTAGCAATGAGTGCATTTGGAGAAAGCCACCACAGAAAGGCAGAATAAGAAGACAATGCCACTCGAAAGTGGTGCCTTCCTAATTTCTATAGTTATCGGGATGTTTGGTAGATTTGCTTGATTTGAGTTGACTTAATTGCGAAAAAAACTCGAGGCGTTCGGCGGGATTTAAACCCGCATAGTAAAGAAGGCCTTTACCGGAAGCCAACGCAAATGTGTCTCACCTCCTAGTAATTAAGTCAACTGAGTAGTCATTCTAGTGGATTCTAGATGATTGCCTAGGAAATCCTGCTTGGCCAGTCAGCTTGCTGTTCCTTATTGATGGATATTACAAGAGCGGTAAAGTTGGGCGGGTAAAAAAGACCCAAATGTGATTAAATTCATGGTGCGAGGTGGGATGTTTGTAACTCAGTGGTTAGAGCGTTGGCTTCCGGTAAAGGCCTCATCTACTATGCGGATTCAAATCCCGCCAAACGCCTCAAGTTTTTTCACAACTGGATCGGCTCTAATTTCTATGGGTTTGTGCCTATAAATCTTATTTCAAATTTCCTTACTCCAAGTAAGCGGTCAGTTTCTGAGGAACTTAAAAAGCGGCAAGGTCAAGTGTCCTTATTTGAAGAAAAATAAGCTGACAGGAAATTGAACCCACTTCAGACAAGAGAGCGATTGTAATGACCCCATTCCGCGTGAAACACTACTCTCTCAACTGCTGATTTTTAGACCATAGATTTCGACGAAGTCTACCACGTGCTCAGGAGCAGGGAGAGTGACAACGGCAGGCGTAGGGGGGATTTAGGTGTATATTGATGTTGTGACTTATCATACTAACAGCCTAGGTACTAACTAAAAGGCTAAGATATGTGTTTCGCAGGTATTCTGCCGCTGCTTGACACAACTCTGAGAGTTCCGGCTCATCAGTGGGTCCCCAGCTTTCCCTGTCTGCCTTCTGGTTGACATACCGGTTTCGAAAGTTAAGTTTTTTTCTTTCATGAGAAAACCGGCAGAATACCAGTGAAACACGTGTCTGGGCCTTTTAGCTAGGATCTAGGCTGTTAGTATACTAAGTTACAATATCACTATATGCTACTTAAGTCTGTCCGTTGGCAGCAAGTGCATATTTTGCAGTGGTTGACGGGTTTCAGCCCAAATATACACGTACAATTTCGGTCTAGGCCTACAGACTTGAAATATACTGATGTATACCGCAGGAAATTAAAAAGCTGGATTTGAATGTGTTGACGCACAGCCATTTTCGGCACTCTCAACTCTCAACCAGCTTGGACCGATGACAAGACAGAGCCAAGATAACCGAGCGTGATCAGACGTAGACCGCTTTCTCCAATGCACGCCAGAACACAGGCTACAGTACGGCTCAAAGTGCGTGTAACATGCATAACTTTGTCAAAGTTTGATAATTACTTGCATACCGGAGTGAATGCATTTACGAAAACTTAGAAATTATCATGAAAATATAAGATAAATTGAAAACTGTAAGTGCACATTGGAAATCGCAAGCTACTATGTAGTCACAACCTATACTGGGCAAACAGTAAACGGAAGGGTCGCAACGTAGAGTCAGTTGCAGTCTTTCAACGACTGCTAGCAAGTGTTCGAGCACCAGTGCCAGCCTACGCCAATCCGGTCTGGCCAATCGTCAACCTGTGGCTGACTCACACATGACCGCCATCTCAGACGCTGCGATAACTCCCGCACTCTAATACTTCGGATGTGATAGTGCTCTTGCCCGACTACTAACTGCCTCCAACCTCTGCTCCACTACCTCGATACAGAATATGCTATTCTCTCCCCACCTGGCGTCCTCCCACACAAAAGCGGGTCTGATGACCACAGTGGTAAGGATCTTATTCATTAACTTGAGACACTGCAATAGGAGCATGGCTGAAAGCCCACCGAGATCTGAAAGCCCAGCGTTGTATAAAGCATACATATCTGGTCAATTACGATTTAGAGGAGACACAGCTAATAGTCTTTGGCAAAAATAGCCTGTGTAGTCCCACTCATTAGCCCCTTCTTCCAGCATATTGTCCTATGAAAACGGTGTTTATAGGGTTTTGTGGGTGGGGAACTAGGATACGCAGTGAAATATACTTTAATAACTGCTATATGCATTTTGATTTTATTGTATTGAGAGGTTTTGTTGATTTACATCTGTACATTTTCCTAATCTGTATTATCATTTAACGTATTGCGGAAAAACCCAGCCTTTCAGGACCAACTTGTTGCCTGCGAGTTTCTCCGCAATTGACATTAAAATAACAACGAATTTCGCGGGATTTTTATGCATAAAATTCAACCAGATGCGGTGAACCGAAATATTTAATGCCGCCTTAACTTGTTGACCTTTTTGGAGGAACCAGTTTCTTTACATCGCTGACCAGCCGAGCTTAAGTACACTACCACAAGAGGTCGCTCCTAAAGCAATTTGAGTTGCCAACTAACTACCCATTATGGTGTCGTAAAAGTTACGAACTGTGCTATGCACTTGTCTTCCTCTACTACGGAATCACGAGCCTGTCAGCAGGCAAGTAGGATTTAAAGAGAAGACACAGCTAACGACCTTTCAGGACGCGACACTCATTCACATATTCTCAGGTTATTATGGTCTTACCAACTGATGAACATAAAGGTAGTGAACGTTGCTAGACGATGGATTTTTTTGCGACTGACCTTGAAATAGCAAAGTAATACCTCTTGATCCTTCCCCGCCTCCCCTTCCGTTGCGGATGACTTGTATGGCCACCTAAACCAGACACGTAGACAGAAACCCCCTACAATACGTGTTGTTATGCGCCAAATTCCAGGAAAATAAGATTTACGATTAAGATGAGTGTTAGGGTTAGGTTACCGATTGTGATTAAGGTCAGCTTTGGAGTTGGCGTCAGGTTAATCATAATAGATAATGTTTCCGTTCATTTCAAGTGTAGGATTCAGGTCTTAAGATTAGGGTTGCAGTCTACTGTTGTGTTAGGGTTATGACACGACAACACGTACCCTCCCTATCACGGTGCCATCTATTTTAAGCGGGAGGAGGAGGGGGGAACTCCTACTTCTGTGCCCCGTTCGCAGGGCCAAGGACGACATCTCCCAGTCCTGAATCCTTAAACCTTGCGCCCAATGAGGTATCCCCTATCTGACACGTTGCGGTTACTCCGACATCTAATCTTTCATTGAATTTTCATATTGAGACCCTCTTTATTAAGCTTCGTAAACTTCTATATTAACTCCGCCGTTTACGTTCACATCACACACCGCAAGCCTTAATCTGACGATTTATAGCTGCCTGCATTCCCCCTCCTCCCTTATTCTTTATTGTTCTCCAGTAATTTTTACAGGCTTGCTTAAAAAGTGCCTGTTGATTTTTAAACTTATCATCCGAATGGCTTCTTCAGCAGCCGCAGCTTCTTATGCTTTTTAGCCAATAATATTAAAGAGCGACACTTTTCAACAGTCGAGCAATTCGCTGATCGCATTCTTGGTGAGGTTACCCATCCTCTCCACCCTGAACTAATGGCGGCGAAGTCTTTGCGTACTAAGCGCCGAAGTTTCCCATATGTTTCTTGCCGTACATCGGCATATCAGCACTCTATACGCCCATTCCTAACACGCTACCTTCCGCGTGAAAAAAAAGAAATTCAAAAGTTTAAATCAAACCTGTCTCTATAATAGATGTGGATTTCTGGTGAATGGAGCGATTTTTGCTGAAAATGTTGGATACATGTCTTCAAAACAAACTTTATTCTCCTCTCTCTCCCCCCCCCCATCCTTACCGTCGTTACCACTGCAAACACACCGCGTCCCCATGATTTGTTCGGCCGCCTATGGAGTCCCGCCTACCTTTCAGACACCAGCATGTGAGACAGTTTTCAAGTGTTTGGTCAACCTCCCCTCCGTTTCCTCCAAATGCCTGCAGCGCCTCGGGCCCAGACAAGCGGTCAATATCACTGTGCGTTTGCGGTCGGCAGTGACCTCGTTACCTCAGACTTCGTCATCGTGCATATCTTCAACTTACGTATGTCTGGTCAGCCATCACAGGAGTCACTGAAAAAATAGAGTAACTGTTGCGTCTAGAAGGGAGACTGACGGGTTAGGGAAAGGATATGCTGCAGTCGTCACTTTTATCCAACCGACCGTGGTAGCTTCGGTCTGCGATGGGCGTGTGGAGGGGGGACATTTAACTCAGCTCTCACTGCTGATCAGCCCCTGTGTGAGTGATCCAATCAGCGGCGACGAAGGTTTAACAATGCAGCCCACTGATCATCTGAACGGCGAGGTCTTCCTCGCACTCACCGTAGCAGCATTTTGACTTTCCTAGCTGCTGGAAGCCAAACTTCGCACCTCGAATTCTACCAAGCAGATCCATCAATCCGAGAGGACAAAGATTTACACTCGTTGATGAACCTTCACTAATCGCTAGCGAAACTCATTCACATTGGGACTCATTCTCGAGACCCGCCAGTGGCCGCAGAGCGGCTAGTAGTCCAGGCAAATCACGCTATCGGCAAGGCCGAGGGAGACTGGAATGGCCGTTTCTAGCTCATTAGTCCTCATCAGCCATT
>JAYGXS010000007.1:14014273-14035492 GCA_036362985.1 Ligula intestinalis | reverse complement strand
TATTATTATTATTATTATTATTATTATTATTATTATTATTATTATTATTATTATTATTATTATTATTGAAGTCTGCCAAAGCCTCCTGATAATTAAGTATGTCTGGTTGTCAGCTGGTGGATTCTAGGTTGGTTGCCTAGGAAATCCTGCCTAGGCAGTCAGCGTACTGTATCCATACTTGCAGTAGGCTGGGCGGGTGAATCGACAGACGGCTCACGCGGGGGCCTCGGTAGCCTAGTTGGCTACAGTTTTCACAATTAGGTTCAATGAATTCGTCAAACGTGCTAAAACTTCACCCTAAGCTGGGGGTATTCCCAACGAAATACCGCCGACTCACGGATGAGCCCAATCCCTAGGATTGTGATAGTGTGTTGAAGAAAACTGAAAGCAATTGTTTTTTGTCTCTTATTGTCTCGCCTGCATTCGTATGACCTACAGCTATGGTCGCGATATGTATTATGTTGGAATGGAATTCACCGGGCGGGTTATAGGACCTACACGTTCCCTTGAGCCTTAAGACTTGATATACGGTCAATTAGACAGTCGCACAACGAACAGTAGTATATACGGGGGGCGAAAAAAAACAAGACTGGGATGCTTTTCAGCCAGCCCAACTCCAAGTGTAACACCCAATCTCTCGCCTCTCGCGGCCACTAGCATGTACACAGGCACCAGTGTCTGCAAACCCCATACCGGTCTGACGAATCATCTCGCTGAAGCTGACTCACACATGATCTGCCTGGAGGTGCTGGACAACTCCCGCGCTCTGACACTTCGGAAGCTGGTCCACACTCGTCCAGCTGCCAACTTCCTCCGACCTATTCTCCACTAGCTTTGTACAAAATATACTGTCCCTGCCAACTGGCAGCTCTCTTCTTCTTCTCCTTCCACATGCAACCGGGCCTGAAAATCGCAGCGGCAAGGGTCTGCCCTACTAACTTAAGGCACTGCGATTAGAGCTTTGGGCTGGGGCGGATATCCAACATTGCTGTCTGACTTCTTTCTTCAACGCCCACTGCCTCAAGGTCAGGCAAGTGCGCAGGCAGCTGTTTCCGACTCGGTGACCTGCAGGCACTTGACTGACTTCCATTTGGACACCAACAAACACGTGCGCTCAGGTAGTCACGACCGCTTGAGGACCACCTGAACGCGTGGGCCGTCAGCTGACGCAGCATTGGACACTAGACACGACAGCCCATCGGACAATGCAAAACCACTACAGTAGTCGCCGGATATTAAGCCCACCTCGGGCCCAGACCAAATTGGGCTTAATAAGCGGCGGGCGCACTAACTGGAGAGTCCTAGTTCGTGCTTAGTAAACGCAGGATAGGCACTATACATTAAATACGCACTGTATTATGTGTAGAGCTTGGTTATGTACAAGAAAATAATGCTGTTTGTCTGTATTTTACGTAATGACAAAAACAAAAAAATGATTTTCGACAAGTAACCAGTTGCGCACGCAGAGAGATGAGAATTTCACTCTATCCTGTTGGCAAACTGGGCTTTGTAGCCGGCGACTGGGCTTATTAGCCGGCGGATTTCGCTGTGTAAAATTCCGTCCCAAGCTGACTTGGGCTTAATACGCGGCTGGGCTTATTAGCCGTGGGCTTAATAACCGGTGACTACTGTATTAGATAACATATGGCGCGTATGTCTACTAAGGCTATAAACTAATTCTCGCATAAGTCCAATTTCCTCCAACCCTGCTGTTCTGGGATACATGATAATCATTTTCAGAATAAATGGTTGAAAAGGAATAAAGAAGAAAACAGAAGTGATAACTCCTGCTCTTTGATAACATCCGTTCCTACTCTTGTCGATTCCGTCTGTGAAGCATTGCGTACGCACGTGCGACACTCTCTGCTAACGCCGGACACTATTTACTTCTTCATTGATTGGCTGGAAACGGCCGGAGTCACAAGCAGGTGGACTTCGGTCGACAGTTATCTCCGGAGGACGCTTGCGGTGGTAAACGTTTACTGCACCTTCTTTAGGCTTCCTGGCCTCAAGAAAGCGTGTTTAAACCATTCCATCTTCCCTGAAGTGTTGTCGAAAGTTGGGAACCTTCGAGTCTGCTCCACCCTGCATCATCAGGGATGGACACTATGCGACCGCTCACGAAGGCTATAGATGGAGTTTCCAGGCGCAACGTCTCGCAATCTGGTCGATGAATGTCTATCGCAAATCGTTTGAATTTTCAGTGTTAAGGAGTAAAAAGGTGAGGGAGAGTTATGTAGTTCACATAACCAGCAGGCCTATTCTCGTGAATTCAGTCAGTAGAGCTCTCCTGCAATTTTCGGTGGCAAGTCCAATATTTTAGTTCCTGCAGCCTACCTTAAATAAATTTTGTACGCATTTAATCATTTCCTCCGAAATTAAAAAAATAAGATTATTTTCTTTTTTCATGGAAGAACTCCGTATTGTGAAAAGGCATTTGGCGAGGAAGACAACGGCAGTTACCAACGCTATCGGCCAAATGCTGTCCGAGGACCCATTTGGAGCAGCGGATGAGTAGCATCTGGTGAATAATAGATATGGGGGACACAACATTTCTCTTAATGGATAGACAATGTGGCAATATCGACGGAGCTTTGCAACCCATTGAGGTACATAATTAATCCCCCACGTTCCTAAAAGTCTCAGGGGATGTTGGTAGGTCATCTACAGCGGTACTATCAGCAGAGCTCTCCTGCAGTACTCGTGTCATTGCTTACATACTGTTAGACCTTTACGTTTCTGGCAGTTCAATTATCATTAGCAACGATGTCCAGCGCAGGCCACACAGTGAGAGCACAGCGCCGGGGAATGGGTTTACGATAAAACTGGCTTGTTTGTGTTAGGGCCCAGCTTAACTGCAAGTGCACGCCGCCCTGATGAGTCGTCCCCACGGTAAGCGAACGGTCCGCTCACAAACAATGCACGTGATGACGCTACGCGGCTGCAGCCGGGCGCCGGACTCTAACGCGCCAGCTGCATGAGTCACGAAGCCAATGAAGTCGCCCCTGACTTGAGCCCAGAACTTGATTGGTCCGATTGGACATGGCTTGTGCACGCGTTCTCTTGCCTTAAATACGCTGTACTACGTTTTCCTCAAGACTTCTGCGTTGTCCACTTCTTGTCGTGTTCTTCCTTTGTGCTCCCACAAGACGTAATTAGACGGCCATATCGTAGCATTGGCCACATTCACAACAGTGCGCAGCATCCACTAGAATTTCTATTCCCGCACTCCCGCTTGCTACGATGTCAGGACGACCGGTGGTGGGCTCGGGTACAGTGGATGACAAAGTTAAACGGTCCCTCTACGCGCGCCACACACGACCCGGCCCGCCGGGTTTTTCATGTGGCCAGCTCAGTTCTCACATTGGTGCATAAACTTTAAGCCTGTCTTCCCGGGCCACACACGATCCGGTCCCTCAAAATGTACATCATAACTGGGATCTCACATGAGTGAGAATGCTATAATTGTCACTTTACTATCAGGCCCGCATCCGACGCTGAAAAGACAATTGTGGCAACTAGTGAATCGAATGCAAGTGTCAGGCCAGTGCCGCATCAATTAAGGCCCAAGTGGTGGCTACAGCAGTGAATAATTATCGCACGCACGCGGATGATCACTATGAACTATAAATACCGTTCAACTTGTACATGTCTCAACTCTATCTGCGCATGACTATGACTATGCTACCATCGCCTATAATTAAGGATTCCCGACGGAATCCGAAACGTCAGGAAAAGTAAACTCTTGTTCTAGTGTTCGTATCCTCTTCTTCTGAACTGCTTCCTGGAACTCACATATTCTCTACTATTGGTAGTGAGAATGTCATGAGACAGCTCTACACCGTCCGTTGGCAACCACGACTGTCAGTGCTTCGTATCAAATAAATTGTAGAGAGGGCTGCGTGGACGTTTACGTGCGTATCAGCTTCTCCCGTAACTTCTCCCGTGCACGAGCCCAATGTCCGAGCCTGTCACTCAGCTGGTGGTGGTGAACCTTAACGCGGCGTAATGATCTGCATCTAAGGCCTACCACCATACGTGGTCCCACGTTACCCGATTAACCTGTGGTGTGAGCCAGTTTGACTGTCAGTTTGATCCAGCTAATCTACAGCACAGCACAGCACGGCACGCTTCCGATAGTTTGATCGTCATTTCGACGAGGTTCACCGTGTGCTGAACAACAGGGTGGCGCAGGAAGGATTACTTGTGCTGGATTATGTGGCGTGTGGACTTGCATTGATTCTACCTTGCCCTCTGTTCCACTCCCCCACTAGAGCCCTGTGCTAAGTCAGGCTCAAAGTGACTCGAGGCTGGCGATGGTGCAGGTGGCGGGCACCGCCCTAGTGGACCCCAATCATGCCGTCGCACCTGATTCAGGTCAAAGCTGAGTGACCAAATCAAGAAGGATTCATTGCAGTTTGACTCTCACACGCTACCCTGACCGCACGGTCCGAGGTACCCAGTCAGTTGGCAACCTTCCAAGCCGTGGCCCTTAGCGCAACCTGATAATATCAGGCGCGTCAGACTCTTCATAGTGAGGAAAATGCACTGAGTCGTAGGCCCGACCCTCACACCCCACCCCTAGTGCCAGACCACCGTCTGAGCTGGTCAGTCATCTGATGCGAGGTGGGCGCAGTGGCCGTTAGAACCGGCGAACCCCAATGCGCACACCACAGCACGACCTGGCTCCATTGATAAACCGGCATTACCAGAAACCGGGGTTAAGAAGGAGCCGTCATCCGCCAACTTTTAGTCCACTGGAAAGTCACATTCCTAGTACCCTTTACGCATGCTTTGGATATCGTTTTACCATCGCAAAACAATAATGCACCATTCAAAATACGAGGGCATCAATTTGTGCGGTTACAGTGTCACCTAGTATGAAATAATATAAAATAATTACAGTCAGGTGGCTAACTTTCGGTGGAACAGCCAGCCAGATAAATTAAATCCAAAAGGAGTAGTGAATTAGGTTGCATGCATTATGGCTGTTTCCTTTTGATCATATTGTGAGTTCAAGTAGACCACGAAGAAAGAATGCATCAAAAATTTTTTTCGCAGGCTCCCTAGGAAGACCGATAAATCTTTTTCAAGTACAGTGCAGCAAGAGGGTGCAGATTTCAAGTTTAAGAAAGTTGGTAGGATGCCGGAATCCGAATTGGTAGACTTCACAAATTGGAAGTTTTCATAGAAAATGTCCCTCTCGTAATTTGTCCTGGTTTCACGGTACCTCCCCACTGTACACAATCAAATGTCACCGGCTCCTGTTGAAGGCCACATCGATGTGCATCTACGCCCTTACCTGAACCTATGGAGCAGGATACATTGGCCGAACAACAAGACACCTGGAAAAGAGGGTATGTAAACACATACCAGCCTGGCTGCGTAATGGTGAAATTAGATCGATCTCGAGTACTATTCTCGCACATCTCGTCGATACGACTAACTAGATCTATCCTTACGAAGCCTTTCAGGTTGTCTATCACACACCAGCCAGTTTCTCCAAGAGCCTACGCCGATGGGTGCTAGCAACAGCCGAGGCAGTGGCTACACGGCTCGCCGTGCTTTGTTGCCAGAGGACGTTGCTACAGGCATTTTCTCTTCCCTGGCCGACGCCGGCGTCAGGTGGCGATCGCATCTTGTCCCAACCCCTGGCGATAGTTGTTGCTTCCGTGCACGTGACAGTTATTTCACTTCGCATACTCTATCAACGATCAATACTGACAGCCTTTTTTATTTTCCCCTGTCGTCCGAATGCAATGACTTCTAAATGCCGATCTTGCCACGCCGGTGGTGGAAAAATGATACATTTTAATCATAAGACATTTATAAAGCTTGAAAAAAAATCTTCTATTTTTCATTATTAATGCAATTATACAGGCCCAGTGATGAACTGCCGAAAAAAATATGTTTGCCAAATAGACTTCTAAAATGTCACTTAAATGTTGCTTAAAGATAGGAGCCAGTCTAGGATGGCTCTTACGTAACGGTAGTAGCCGTTAGCGCTACCTGGAACCCATAATCAGCCGCATATTGACTAATCGCACCCCAATGCTGCTGCTTTCGTGCCTCTGGAACCAGGCGTAAACGTGTGCACCGCGCCTCCCGTCCTGGCCTCAACCCACAGTGACTTGATCTCAATCCGTCGAATGAGGTGCCCGCGTTAGTATGCTAGCCTCATTAGTAGGTTGGCTTCAACTCATATGGACAGGCCTCATTGCGGTGGCTGCTGATAGACATCAATCCGGAATCCACCCCACCAGGGACCGGCCACAGGCAGCGTTGTCATTGCCGTTGACGACCCCGTGCTCTCGCAGTCGGACGCCTGCCAATCCGAGTACCAAATCTACTCCTACCTATTCTTAAACCCCTCTGTACAGAATATAAGATCCCTACCATTCTGGCCTTCCCACGACTTCTCTCATCTCCTAAGGAACCGGGTCTGGAGGATCGCAGCCGTTAGGCTTAAACTTTCTTAACCTCAACACAACCTCGATAGGACCAGCCTTTTACCCTCATCGGCCATGTCTCCCCTTGGCCGAGAACTGGGTTGCTCACAGGCTGATAGACAGGCGCAGCACCGGCGAGGTGACCCTCCTCTGGGACGGAACACACCGACACACTGTTCGGCCACCATCGACAATGGTTAGCCGCTCAAAACTTACACATAAGTTGTCCGACCCCGGGTAGTTGAGGCACCACCATCAGGCATGGAGAGAGGGTGAAGGGGGACGAGGACGGAGATGGGGGGGGGGGGGGGGGGGGGGGGTTGCTGGAGCACCACCATGGAACAGAAGCCGTATCTCGGAGGAGGACGAGTGCATCGTCGTGTCGGTGATCCTACCAGCAGCAGATGGAGGCGTAAACACACTCGAAGTAGAGAGGGCACGTGCACGTGCGCATCGATTTCACCACCAGCTGTTTGCATCTGCGCAGTTGCACAATGCAGCGCAGCCCAGCGCTGAACAGGCGTGCGTTTGTGTGTGTGTGTGTGTCCGTCCATGCGCGGAGTACTGAGCTGCGGTACTAGCTCGCTGTCACCGACCCCATTGCACGCGCGAGCATCCGCGGCGGAGGGGCCAAAGAAAATATGGGGAGAGCGAGAGAGAGAGAGAGAGCGCGATGACAAGTTGGCGACAGAACACAGAGAGAGATAGAGAAGATGCGGTTCCAAAGTGCAATCGAGGCAGCAGCAGTAGCACCCTGGGGGCGTGCCAGGACTGTGTGCGAGCGTCGCACGGTCTGTTAGGGTGACCTTTTTGTGCTTTCGATGGATTTCAGTGCGGAGCTGGATATATGCATGTGTGTGTGCGCGTGCACGCAGATTGGCAGCGCGCCGTCAAGTGTGTCGGAGCCCGCGACGGGTTAGGGTGGATGGATGGATGTTCAAACGAAAATGCCGCCGTTGCTGGGCTCCCCACTTCAAAGGCTTCAAAGACGTGCTCGTGTTTCGTGTTCTTGATTCATCCGACTCGTAGTAACGTGTACCCCAAATCTAAATGATAACACCTATCAAGGTTATACAGTAATATTAAGCAAAATATTAAAGGATAAACGAAGAACAAACCACAGTCAAGAACAAAGGGAGGCGGCCGAATTGCCTGACTCCAGACGAGGGAACAACACACTTTCAACCATCACGCAGGGCGAAACTAGCCTTGGGAGAATAACGTTCGTGTCCCAGCGATCGCATCTTCTACTTCTGGAACTTATGTGTTCGTTTGTATTGGCAATTTATTTGGGCGCGATGCGCTCCGATCGGCTCGCGATTGGAAACTTTTATCCCCCATGGGCCTCAACCTATGCGCGGATCCGGTTTTTGCAGAGGTGCCTTGACAATAATGTGTTAATTTGAGTTGACCAAATTTTGAACACACTCGAGGCATTCAGCGGGATTTGAACCTGCATAGTAGGCCTGTACGCGAAGCTAACGCTCTAATCAATTGAGCTACAAACGCCCCACCTCGGGTCATGAATGTTATCACACTTGGGTCGAGTTTTCTCACGAATGGGTCTATCGCAGGGGGTTAAGTTGGTCTAACCGTGCAACTGCGATCTTCAGACCATGGTTACTTAGTACTGAGGAGAGAAGTCTTTAAAGTCCAGAGTAGTAGGAAGGGTTTATTGTGTACACAACGGAAGAGGAGAATAGATTGACTTGGGAGAGATACGTCCAATCAGTAGGTTGACCGGGCCCAAGTGAGGTCTTAGAGTAGTCGGGCCAGAGGACAGATAGAGGGAGATCTTTCATTGGGTAGGTCGGCCTGGAGATTTTGGGCAGAGAGGCAACTTGCGTCGGGCACGCGTGCAAGCTCCTCATTCGTCGCCTCATAGATGCGAGAACTATGATTGGCTGATCGAGACGTCGAGAAAGCACATCGGTGAGCGTTTGGGAAAGTGCACTTCGACGCGAGCTAGTCAGCCAGGCATGACCCGCTACAGTACTCCCCCCGGAGACCGTAACGAGGAAACTGAAAGAATCCGAGTGGGGGAAGAATAGTTAAGTTAGGTGTGAGAGATACGTACCAAGATGAGGTTGCGAGAGGCGGGTTAGTGCCACCAATGCCGCTTGGGAGAAGGAAAGGTCATCTCGCGTCCGCGTGGGCAACTGGGTCTGCGGTAGGAGGAAATTTCTCGACTACGCGTGCATCGGCATGTCGTAGGAGATTGGGCATCTCAACTACGTGGGAGGGAGCCTGGTTGGCCGGGTTGAACTTCAACAGCAAATGAGTATGCCGTATCAGTATGAGTTGAACCAGAAGAATCGTTGGCAGCAGAACGAAGGGTGGAGATTGAGAAGGAGATCTGGGTGCTGACACTCATAAGGGGACATCTATGTTGGATTGGGAAGTAACCATGACCTGGGCTGAATGGGCTATCGGCAGTACGTCGCGAATGCCAATCGCCAAATACGTAGGGACAGGTCCATAAATCGCCAAAAACGCAGGGAACTGTGTTGGGACAGCTCGGGAAGTCAGCAACTACGCAGGGAAGGCAGGCCACATCAGAAGTTGTGAGCGGTTGAAGATCTTGACCTCGCTTCACGACAGGATGTCGATGCAGAAAGTCTCCATATCGCGGTCACATGAGATGACACAGGAGAAATTCAATTGAAGGCGATGGGAGGTTTGATGATGATTGAGCTCAGCCAGATCAGAAGAGGAGCGTTCATCTCACGTCGGAAAGTCACCAATCAATATCGCAGGGGGGTTTAGTGAGTCTAACCGTGCAACTGCGATCTTCAGACCATGGTTACTTAGTACTGAGGAGAGAAGTCTTTAAAGTCCAGAGTAGTAGGAAGGGTTTATTGTGTACACAACGGAAGAGGAGAATAGATTAACGTGGGAGAGATACGTCCGATCAGTAGGTTGACCGGGCCCAAGTGAGGTCTTAGAGTAGTCGGGCCAGAGGACAGATAGAGGGAGATCTTTCATTGGGTAGGTCGGCCTGGAGATTTTGGGCAGAGAGGCAACTTGCGTCGGGCACGCGTGCAAGCTCCTCATCCGTCGCCTCATAGATGCGAGAACTATGATTGGCTGATCGAGACGTCGAGAAAGCAAATCGGTGAGCGTTTGGGAAAGTGCACTTCGACGCGAGCTAGTCAGCTAGGCATGACCCGCTACAGGTCAACTCAAATCAAGCAAGTTTGCCAAACCTCCCAATAACTAAGTCAGCCTAGTAGGCATTCTGGTGGATTCTAGATGATTGCTTAGGAAATCCTGCTTGGGCAGTCAGCTTGCTGTTCCGTATTGGTGGATTCCATACGAGCGGTAAAGTTGGGCGGGTAATATTGGCGCAAGTGTAATTAACTTCATGGCGCGAGGTGGGGCGTTTGTAGCTCAATTAGTTAGGGCGTTGGCGTTGTGTAAACACTTTCGCTGCTATGCGGGTTCAATTCCCGCCGAACAACGCGAGTTTTTTTCACAATTGGGTCAACGCAAATTAAGCAAACCTTAATACTAACCTCCTATTAATATTGTGTTATATAAAAACCCCGATGAACACTGAGCCGGCGAGACTCACAGTGTTTCAACACGCCAAAAGAATGATCCGTTTGATCTTTAAAGATTGCCAGGCGAGGCTGCGCAAATACCGTCAGATAACTGACCAGGAGAAGACCAGATGCCGTGAGTTCATGGACGCAAATAGCACAAACTGCTTCCGCAGCGAGTGACTGAACAAACTGGAGAACAGATTTCGCAAACTGCATAGTTTAGAGTCGTTAACTGCCATGTGTGCAGCAGTGACTGCAGCCTATAAATATTGTAACTCCCTGTGCATGAAGTACCCGTTTCCGCTGTTGTTTCTGGTGATGCATCCACGACAGAATCCAAAACATCAGGCTAAAAGAGACCTTGTCGCAACGATCACAATTCGGACACTTTTATTGCGAGTCATTAAATCGAGTCCAATGTCGCCCAGACTAGTGTGAGTGTGAAACAGTTTTCTGTGACGTGGTATCCACTAAATCAGTGGTGAACCTTTCCTTTCCAGAGACGTAATGGATCTGATGATAGGGACGAGCGAAAGACCCATTTTATGATTCTTTTGTGATAAGGAATACTTTTACGGTCGGCTAAACAGCGTAGTGGCTAAGCAGTAGGTCTGTCCGGCGCACTACAATCATCAAGCCAAACCCCAAATTGTATGTAAAAGGTCGAAGACACTAGAATGGAGATTTTATTGAGCACAGAAACCCGAGTTGCTGTCTTAGGCACCAGTGGCCACCAAGCTAGTGTTGACTGCGTCAAGGCAGGCCTTAGAGTGCCTGAGAGAGAGGAGGTAGTTGTGTTTACGTGACTTCGAAGCAAGTTCCAGTGGTGTAATGCATCGGCAGAGGGCAGCGGGCATTGAACAAGGAAGTCGGACAGCATTTTTGCCTGTCCGTCAAAACGGGACACCGGAACAGCAACCATCCACAATACCTATAACTTTGTGCCTAGTTCTAGGGCAAGTAGATTTAAGATTATTATGAAGATCGGGTCTAAAGTTATGCAGTAGTCGCCGGTTATTAAGCCCACGGTTAATAGGCCCAGCTGCGTATTACGCCCAAATAAGCTTGGGACGGACTTTTACATAGCAAAATCTGCCGGCTAATAGGCCCAGTCGCCGGCTACAAAGCAGGAAAGAGCAGGAAAGAGCGAGATTCTCATCTCTGTACACTCTACAACGAGGTTTATAGGCATCAGGTTTCGCAAAATTCGGCGATTTCTGGTGCCTGGAGAAGGACATCAAAGAGCACTTGCGAGTGAAGTCTCCTCAAAAACAACTGACATTAGACCGCTGTTTTAAACGTGTTGCAAATCATTTTTTGCCATTACGTAAAATACAGACAGACAGCATTCTTCTCTTGCACATAACCAAGCTCTACACATAATACAGGACGTATGTAATGCATAGTGCCTATCCTGTGTTTGTTAAGCAAGAACTAGGACTCTCCGGTTAGTGCGCCCACCGCTTATTAAGCCCAATTTGGTCTGGGCCCGAGGTGGGCTTAATAA
This sequence comes from Ligula intestinalis, assembly GCA_036362985.1. Lineage (NCBI taxonomy): Eukaryota > Metazoa > Platyhelminthes > Cestoda > Diphyllobothriidea > Diphyllobothriidae > Ligula > Ligula intestinalis. Next base: position 14,023,991 of record JAYGXS010000007.1, on the reverse strand, counting down.
CCGGCGACTACTGTAGTTGGATTTAGGATTATGTTAGGGGTTAAGGTTCGGACTCGTGTTACCTGAAGGGTTTAGATTTAGATTCAGGCTAGGTGTAAGATTAAGGCCACCGTTTACTTTTGTGTTGGGGTTAGCGTTACAATTGAGCCATGGAAATAAGTACCCTTCTTGAGATGTATCATGAGGCCACCTAGGTTTAAGGTTGGAATCAAGGTCAGACTTGGGGGCTAGGGTCAGGAACATAATAAGGTTAGGATTCATGTTAACTTTAGGCTCTAGGTTTAGGCTAGGATTAAAAGTAAGACAACCGCTTAGTTTTACGTCAGGGTAGTCGTTAGAGTTAGTACATGGGAATATTAACCCCTACTGAAGTTCATCACAGGACCATATATTTTGTAGGTGGAGTGGACGGCCATGAAAATTGCTCTTTCCCCTCTTATAACCGCTACAATAATAATGTAAGAAATGATAACAATTAAATACGTGGCAATCTCGATGAACCCGCCACCCCTCAGTGACTTCTGACTGAATCGATTCACAGTGGAATGAACCTCATCAGTATCGCTGCACAAAGCCATCTGCATGAGGGGGCGCTCATATTCACGTGTCTTTCCGACCATCACAGCCAGTTTGGGCTTGTGTACCGTCAACAGCCAGCCGCTCTCCAGACGATGCTAGGACGGCCTGAGGTTCGAACTCGGGTCCAGTTTGTTTAATCTATGATTTTGACCGCGGGCTTACGTCTCACTGGAGGCAATCAAGAGTCCTTGATATTTTTCGAGTTATTTGTGCAAATTGGATAGCAGAGACTTACGCTTTTGTCTAGTTCTCATCCCATGCCTTTACCGAGCTGGGTTTTTGAACGCGCAACTCTCAGTCTCCTTTTCCCAGCTTCTTTCGCTTGTGGCACACTTTTGTCCATCTATTTTCCACGTGTGTCGGTCATTTATTCCTTCTAAATTGGCCTTGTGGTATTTTACCTAGCTTAAGTAAATGTCCGAGATTTTGTTAAGTCGGGCACGTAGTTGATGGGCGTTCGCCGCCCGCCGGCTCCGCCTTTACCTGGGGCCTCATTTCGCGGTATTTGAATACAGCTGTGGCATCTAGTAGTATAGGCAGATACGATAAAAGTGAGATCCGCTGGCCATCGGTGAACATTCATCAACTAGTGCCGGCAAGAAAACGAGCTCGTGGCTCAATGGTTAGGGCGATAGACTCTGATAAAAAGGTCGCGAGTTCGAGGTTCGGCTGGTGTACCACTCGGGTTTGGGTGTGACTGGCCGACGACGGCCAATAAGCCAGAAGTGTCCATTGTAGCCTCCCCTTTCTTTGTCGGCAATCTCATCTGCGTATACTACTAGCTCTTATCATATCCCGTCCGGTTGGAGCCTTGCTGCTACCAGGACCTGCCAGCTTTTTTAACAAAGTGGAAAATTCCGAAAAAGTGGAAATCGGGTGTATCAGGTAAACTTAAGTTTTGCATTTAGAGGAAAACAGTTCATGCAAAAACGCCGAGTAAATAAAGCAGCACGAGTAAAATTACGTTGGAAAATAATCGTTTTGTCAAGTTTTTGAATACTTATTCTTCCATATTACGTGCAATAGGATGTATGGCTGTTACCAAAAAGCCTAAATTTCGAGCATGTATTCAACACGTTTTCACGAGAACTGCTGGTTGATTCTTTCGTTTATGCATCGCTTGACTTATGCTGGACTAAGGCAACCACGTTTTTGCTTGATATACCCCATCGGGAGATCACAGGAGTAATATATTTCTTAAGCTCACTTGCGGACATGCCGGTCAGTGACTAATAAATTCAAATAAAATTGTCGCAAACAATTATAAACGTACCATTTTGTGTACGCTAAGAGTAATTGCCTTCCGCCATATTTATTTGTAATTAGATTGATATTTCTATTAGGAAGATTATCAGATCTTCCTTGAAATTATATTGAAGAGTTTACGATTTTCCCTCGCTTCAGTCAATTGACCACAAATAATGATAATATTCTATATGCTTACCAAAACCTTCAAAATAAGATATATCTTAAAAGCTTTTACGCAAATAACCAGCTTTTAAATTTTTTTTCTCATGCAGCTGTCTTTGCGTGTCATAGTTTCAGAACCACCCAATCATGTGAACTCATTGCCGAGAAAAATGAACGTCCACTACAAAAATCGCGAATGAATATGCTTTAGATTGATTTATAAAAATTCTAAAAAAGTTAGCTCTTGAAAAAAGTTTTACTTATACATTTTGGCATCTGATGTTTGCGTACTTTAATTTTTTTGAGGATAAAGTCAGGATCAGAATGGGAAATTTTGGCCAATAGATTGATTTCCCTAACAACTAGGGATATCTCTTCTATTGTAAATTAAAAAGCTAAATGTTTCATCTAAAGCGGAACACTTTTCGGCATAATTGGTTACTTTTTGACTGTGTTCTACAATAACAAATGCAAAGCAGAGTGGCTATAATATCAACGGCGATTTTTGAAAAAACTGCTTCGCAATGTCCCGTGACAACTCTGTCAAATATTTGTTATGTTAACTGTCTCAAACTTCATATCGATTGTACAATTAATTTAGTTGCCATATACTAATAAAGTTCTCAAACGCATTCCTTGCCTGTAAAATATAATATAAATTTAATAGGGGGTAATGCAAATAACAACTTCAAAAGTTTATTACTCAATTTTATGGCGAAAAACTTGGCAGCGTTGCAAAATATAACTTTTTAAACTTACTTTGCTCTTCTTTTCCAAAATTAATGCGCTATCTCCTAATTGTACTAACCTCAATTTCCTGAACGCAAAACAAAATTTTCCGTTTTGTGAACAGATATAAAGTTTCTGCTCTTCATAAATGTTCTTTTATTGTGCAACATGGACACACAAGAAGTTCTTTTCCGTAGCGCTAAATAGCATAGGAAATTCCTCGGATATCAACCAATGCTGGATTTTGCCCATTTTCGCCTCTATTTTCTCCCAGTATTTCGAGCTGAACGGAAGTAACTTCTAGTAAACAACATTTTGCGCCTCAAATCAACCCAATGAACTCAATAAACAACCTCAAGTGTGAGTTAAATCCTCCAATCCCCAACCTTTCATCAGATATGTAATCTACTGTATAGGGTTTTACGGGTGGGGAACTAGGACACGCAATAGAATACACTTTAATCAATGCTAAATGCATTTTTATTTTACTGTATTGAGATGTGTTGTTGTTTTCTATCTCCTAATCCGTATTATCATTTAACTTATTGCGGAAAAACCGGATTATCAAATTGCAGGTTTCTTAAATTTCCCGAAAAATTGAAATGGTGGTTGGGAGGTCATCAACTACAACTTACCTGAGGTCCAGCTTACCGTTCTAGAGTTAGATTAGTATAGTCCGCGGCGCGAAGCGCCGCACAAAACTTCAATTTACGTGCGGAACAACTTACTCCTAGCGGCCGCGGGAAGCAACTTCGACTGTATTTTTTTTCACTTTACACTTCTAAAAATTTCCTTCTCTGCCTATCCTATTTCCCCACCCCACAAAACTCGATAACCACCGTTTTGCAGGACAAAATGCTGGGACAAGGGGTATATGAGTGGACCCACATACGCTTCTTTTGCCCAGAAATATATCAGATTCAAATGAACCTCTCGCAGCGCATAGCATAAATTTAACCCTCAGGTATCCAATTATATAGGAGATAAACACGAGACTGAGAGATTAAATTCCCTAATCACCCTCCCGGAACTTTCGAAAGAGTAAAAGTGAGCTGAACACAGGGGACTAAAGTAAAATGACAACTCGTAAATGAGACACATTTCTGACAACGGGCATTTAGCATGGGCAGAAGGCGGTCGATAGTGGAACCAAAAACACTACTACGGCTAGAAACATATTGAGTCTTTTATGGGATGTGGTGCAGTTGCGGACAAAACAACTAAGTCGGAGAAACTGGAATACTGCTTAAGATGCGAGCGACCGAACAGTCGGCAGCAGTGCGAGGAAATGACGCTTATGCCCAGGTTATGGCTCATTCGACGAAACCTCAGCCCCACATTCAAAGTTGATGGGGCCAAAATTCTCGCGAGAGGTCACAGCCGTGTGAGTCGCGAGTTATATGAGTCATGGTTCACGGACCCCCACTCCATAAGCAATCCATATTCGGTGCTGAGGTCCAGCTTGACTAATGCAATTCACCACTCGGGGAGCGGACGGGCGAATGCGTCTTCGAACGCTACCGCCAGGGAGCCAGCTGGCCGAGCAATCATCCTGCCCAAATGCAGCATAGGTGATTAAAGTTCGGCAGGTCACGACCCGCACGCCGACCATCAAGCAGTTAACACACAAGCCGGCAACTAACCACGATCGGAAGGAGCCCTTAATCGTCTTAGTTATGCAGTAGCATAGCGACTGTATCCTATAGAAACTGCAACTTTCTACGCATGAATAACCCGTTTCTGCTATCGTCTCCGATGCTGGATCCGCGACGGACTTCAGACGAATAAAGTCCTTGTCCCAGCGGGCACGTCTGCTTCTTCTTTCTCGCATTTATCCTGTCTACAATTCCAGGATCCAAGAGTTGCTTCTAAGGTCCAGGCTTCTGACTAAAGTTCGGTCGGTTACAGTCGTGCATTGTCACATTTTCTACAGCAGCTAGGATGCACGCATGATCAACTTACCTGACAAAAGGGTGGAGGGCGCAAGCGAGCGAGCGAGCTAAGGGGTGCATCACAGACCGGCTGACACGCGCGCGCAAGAGAGAGAGAACGTGTGTCTGGGCGATGTCTCCCGCCTGCACCGCCTCATTCTCGACATGCTTTGGCCTGGATAAACGGTCTCGGGGGGGGATTGGGGAGGTTTCAAAGGTCGTCAGAATGAAGCACGCGTACACGCACGACGCAGCCACCCCATGCAGGTGCGTGTACAAAGAAAATAAAGGTGCTGACAGCAGCAGCAACATCTACCCGTGACGAGCGCCTCTACAGTGCCGTGCCGTGAGGCGCGGTGACTGTGTACGGAGCAGATTTTGGGCACATCGGAGAGGATCGCTACATGATAGAACCGCCGTCGGGTCCACATCGGTGGGGGGAGGGCAGCCAGAGTCTGGTGCACGCTTGTAAACCACCACCACCACTCAGCGGTCCGCAGTTTCTCCCCCTGCCACCCCCCCCCCCCGCAGGCCTCATTTAGTGCTGTTGTTGTTGCGAAAAGCCCCGACCACACCGGACAGCACACCGGACGAGCTGAACCATTTCAGCAGCAATAATAAGTCTAACGAGGAATTTCGATTAGCAAAGCCAACTCTTATCACTACGATATTTCAGGCATGGTTCCTTGGGAGAAGAGATCTTGGGAAGCCCAGAGTGGTAGGAACAGTTTATTCTGTACAGAAGGAGTGGCGAAGAGGAATGAGGAGATTTGACTGTCAGAGCGCGCGTCTGGCCGCGTGTAGGGGGCTAGGTCCGAAATGCTGGCCTGATGCCAGTCACCACATTGATGGTTGTGTCCAGATGGATTGAGGCCAACTTACCATTTGAGGCTAGTCTACTGACGCGGACATCTACTTAAACAGATTGAGGCCAGGAGGCGGAAGCATGGTGCGCACGTTCGCCAGCATTGAGGGTTCGTGTGTCAGTTTGCGCCTGGCCCCAGGGGCAGGCCGAGAACTGTCTTAGCGCGGGGTCCTATGCTCTGAGTGACCTCGTCTGTTGCGTCACACGTTAAGAGGAAGTCGCACTGAAGAGACACTCCGAGTGATCTCCTCCGAGACCGGAGTTCGGGCGATCAAAGAATCCGAGTGGAGGAAGAATAGTAAAATTTAGGGAAGGAAGTACGTACCAAGGGTAGGGTTTGAACAGCTGGTGTTCGTATGACTGGCATGACTGAGTCAGTTTGAAGGGAAGGTTGCGACCGGCATAGTGGTAGGAAGGAAGAGTGTTTTCGTAATTTCGACTTCGTATGCCGGTGATTTGGTACGTTGGTGGGAGAAAAGTGAACTTACGTGATCCCGACTATGTTTTCTAGTGGTCACGACATTAAACAACCACGAGGCAATCGATAAATCCATCCGAACCGTCTGTTAGTTTTTGCGAACTTTCAGTCGTAGAGAAGTACATCGGCGGGATAACAGGATCAACAAAATAGGCGAAAGTTATCTGGAGCGTAAGCCAATCAACTATCAGTGACACACGTCTGGCAGTGACCGATCGGAGCTCTGTACGCCGGAGCCAAATCGATTGATTAATTTCCAGACTTCCATTACTTACCGGCTCATCTTGTTTTTGGCGTGGGCGAGCACATTGATAAGTGTGAAGTTGAACTCATGGCTCGTTTCGTAGATGGGAGCAGCTACCTGCGCTAATTCATCGCTCCATCACACAGAGGACTTATGTATATCTTTGTGTGATTTGGGCATGCGTTCAATGTGACCTGTGTAGTTACAAAGACAGCTTAGGCATGGGATGTTTCACACTTCCCCAGATGGCTTTTTGGAATTTAGCCCGCCTTTGAGAATGGACTTGCAAACTTGAGTTCGCATTGCTGCAGGCCTGGTATATGGTCAACAAAGTGAAGCCACGCCGACGGCCATTGAACTTTGTCATCTCTTCTTCCTTCCTGAAAAGCCGGCCTTTGAACCACGATGAAAGTTTAGGTCTGCCGATGGTGGGTGAAGACTTTCAAGGAATCTGTGATATTGAGTATACAATTGCTACTTATTTTGTCGTAAGTACACAAAGTAACATGAAGTAAAGTTACGCTAAACGAAGTAAAATCAAACTGTGCAATTGGACACATCGGCTCTCTGCAGTAATGAATTCGGGTAGGAAATTGCGTCTGCTTACGCTCAAATGTTTATAGACGCTATTATAGCAGCATACACGCACAGGTACACAGGCACAAATTAATTTGACGCACGTGCATGTGCACTAATTTCGTACGAGAATCCAATCTGATCCGTGTACACTACTTTGCCAACATCGGGCTAGGGCAAACAACGTCATGCTGAGAAGCGTTGGGACTGCTTGCGGTCTTATATATTTCCCGACGTATGTCAGGCACGCGAAAGGTGGGTTCGTATGCTACGTTCACCACCGGGCCCATACTTTCACACCTAATTGGTCGACTTGCCGATAATCTGGTGCCCTTGCATATGATAATACAGTGCAACATTAACTAAAGCACATCTTACGCGTTGAATGTCGAAAAGTCGAAGATTCAGCAATGCAGTTGGCGATAAAACGTAAGCTTTCGATAAATTCTCATCGGGCCATTAGATTGATATGGGAACGCGGTCAAAGGTAAACATGCGATCAATTAAAGTAGTCGCCGAAACTCACGCATGCATGCGGCCTAATTACGTTCGTAATTGCATGCAAATGAGTTGAGGGCCGATAAGAGAAGGCTGATTACGCGAGGAGGGTTAAGTGGAGTCAGTTGAGTGAAGGAGGAGGAGGGAGAAAAAGAGAGCGCGGACGAATGCATGCAGCTAAGTGGTAGTGAGCCATGCCAGGCGCGGTGCTTGCAGGAGGTGCCTTTGTGCGCAAAAGACCGACTTCCTGCACCGGATAGCCGTTGCTTCTGCTGTTACTAGCAGACGCTGACCCAGGGACTTGTGGTAGTTTTTGTGGGACCTTATAAATCACCCAGAAGGCTTCATTGGAGCTCGCATGGTGTGTAAAATCATCAATGTGCGCGCGAAAAAGTGCTGATTATGCTCTTGACTTCACCTTTTTCAGTCATGGCGGAGGTTTTACCTTATTCTGCTGGATAGGCGTCGACTCGTACGACCAATATAACGCGCTGCAAAGGAGCAAGTAAAGGAGTAGATGCAAATGAAGGTGGTCTGAGTTGGTAACCTTTCCTTGCCTTCCCCATGTAAGACCGGGCTGGTTGAGAATAATACTTGAAATTTGGCTGATAGGAAGATTCTTGACACGGCTTGCTCATCACATCTTTTTGGGAGTTCACTTGCCGGAGCCCCTTGAAAGGGGAATTTGAGGAATAGCGTCTTCTTTTTCATCACATCTGATTCCACCACATGTGATGAAAGGGTAGTGGCCCCCAGCAGCCCCCTGCAACCCAAGATCAGCCGCTGATGCATGGCACCTTTGGCCTGCACACCCACCGTCGCCTGGAATCAGGTGCTAACTGTCGTTGAGCGACACCTCACCGCGGCCGCACGGTCGCGCGCCCATGCCAACATTGCCCATCTCAAGGTCGCGCCACGACCGCTAGTCTAGACATTAGCTGCGTGATTGGCTGTCATAACAAAGCATGTGCCGACATTTCGACGATTCCCGACGCTCTCATCACTCCGGAATTGATACCCTTGCAACCGGACTGCTGTCAGCTGAGAGTCAAAACTCTTTCTGCTTATTCTCCGTTCCTTTGCATACAGAATAAACTATTCTTACTATTCTGGCCTCCACAGACTTTTCTTGCATTTCCCATGAAGCTGTGGTCGGAAGATAGCAGTTGCTAGGGTTTAACTCACTCAACCCCCTGCGATAAAAGTTCAGCAGTTCAAGGTCCACACGCCGCTTATCAAGCAATTAGCGTATAAGCTGGCAATTATCCTCGATAGGGGAGTCGTTTATTTCATAAGTATGCGGTATCATAGTGACTATATCCCACAAATACTGCGAATCCCCGCGCATGAATTACCCGGTTCTACTATTGTCCATGCTACTGTCCCTGATGAAGAATCTGTGAAGGACTCAGAAACATCAGGCAAATAAAATTCTTGTTCCAGTGATCGTATTTTCATTTCTGACCACGTTGGTTAGTCTGCCAGATAGGTCTACGGATAGCTGCCTTTCTGTTGTGAAACAATCATAACGTCTGTTGCATAGCAACTTCGAGAAACCGAGCAAAGAATTAAAAGTCTTAACAGTGTTCTTAAATCAAATATAAAAGCGGGCTTTTTTATTAAAAATTTTACGTACCGCTGGTGTTCTCGCCGGTCTAACTCCAAAAGATGGATTTTCCTTTCTTCTTCCAACTGTGAGCAGTCCTCTTCAAATAGTAATACAAATGTTCGGAACCCTGCTGGAGGCTTAATAAGTAGTTGTAAAGCATTCATGATATCTTCAGTATCCATTGACTTGTAAAGTATGACAGTGAGATTGGCATCGTGCGCCACTCCACAGAACGCTAGCATTTGGCTTCGTTGTAGGTGTGCACCATCGAAAACCAATTCGTAATTTTGTCTGGTCAGTGGACAAAAACGACTCAGCTCTTCTTTCAGATCGCGCACAGTGGCCCTTATATTGACCGAGGGCCAAGCCTCGATTCCAGACGGCAAAATTATAGTCACCGCACTATCCCTTCTAAAGGCCAACGGAAGTCTGAGGAATAAGGAGGAGCCATTCTTGACGCCGTACGCCTTCAGCTGGAGGGAATCTTCTCCCCTGGAATGCTTTGATCGTGTTTGACCGTACACTCTACACTCGAGACTATTTCAGGGTCCGAATAGGGCAGTTTAAAGTTTCCACAGCGCTTGCATAGAATGTTCAGCATCCAGGACGTTTTTGTCATGCAAATTAGATCTCTCCCACAGTGGCGCTTGAATGAAAGTAGCAGTAATCCGAGCGTGTCTCTGTCTGCATCTCTCATAGAACGGTGATCATGAAGCGAACCTATCGGAAGAGGAGCAGGCCTAGCAGACTCCTTATCACGCTGTCCGGATGACTCGTCCCACGGATCGCACACGTGATG
>JAYGXS010000007.1:13960586-13994273 GCA_036362985.1 Ligula intestinalis | reverse complement strand
ACGGAGGCCGCATGTCTTTTCACAATTGGGTTAACCGAATTATCCAAACCTACCAAACACTCCAAATACTACTGGGAATCATGGAGTCGTGGAGGGCTGGAATCTTTCCACAGATTTAGTTAAGCATGAAAACAAAGTTAGTGTCAAATGTGAACTCAAAATCATAGGTATCAGTGGTAAGGCTTTCGTGATTTCTGTGCACGAAAAATATTATGTCTATATTACAGTGTAGTTCGCGTAATTGTAAAACCATTTGAGAAAATTCTAAGAAGTCCCCTTCAGAGATTTCAACGTTTCGATGTTCCGAAACTCCAGGGTGCCCCACAAAATACCCCTAAGTTTGTGATTGTTACGGCGGCCGGACCGCCCATGCTGTCACGATCGATGGCGGAGAAAACAGAACACCTGGGGCACATCCGAAGTGAAGCCGCCCCCGTTGGTTCGCACCCGCATTCATGTCGCCCACGCCATGTTCCGCTCAGTCGTGAGGATCACCCACACAACGTGGGTGGTGGTCGCAGAGGAGAAGGTTCTAAAATGCCCACCTGCGCACCATATGCCAGGAATATTCTGGAAAGACGTGTAGACCCATGCCACAGCTAAGCAATTTCCAGCGCGAGGTCATCGTCCTATTCCGGAAAGAACATCCAACATGAGGGTTGCAGAAATGTCGGAACATTTTGCCTAAATTTTTTGGTGCCATTACAACTGACCAGTTTAGAGGTGTCGCGGCGCCATTCAAACAAGATGGATCACCTGTAGCAAAGGTGCGTAAGCCTGGTAGTGGCACTTCTTGCAGGCACGATTCCCCAACAAGGCGAACAGTCTTGGAACTTGCCGTAACTCCACCAGATCATCACAGAAGACATTCAAGTCAACGTGAAATTTGTAAAGAACTGGGATTTTCAAAAGGGTATGTGCACAGAACAATTGCAAAATCCAATTTAAAATGTTTTCGACGTATTCAATGCTATGTTTTAACTGAAGCACACCAGCAAGCTCGAAAGACAAAGTGTGATGCCATGCTTCAGCGCTTCGGTGAAGGAGAAAAATTGAAACAAGTGTGGTTCGCAGATGAATCATCATTCTGCTTGTCCGCACCACTGAATAGGCAAAATGAACGAATATATCGTGTAGTGGAAGTCAAAACTGATATTCCTGATGAAGATTTGCTGGTGGAGATAGACAAGCAGCAACAATCTATCATGTGCTATGGTGCTGTTTCCTGGCAAGGCAAAACAGACCCCTATTTTATTGAAGGAGATGCTGCTGGGCAGGAAGGTGTTGCACCGAGTCGGAGAACGAAAAAAACTGTAAATCAAGTTGTTTACAGAGAGGAGATGTGCCCGCAGATGTTTACAGATATGGATCAAGTAATGCAGGGAGAACCCTGGACGTGGCAGCAAGATGGTGCAAAGCCACACACTGCCAATGACACTGTCGCCTGGCTCCCGGTTAACACTCCAGATTTCATCACACCCCAGCAATGGCCATCCAAGAGCCCTGACCTGAATATAATGGACTTTTGCATTTGGAGTGTACTCTTACAGGAGGTTCAGAGACGAAGAATAGGAATCACTGATATTGAGTCAATAAAACATGTGTTGATGGACACATGGAACAACATCCCTCTTGATGTCATTCGTCGAGCAGCTCAGAGCTGGATGGATCGCTTACGTCGCTGTTCTGCAGTTAATGGACAGCACTTTGAGCGGTATCTGTAACTTGTTATTAGGTAACAGTTTGTTAATGACACAATAAAGTTGTAAGTTATAATTGTAATCAATAATTTTTATTTTTATAACAGTATAAACATTATCATAAATTTAGGGGTTTTTCGTGGGGCATCCTGTAGTTCCAGCTAATGGCAACTAACATGATTTAGCAGAACTTGACTGGGGGCAACAGGCTATATAAACTATACAGGTGTTCTCAATCTTCGTCAGAAAACTATGATGAGGAGCGTCTATGCGTGCGTTGGTCTACTGCTTTGCATAGCAGCAAAGCCTCTGATAAGACGTAAGCATTTTTTTAACGTGTGTTTGTAAAAAGTTTGATTTACTTTGTCAATACAAGTCGAAACTTAATTACAAACATTTGTGCTATTGATTTGTGTTTCACTTTTGAGTATTATCTACATATTCCGCGTTAAATTACCAAAAGGAAGGCACTCGCTAGAAGAAGCTTCCGTCGTTTTTAAGAAAAAACTGATTTCCCCAAGGCACTGATTACGCATATGGAGACAGAGAGTTAAAGTATTACAGATACTGACATTGTATTCTGTGAGTAAAGTAACCAAGTCAGGTTGACAGTAAGCTTGAACTTTCCTTTATATTCCTCTTCACGGCCAGTTGCGTACTCAAAACTATTTTTTGGGACACCAATTTAACATGGGAGGAAAGAAAGCAACGTTTATTCCTCCTCGGACGACCGCAAAATGAATGTTAATATGTAAAATATGCGGATGACATATCTTCAGGTATTCAATGATGGCTTGGACTAGGTCTCAGAATGGTCGCTAGCCAACGTTCTTCTACTGAATAACTAGAAGTCAATCTGGTGCATTTTCCGATTGCAACTCTCTCCCAGTATTGAATCCTTAGACATTCTGCCTATTGAAGTATACTCTATGCGGTACCTTGGCTTTGTTCTGACATCTAATCATTCATTTACTCTTCATGCTGAAACCCTCTTTATTAAAATTAGTAAACTTCCACATCATATCCACCGCTTACGTTCAACTCACAAACCTCAATTCCTAATCTGGCGACTTATAGATGCCCGCATATTCCTCAGTCATTCTCTACTGCTCTTCGGTTATTTTTATAGGCTTGTCTAACAAAGACCTGTTGATGTTTACACGTATTCTCCGAATACTTTCTTCAGCTGCCGGTGCTTCTTATGCTTTTGTTAGCTGATAGTATAATACAGCGACAATTTACAATTTGCTGATCGCATTCTTGTTGAGGCCGCTCATCCCCGCGCCACTTGGACCGGAATCCAAAGACTTCGTCAGTGCAAGAATTGTCGCAAGGGCCCCAGAGCCGGCTTCGTCTGATTCAGCATCAGGGCGCTGATTGGTCCGACCAGTCTGGAGTGCGTGTGTGCGCCCCAGTTGTGCGAGGGCCAAGGTTGCGCGTCGAATGGGTGCATGGACCATCGCGCTGGGTCGAGCACGTCTGGGCGACTAAGGTTGGCACTGCAAGACCACGTCTTTGGCGTCTCGCATTTGGAGGAGGTGGGCTGTAGAACCACCACGCACCTTCAAAAGTAAGCGTACTTCTCTCTCTCATTCCTCTCTCTGTCTCTCTAGAAATAACTCAACTCTTGTGCGCATAACGGAACACTGAGCCCCGATGTAACCCAGGCCGTGGAGCATTTGCTTAAGGATGTCAAGCTGCCCTCAGTTGCCAAAACCTATACGTCAGAACTGCGTGCACAGGTGCATTTTGAAGTTCATTCAAAGCCTAACGCTGATGTACGCCGGATATCCAGGTACATGAACTAGCGGCAACCAATACTTTTTGAATGCAACGTAACCTTCATTTTCATTGTGATGGCTATTAATATTCTGGTGAGTTTGAAAATGGGCATATATGTGTGCAAGCCTTTACTAACTTTTGTTATATGTACAAACATCTGTGTCTAAATCATTGTCAAACATTAAACAATTACATAATATCTTATAGAGTCCGCTGTCTACAGGCGATAGCCTTGAAGAAACAGACGCATTTTCGCCTTGGAATGTGTCCCTGAGACTTCTAGTCGAGCCGACCTGTGAGTACGTCAACACTATGGAGTATGCTTTCCCAGAATTCGAAGATACTCAATCCTTTCGAAGACAAATATATTTCCCTCAACATGGACCATAAGCATTCTGCATGATGCTGAAACTTTTCTACACAAATCTTTTTCGACTATCATGCCTTTGTCTTGCATTCATTCAGTTCCACCTTGGATGCTCCTTTAAGAAAGCTAACCTTGATGACAGTGAGATTGGGAAAAGGAATAATGCGTGAAATTCGTTTCTTTGAAAATAAAAAAATCAATATACAAGCTCGAATTTTGCCTGAGTGACTTACTGGAGGTCGAGACTGCGCCGAAATTTGAGAGTACGTCGACCTTTCTGGATGCAGTTCGTGAGTATGAACGGGGATGGCTCAGTTTTTATTTACATCTAGGAAAAAAATCAAGTGATAAAGGACACTAGCTCTTTGCATATGGGTGAATTTTGAAAGATGTAACACATAGTCTGGTTTAGAGATAAAAAACTGACACAATCGATGTGACCGCATTAAGGCGCGCCATGGGAGACCATAGGCTGGGAGAGGATGAGAGGAGCGATTAATCTGTCTCGCTAGGTCACTCGTGGAGACTCCGGTCTCTAAATAGTCTGTTGGTAGAAATAAATAACGAAGTCACGCAATGGTGATAGTAGTTGTTTTAATAGTGTTATTGATGTATAAGCTTGTTTTGTTAACCAAAATGAGTGTTCTTATAGCGTTCGTAGCTTAGAGGCCCCTTTGCTAACCAGTAGGAGTTTATCTTGTTCACGTTTGTTCTATTGCGTGCTTTTCGCCTATATGTTAAGTTCACTTAAACAATTACAAATGGCTTTATCTTATTTCCTACTGCACACTTAGCACGCATTAAATAAGCATAACCTGTTTTTTGTCAACCATTAATCCTTTACCCATTATATCCGTCACACATTTGAGCTAAGAAACTTTGCCATTGGGCAGCCCCACGATTTATTCCCACCGCTCTCTCATAACGAACTACTTCCCTTACACCTTGTTCGTGTGCTAGTGCCAACTACTCCTGAAGAACCCTCGCTTCAACAAAAGATACATTATAGACCCTTTGGACTGTCGTATAAATCATAGTTAGGAAGGGTGAATTCGCTTTTAATCGTTAAGATCGATTTGAAAATTGTGAAAGATGCTTAGATTTTTCTCCATCCTCACTGATTTCTAATTTGTCGCTTGCCTTCGGTAGGGGGACTGGGTCCCGATTTCGTGTGTTTGTTCGTAAGTAGTTATCGAATAATTTCGGATTTGCAACTGTCAGGTTCAACAGGTCTTTTTCCAAATCTTAGCGTGTCCCGAGATAGAGGAGGCTATATTTTAAAGGTAATATCCAAATTTTTCAGCAAAAATAGCTCCATTCACGGAGAGCAAGGGATGAGGTAAAGTAAAAGGTAAAAGGTCACCAAATACTCAAAGTTAAAGGTTTGCACGATATCCACTTCTGTTACGGAGACAGGTCGGCTTTCAACTTCTAAATTTTCGTTTCTTTACACGTGAGGTAGGAATGAGATTACAGAGGGCTGTTATGCCGATGAAGGCAACACGTATGACGGAAGACTTCGCAGCCATTAGTTCAGAATGGAGAGGGTGCACGACCTCACTAGGGATACGATTAGCAAATTTCTCGACCGTTTTAAACTGTCGCTGTATTAAAAGGTCAGCTATGAAGCACATCCTGAAGACAAGTCACTTTACGAGGCTCCTCTGCGCTTAATATTTGTAAACGGATGTAGGATTGCTATCAGCGAAAGATTCCCTCCACACTCTTTGCTGTTTATTCACTTCCTTATTCAACGCTTGAGTCAGCAACTAGGGTCTGTTGTTAAGCTTCTTCTGTGAAATCGGACAGTGGTTTCCGAGGAGAGTATGTAATAACTCATTGAATCATTCCCAATCATCGGCTATATTGCCGGAAAAAGCCGATTCCCAATTTGTGTTGTAAATTTCGGCCTTCATTTAATCAAATTAACCACGCCATATATTTCTTCTAACTCCAGTGGGCTGTTCATTTACAGAAAATATTGAATATTTCCAAAGAAGTGCCACGTGATCACTTCGAATTAGAAGAGGTAGACATTGCACCTCGTCGGTGTTATCCAGTGATTTCGTGTGTACCGGGTCCAAGCAGTTTGAGTGCTGTCCCTCACGCACTTTGGTGGGAAATAAGGCGTACTTAGTGAGAACTGAACTGAGTGTCAGGTCCAGTAAACGCCAGTCGAACGCTGGCTCTGGACCACTTGCGTATGTCGAAATTCACTCGATGAGCGGAGGATTGAATTCGCCCATAATCAAGACTTCAGGCTGCGCAATTAATCTCGCTTACTCCTCTAGCAGACTAGCATCAGCTTCGGGAGCGCTTTTTGGTGGTCAGTAGATGGTAAAAATTTTAAGACTTGGGGATTCCGATACACACAGGTTCCGGCACCACACATAGGAATCCATTGGGTTTTTCGAAAACCCATCCAGCTGTGTTTAAAATACATTTTTAAATAGGTTGCCTAATGCATCTTTCCCGGAAAGCAGTAAAGCCTCATTAACAATCCAACCACAATCATTTTGACGTACTGCCTTGAGATATGACAGATCTTATAATGCAGAGTTCTTTTCCACAAGGAAGCTTCTGTTTGAGGAATTTTCATTCAATTTATCTGTATGAGTGCAAATTACGGAATCAAAGTCTAGATACTATAATAGCAGATGTGGGCGTTTATATTTTAATTTGGTTTTGCACGGGGAATCAAATGTCGCTCAAACTAATTCCCTAAGCCAGAAAAGCAGGCAGAGTATTGCACAGTAAATTTGCCTGCGATTTTATTCAACTGTTAGCTGATAGTAAAACACAAAGTCGGTATGACGACCTGTAGTGATTTTGTTCCTCGATACATAAAAACGCTATTGAAGTCAGACAGGACATCGTGGCACGCAGCGTGGTCTTTAAGCAAACTTTATTCGTACGGTTCGTTTCGTCTTGTATTACACTGCGGAAATGTAACTTAAATATTTAGAGTTTAGTACCTATTAGAAAACATTAGATAAAAACAGTCTTTCCAAAGAATGGTATGTTGTGGATTTAAGCTTGTTCTAGTAGCCGCGTGAGGTTTTCCACAATTGTGAATGCTCCGCCTATCTAACATCCCATAATGGCTCTATCCTGAGCCACCATATAGATTTGATCGAATCGGCAGCCAAAAGGTAATTT
This sequence comes from Ligula intestinalis, assembly GCA_036362985.1. Taxonomy (NCBI): domain Eukaryota; kingdom Metazoa; phylum Platyhelminthes; class Cestoda; order Diphyllobothriidea; family Diphyllobothriidae; genus Ligula; species Ligula intestinalis. Next base: position 13,987,265 of record JAYGXS010000007.1, on the reverse strand, counting down.
TATATTTTATTTTCTACTAGCGCGGAAGCCCGGCTTTGTCTTGGGCTTATTACATGTTGTTGAACCTTAGGTAGGCAAACCGTATGTAAGAACCTCTTAAAATGATTATGTCCAGTTAAGTTCAGCTTTATTAGAGAAATTCATAGGTAAATACCTTTGAACTTCCACTTTGTACATAGCTATGATGCAGAACCTGTGGCGCTGCCAGAAATGGATCAGCGTTGGGTAGGGGAAGACAGTAAAAAAACTCCCTAGGCATTTTCCATAAGTCAAGTTTCGAATGCCGTTTTGCGGGATTTTAAGGAGAAAAACTGTCCAGTGTGTGGCTGGGGCCGGGAGGGGGGTGACGGTGTATGTAAATCGGATGTCCTGCTGCTGAAAGTGTTGGAATCATGTCAGGAGGAGGCCATCGCGGTTGAACAATACCCTAATGGTTACATGAGGGGAAGATCACGATGGCCATGAGAACATCACCGAGTACCGGAGTTGAGCCCATCGTACCCCCTTGCTGAGTACCGGGTCTGCCGACCAGATATCGAAGCACGGGAGCCCAAAGATCGTCAACAGTTATTCTAAGCAAACAAAGTACTCAAAAGTAGCGAGCCGTATGGTTTTTAAAGGAAATTTCTGCCAGAAAAGTTTGGTGGCGAACCTAACTTGCTGCCGAGCGGCAATGTAATTAGTCTAGCATCATTACAAATAACATCTTTTTTCATGCTTGTCCAACTGCATCACAAACGTGTCCACAGGTGGCATTAAAATATGAGCGATTAAATAAGTATGTGAGCGGCGGAAAGTGGTAAATGTGGGCATTAGGAGAGCAGAATTTTGAAATTAAACAATAGTGAGAAATACGGGATCATGAGAAGACAGGAAATAAGGATCAATACGTACCGTAAGGTGATGGAAGGAGTAGCATTCGCAAGTAAAAGCATTCTTGTTGAGATGGGTGAACAGTGTAGATTCTACCCATTTTCACATCATACTTGATGCCCGGATGTCCGTCAACTGAAATACCTACCTTTCGTCGGGCCCACATGTTTCGATTCCATGCGTAGTATGAGGGGACCTCAATATACAAGTGTCTGGGCAAACGAATCTTGCTGGCACAATTTGAAGTAGCAGTCAAGGTTGTATCTTTAGGATTCTGAAACTGATCCAAGAAGAATCCTTTCGTATAGTAAATCCGTTGTTCATTTTCCAGGTGGACGTTTAAGTTTTCGATGGCCGGAAAACGGTTATGGATATAAAAACCAAAGATTCTCCAGAATGCCTCATAACTGCTGATGTATCTGCTCATTTCATACTGGGTATTCTCATCATTGTTGTTACGGCGGTTGAGGGAGTACATTGCGGCATCGGATCCTTTGTTGATGTACTTATAGACGTACTTGATGGACTTCGCTGAGTTGCAAAATTCAACATTGATGTGGGCGTTGAATACTTTTGACAGCGGTTATCAATTACCACACCACCGTTTCGCCTTTCATTGATAAATGCTTCGAATTCGCCAATCTCAGGTTGTCGCCTTCTCTAGAGAGGGTAACTATCTTCATCAGTCTGATTTACATCTAGGAATCGCTTGGGATATCTCTTGGTACATTTCCCATCCTTCATGCAAGGGCTGTTGGGATTTGTCTGACCGCATGGGCCATGCACCATTTGAGATTTGATCGTTTCAAACAGGACAGGGTCAACGGATCAGTCCGGCAACTCTGCGCATATAAATTTTTCGACATCGGAAGAGTGCAATTTTTCCTTTAGCCAAACCAAAATGTGAGCGTGGTGTAATCCTCTCTTTTGCCACTCAACAGTGTACATGTGACACTGAACATCACCAAAAAGTTTGAATTTTGTGGTGAGTCTCATCATGGTTTTCAACTAAAGCTGGAATACCCGCGTGCACAAATCATGGCAATCCTGCGGCTTTTGACCAGGGAACAACTCATTAGTAATTTCAGGCCACGATGGGTTGCAGGTAAACGTAATGAATAGGCCCGGGCGACGAAAATGCCTAACGTAAACCAACGCATCTTGGGTTTTCTCATGCATATAGCGAGGAGACCCAGTGTGGCTTGATGGCAAGATGAAAAGTTGACCACGAACAGCATCATGACCACCATCAGAAAGGATATTGTCACTAAAGAGGATGTAGTTGTCCACGCAAAGTTCCTTCTGTTGTGCGCGGAAATAGCAAAGGCGTTCTGTTTCCATTTTGGCAAACATATCAACAGCAAATTGAAGGAACAATGTTTTGAATTGACAAAGTAGGTTGAAAGTTCGTTTCCGAATCATAAAATGATATGAGTAGAAGGCTTTACAACTTACTGTTTTACGGCTGCCAATTTGAGGTATACCGAAGCAGTAACCGTCTTCACCATTAACATGCATGAGAGGGTATTGTAAGGCCTCGTATGAAAGGTGTGTCTCATATATCCTTTGCAGCCTATCGTCTCTCCTTCTCAAGGCAATATTCCTGTTGCCGTGCTGTGTTTCCTACATGATGACGGCCACCTCGTTGCATGCTGGAGCATTAAAGCTTCGTTGGTGTTCTCCACGAGGACGTTTATCGGCATCTGTGATAATAGTGAAGTCAATGGAAACGTGCATCTCCATGGCGGACTTGAAACTGTTGACGTAGCTGTTGCGCTGGTGTAGCATGTCTTGAGGGACCGTATTATGTGATGCTTTAAGCCTGGGTACACTCGGGATCGGCTTTGAGCCTGTAGGTTGATGCCTTCTACGAAGTATATTTATAGAAATTTCGGCTCGCCATCAGGAGGAGGTAGCAACGATCCCATCCGGTGGCAAACTTGGCCTTCCACCTTAAAGGTAGGCATAAATCCAACCTCACGAACAACGTTGGCACCAAAGGAGGTCATTCGAAACGCACCGTTATATTTTCTAATATTCGAAAGAAAATTTTTCGAGCAAGCAATGTTTGAAGTATTTCTGGTGGTGGGGGAAGTTATTTAGTAGGACTACGCCGTTGGAAGAGCACATGCCGACTGTCTCACCAGTTCATGTTTTCGCCTGACAATGTCCGCAAACTTCCACCATCTTCCCAATGGAGACATTTACATCTTCCGCATAACCAAGACTAGGGTTGTAATTAAGTGAGGCGTTGTTCCACACTTGAGCATTTATGGAAGCAACCGACGGGCCAAAGTCGCCAAACCGTATGAGAATTAGTTGCGAACTGGAGTTTTCAGCATCGGTTGGGCGTTGATCCGCTCTCTGTGATGCTTGCATAGTCAGACGTGCACTTCTACGTCTGGGTAATTCGTTTTGCCGACGTTGTGAATCTCTTAACCTACCTAGCTCTCTATTTCGCAGGGTTTGGACCTCAGTTTCTTGGGAGAGGTTAGTTTGATGGCGAATCGCGTCTTCGCGTCTTCTTTGCAGCATATGATCTTCGCTTTCTTGGGAGCGTCGATATCGCTGACGTATGGCATAAGTCTCCAGGCGAAGCCGTCTCTCTGCTTGTGTTTCTTGCGAACGTCTATTAACATCGGCAAGTCTCTTCTGTTCCTTCATCTGAACTTGTGTTCTCGCGGCTGCTCTTATTCCTTTTCTACCTAATGAGGTAGAACCTACAAATAGGTTATTATTTTGAACAAAATAACATATGGTAGAAAGGAAGTAAGTTTAAAATGTTACCTTCAGTCACCGGCCCATCATCGTTTATCGAGTTGTTTGTGTTCACAAAATGTCTGACGGCATCACTGTTGTCCATAATGTTAGTTTGTAAAGGTTTGCTTGAAAGAGAAGGGATTTATGTGGTAGGCCATTCAACCTAACCGCAGAGCTAGCCGCATCGCTGTGGAGGGAGGCGGGGCGTTGTTTCAACCGGCCGCGATAACCTACGCGTAAGTACAGGGGGGGTCCAAGTGATAGTAGGTCAAGGGGTTTACGGTCAACCCATCCAGTAGTAGCAAAGTGGGAAGAGGGAGAGAGAGGTGTAAAGGAATCATGAGCATCAGATTCTAGTCATAATTGGGGACCAGCAAAATGGGGGTGGGGGAGGGGGAGAGAATGGGGAGTCCCACAATTCGTTAATGTCGTCCCGTGGTCATCGTCTCGAGTTTTGTTGGGGGGTGTGAGGACGCAAGGTGTCGACGTCTTGAGACGGTGTTGGTAGCCTTTTGATGCTTGGTTTACGGTCAGTCAGTTTAAAGCAGCTGTGAAAACACGGTTATAGCCCTTGTAACATTGGTGGGGGGATGACGTATCAAGCGGCCGCAACGACCTGGAAGCGACGACCCCTTCCCCACCCCCGCGCACCCCCCGTGGCGTATTTACATCCGCCTGTCACGTCGGCAGTCAATTACAGTGGCAGCAGGCTAAATGCCGGCTGCCCGTCGTCGTCGTCGCAGCCAACAACGGGGTGACAGCGACATGATCGGTGAATCCTCACGCGCACGGAAGAATGAGACGTCGCCGCCAAATTCAGGGCTTGAGGACAAAGACAGAGCAACGTAGAGACAGACACGCACAGGCGATCGAGTACGCGTGCCAACGAAGTGAGCGCGGTACTAACACACACGCGTCGAAGGCGCAGAAGGCAGTTCGAGCTGACTCCGGCGACCAATGATAACGGAGACGCACAGAGAGACAGTCATTAATTTTATTAAGTATCCAGATAGAGCTGTAATCCGCAAATCACAGCATTCTGACTGTCAATCAGTTGCAGGATTCATAATGTTAATCCTCGGAATGTCGACTCTGCAGCACTAAATTCCAGGGAAAACCGTTGTTTTATTGTATTATAGGTCGAAAAATACACTGATCAGTTCATTAGCCAGTGTGCTTGTTATCAATTTCAGTCACATTGTGAACACATTTCACAATCTTAGGTCGTCAATTCATTTATTGTTCGAACAAAGGTCTGGGAGCATGCATTTACCGCAAATCCATATTAACAGCTGTAACAGCGTCATCAAAACAAAGCACCCCTAGATTCTGGGTTCCTCTAATTACCGATGTCCCCAACTTTCCCAACCCAACATGCCTGCATTCAAACAAAATAATTCCACGAAGGACTACGCTGTGTAGTTTGTGAAGAGGGCTTGATTAGGAATGCCGTAAAAGACATTTTGAAATTTATATAGATGACGTGCAGTTTAATGTCTTCATCGTTCAGATTGTTTTTAGCGGTTAAATGAACGCAACATATACGTAATGCAAGAACAACTCTTATCAAAACATTCCTTATGGCTTAAGTTATTTAGTATGCCACGTTCTTTAAGCGTTTGCGCGTGGTTCGACAGTGGCTGGGGAGGGCACTGGGATCTGTCTCTTTTACTTGACCAGAACTTCCTCCTGAAAGTGGGAATCCCCAGGAAATTGAACGAGGACAATGGTTCAGTTGCTCAACGCACCATGACAGATATCTGATCGCGATTATCATAATAAGGGACGGTAATTGTAAATTTGTCCGTGGGAGTTAGACAACTACATTTACGAAACTAATGTATGCATTTTATTTGACGTACAGTTGGTAGATAAACTCATGCAATAAGTTCAAAAACGTAATAAAAGTCATTTTGTGCAAAGTCAGCTTACGCGGCGTGCCCCCAAACTAACAATGCAGTAAAGCTAGAACTATAAGTAAAGAAAACATCAGAGTTTGGTTGAGCAATTACTATTTACTAGCACAGAAAAATGTAATTTTCACCAAAATCTGCGAACTCAAGAACTGGCAATATGAAAAGATACTGGTCCAATGTGAAATAAAAGTGTGTTTAAGGCATGAGAATGGAAAAGGATGGTAATATAATACAGAATAAGTACAAATACAAATTTTTTATAAACTATATGTTTTCCAATAACATTTAAACTTGCACTAAATGTGTCAGAAATGGATGTAGTCACCTTAGGTACAGTTGTTTCCGAATTTTGAATCTTCGGACTCATTTCAGTTTTTAATGCACAAAAAGATTCTTGCGTGCTTTTTATCAATTTATTTTGACAATTGCCAAAAGATTTTATATCGAAATCACATCCCGGCTGTTGAGCGGAATAAAAATACATTGACGGCCACACACGGATAGGTTGGCTGTTTACTAAAAAGTTAGATTACGGTTGTACTTGTAACCAAATTCATACCATCTTGTGTATGTTGAAAAAAATTCCGTTTGTCACATTAAAAAAAATTATTTCGAGAGTTTGAGTGCGACGAGCAGCAAACTGTTTTGGAAATGCTGCTGAACACTTTGCGAATCTTGTAAGTACACTAACCTCAATTTCATGGACGCAAAACAAAATTTTCTCTGTAGTGAACAAATATAGTTTAACTTTTTCTGCTCTTTGTGAATGTTTTTTTATACTTCAGCACGCACAAATATGAATCTTTTCTCCGCAGTGCTTAATAGCATAGGAAATTCCTTAGAAATCAGCAAACTTTGGATTTTGCCCATTTCTGCCTATATTTTCTCAAAGTATACTGACCTGAATGGAATTCAATTCTAGTAAACAGCATTTTGCGCCTCAAGCCAACCCAATGAACTAAATAAACGACCTCAGGTTTGTTTTTAAATGCTTCAATCCTAAACCTTGCATCAGATATGCGGCCTATTGTACTTACGTTTATGACTGCATATGCCAAAATGGAAATTTATAGCTTCCTGTGGTTTCTTTTAGTTTTATGAATACTTGTTAAGTTTTTAGTTATTGGTTCAATTAAGCTTAATTTTTAGTTCAATTTCATTTTTTAAGCAGCATGCAGTTGCTTATCGGCTTAACGTACGACAATATCTGTCCAAATGCATTAGAAGCTACTATAAGATTTTTAAATGGGGAACAGCCTACCTTTCATGGCTTTATTTTAATCTTGAAAGTTCGATATTAAGTTGGTATTTGTGTATAGCCTATTTGAAGGAACTTTTGCCCAGTTCTTATTTCACATTGGGTGCATTTATCACTCTAATTACCACGCATCAATTGTTATGATATTTGAATAAATATTCCTATTCGTTTCCGCTTTTATACGCTCTACATTTTACTTTATTTTTCTTCCTTATGATATGACCCTACCATAAACGCCCTACTACCACCGGTCCCGTAAGACAGAATCTTGCGGATGAGTATATCTTAGAGGCAAGGCCAAATTTATTATTTCCAGGGGGACTTTATGCACCAAAGTATGTGTCTAATGAAGTTTCTGAAACTTTCTTGCTTTCATCATGAGGGTATTGTTTTCGTTGCATGCGTAGGGCATGAGTTATTCAGTCATACTCTTTAGATCTTCTCGGTCGCAGTAGAACACCGTTGCCCTTCTTATGGCCGCCCACTGGCAAGCTTGCATGGTCTTTGTTCCTTTGTGAGTTGGCATATTTACAGGCAAGTCGAAGTTCCCGTTAGACTGCTGCATGCAAATCGGCGGAATGATCAGACATTTCGGATCGTACGCGTTGAGAAGGGGGAGTTTAATGAGGTGTTTGACTATTACGATGGTAATAAGGTGGAAAACGGTTATGAACATGCTGCGGGCGAAGGTTATTGTCAAGTGATGCCACAAAGTACACGCATTATTTTCGACATTGTGGTAATAATGCCTGTAATTTTGTGCACTACTTATCCTCAAGGACATTTCCACAGATTCCGATAGGATCACAAGCTTTAAGTGTATGTTCAAATATAGATACAACAAAAAACAAGATACGTTTTACACTAGATCAGCGTAGAACATACTTATATCCACAGCACCAGCTTAATTGCCAAAACCAGTCAGCTTTTTCGAAAATATCTACGCTAGTTAGTCAGAAGCAATTATTTCCACTGACTCACTGCCTAACATAGTGCCTTTCTATGCACATCTACAGGTAACAAAAAGCTTTGGTAGTGCAAAAAATAGGTTTCTGTTCGATGAATCTTGACAGCGATTAGTTAGCTGAGAAGCAGTGCAAGGTCTTATAATAAGGTTTATTAATTCATAATACACATCTTTGGCGCCGTCAAAAATCCCGGAAGGCAAGAAAAAACCAAACCCAAACCCCTTCTTTCGCAGTGACTATTGCATTTGTTTAGGTATTTTGCTAGGTCAATAGTGTGCGAAATAAGGAGTTTGTTTTCAGTGAAAAACCTGACTTCTAAGGTACAATACTAGAAAAACATGAAATAAAATAACTTTACATTGTACGAGTTACGGTTTTATATTTAGAATACTTGGGGTCTGGAAAAACTGTCATGGCCTTTAACTGAGGTGGAGTTACCTGCGGTCAGTTTGAAGGCGAAACATAATCAGCTGAGGACATCGCATCTTCCGTATTTTTGGGTCTGCTCGATACGGAGATTACAATCGTTGTCCATTGGCAAGATTTTGATAATTAGATGGGACGTTACAGATGTCTGAGGTGGGTCGAGGCAGCCGGGAGCAGATTGCGAAGCACCATCGTCATTCAAGTGCATCGGCAGAAAACACTTGGCCTTTCGTTTGTCGAATATCTAAGTGAGATTGAGATTTACATGACTAACATTTAAACTACTGATACATTATAAGAAGAAACAATATATATTTTAGTATAGATGTAGAGAAAATTATTTTCTTTCATAATAATTTTTTACAAACATTGAGATGTTAGTAGAAGAATATTGGAATAGATAAATTGTTCCTACTTTTTATTTTTTATTTTTAAGGATTGGAAAAGGAGGAAAGGCACAATTTTGCTTAAGCTTTGATTTGATCAGCGTTGGAAACCGTTGACTGGAAAGCCTCCAGCAATGGCCAGTTTTCCCCAAAATGTGCGAGAACTCTCCTGAACTATTAGATCCCTTTTGGTCCGAACTGGTTTGCAAAGTGTCCTATTTTGTTCAGAAATATATGCGTCGTGTCATTTGAGAAGAACTGCTTGGGCTTTCTTCTAAATTCGGCTAAACTGTGGCTTTTGCGAATATCGTTGGGTAGGGCATTCCATATGATCGCATATCTTATGGTGTAGAAATTTGATCGCTAGGCCGTCCTAGCTTTAGCGTTATGAATTGTATGCTGGTTGTTTCTAGTGGGACGAGAATCGTTTTGGTTTGTTTACATATTATTGCTAAGGATTTTATGATTATGTGTCACTTTTAATAGGAAAGTTAAACCTTGTTGGAGTCGCCTTTGCCAGAGGGTTTTAAGACCATATCTATTGTACACTATTGTATAGGAGTCTCGGGCGTCAGTGCGTTTACACAGAAATCTGGCAAACCTTCTCTGGATTCTTTCTAGTTTCTGTCTGTCATCTGATGACATGGCAACGAAAAATATTGAGCAGTAATCTAGAATAGGTAAACGTGCATTTTGTAAAGTTTAGTCTTAAGTGTAATTGATGTGAAAATTTTACTTATAAAGCCACATAGTCGATTGGCTTTTAGTGCGATTTGTTTAACATGTGGGGATAAGTCAAGAGTATTAGAATCGCTAAGACCTAATTTTTTTAAGATGTTATATCTTTTATTTCTTGACCACTACACATTATGGGAGGAAGTTTTAGTGGACCAAAAATCATGAGATGACATTTTGTTTGTGAAAACGGCATTTGCCACTGAACACTCCAGTCGTTTAATTTTTGAAGGTCTAATTCAATTGTTCTATGCACACTACTTACCGAATGTTTTTTATGGGCATATACGAGTTTTAAGTCATTTGCATATAAAATGTTTGAGCAGAGGTTGATATCGTGGATAACTCATGCATGTAAACAAGAAATAAGATGGGACCTAGGATAGTGCCTTGAAAAACACCACTGCTTATATGAGCTGGTTCTGATAGTATATTTCGAAGTTGTACAACTTGGAATCGGTTTTGAAGATAGGATTTGAGGAAATCAAGGAGGGGGGCCAAATCCCGTGACTCACTAGCTTCACGATCAGTCTTTTATGGGGAACTTTGTCATAGGCTTTGTTTAGATCAAAGTAAATTGTAGCTACCGTGTTCCCATCATCTCGAATTCTGGAGACAAATTCCAAGAAAGTGAGAGGGCAGGACTGACATGACATTTTGGGTAAAAAGGCATGTTCAATGGTCAATTTGACTGGGAAATTATAGGAGCTGAGGAAGATGTTACACCCACCTCTGAGTGCATATGCATACCAGTGTTGGTTAGGATGAAGTTTTTTCAAAAGACGCAGACCTTCAGATAAACGTCTGAATGATCCTGTGTAACACCAGAGAAAGTTGCTTATCAGCGCAGTTTAGGAGAAACAGATTAGGATGCCCGTAAATAAAAGAATTTGACGCTTTGAGGGATGCGATAAAACATTTGAATGGCTGGAAGGTTCACCAAGGAAGAAAGAACATCACAGGCGTCGATCTGCAAGAAATTCGGGTCAAGAAGTACCAAGGCTACATTTATTACGTCAAAGTGAATGGCAAATTGTTTGAATGCTACAGAAAGTTGAAGGAAAGATTTTTGGTGTTTGTGAGCATTTTGAAATGCGATGTTGGCCTCCTTAATGTAAATAAAAGCACTGAAAGGACTGTGTTCTGTCGGATCCGCATGGCACAGAAAGGATAGGGACGAATTTGAGGGACACATAAGACGTCAAATCAAAATGGGACAAACTGGAATCATGGTCGAATTTCTTTGTCAACATCTTGTGAGGACAACGCTCATTTGATTAGATGACCCCTGGTTTTGTGGATTGAGGAAAAAATAATCGACCGTTTTACTAGATTGTTTAGTTTCCCGCAAAAGTCAAATAGGCCTCTAATTACATTCTTAAATCCACGTCCAAGTACCTGAGCGAGGCTGAGCCCCAACTACGACATCTAATCAAATTCGGCCACAGAAAATCAAGCAAGAAGTGGACGGTGGGACTGTTAATTGGCAAGATAATGAATAAATAAATTTTATATTTTAGGCCTCATCATTGCAAACTTGGTGCTGTCGAAAAATAAATAACAAGTTGATAAATGCCTTATTTCTGTGAGCAACCACATAGGCTATGGGAGCGTTTAGTATGGTACGCAGGTAAATTCGTATTCACTTACATATCATCATTTTAAAATAATAATCAACACTCTCTGAAACGCTTGGTGAGCTAAGGAGGAAGCAGTAAGAAAACTCCTACCATTGAAGCGGGGTGAGCTCAGCGGACCCCCACTTAAAAAATCAAAACGTAGGAGAAAAAACAACTCGAAACTTCCAACTTATAAATAACCTCTCGCGGTGAAAGCTCACCTGGGCATCCATTTTCAGCACTATTTCTTAAATTGTCTTTGATTAAAAATGGCATTGAAATAAGCAAAAAATAGGATACGTGGTTCGATGCATCTGGGATAGGTGGCAAGTATTTGCTGAAACAATCGATCAAGCCTACGGTTCAGGCTTGAATGATGGTTGGCGTTGTAGAGAAGTAAAAACTGTCAACAAACGATTCAGTATCCAAACAGAAATTCAGGCTTGTCTGAAACCATCAAAAAAATCCCATCCAAAAAGCGAGGCAGCGTCAAAATGGAAGGAGGTCGCGGCAGCCATAAACATACCAAGGAAAAGATGCATATTACCAATACCCAGGATCTGCGTACGGAATATGGCAATAGCAGGGATACTGGAATACCGAAGAACCAGACTGAGGTCTCCCACTATGTAGGCGATAAAACCGAGCTGTTCGCCAATACCAAGCACGACAGTTTTGCATCACCGGTGGACAAACAAGATTAGGGTTCACAGCGACACTTACTCTCCTGCCTGAAGCTTTCTCTGCTAGTACTTACATGAACAGTGACATGTGATTCACAGCATTGGATGCCAAAGTCGAGAGCATTTTAATGATTCTTACTAGAAAGAGGGTAGAAAGGCGATACGGGACGAGTAAGCAGCCTCTGTCAATCAGAGTTTTAACAGGGGAGCCAGAAAAACGTTGCGTTTCAGAAACCCCGACCGTCGGGTAATGTGGAACTACCTCCGTCTGAAACATAGTTATTACCAAGGTTGAGATACACGAGTGTGCGATCTGAGCAATGACGAAAACGGCCAAGTGTTCAACCTCCTTTTTGCAGTTGGCCATTCCGAATGCATCTATCTATCCAGTTCGTCTGGAACGGAGGTAAATCTGAGTCGCTCCAAACAAAAAGATTTCGCTGAAACTTTGATTGCAAACCAAATTTTCTTTCCTAAAAACCATTACGTTGAAGACAGTAAGAAGGCCAAATATTTCCATTTGACTCCTTTTCACAGGCTAGTGTTATCACAACTACCAAGTAAAGGCACTCACTCTGATTTTCAATTCTGGGCATAATGCTGCATGGAATTAGCGTTCACCAGTCTTCCGCGTGACATCAGAGTTGTAAAATTGGGCATTTATTCGAAAGTAACATCGCTATGATTTCCCCGTAAGTTGAGAAAATAGGAGACCTCAAACGTAAAATTTGATATTTTTAGCAGATTAGCATACCAGCATATAGCAACAAATGCTAATTTTATTCTTTATCGTTTTTATGAGACCTTATTCTTGTCGCCACTGATCTGCAGATAATGACTTGTCACCGAACACCGAGGGACAACAGGTCGAAGAGTTACTGTAAATCTATCGGCTAACGTCCCATCACTTGGTTGTAAATACATCTCCTTTTGTCCCTTTGCTAACCCCTCAGATATCCAAAACTTTATTCAACTAAAAAAATTGTCAAAAGGAATAGTATGAATGAACGTAAATAGGTGCAGGTACAATAACTTACCTAGGAAACGGACTATTAAAACCTTCTAGCCGCTGTGACTTTTCAACTGATTACACGGTTGCTGTTTTTGTATGTGAAGAAGGCAGATCCTAGTTTCCAAACTTTTCTGCCCAAACGTGTATTGTAATGGCCAGAAGTGCAGAAAAGGCGATGTAATATCAAATATTTGTTATGACTCTCATTTCAGGACCGCCCTAGCGCGGTGGCGTGCTGCCTATGTTGACAAAGTTGCTGAATTGAAGAAAAGGCCTCATTTCGCTGGAGATTGCGAAATTTTAAAAGATGCAATGTTTTTCAGGCGTCAAGTTGTGCACGAAATTTCGCGGAAAATTGCCCAAATTCAAAACCGTATGTTACTTTCATTAATAAACCATTCTCCTGCTGATAGCCAGCCTTGGCGAGTACAAACTCCGCGATCTCAACGATGAAATCAACAAATTGATTCGCGAGAAGGACCGCTGGGATCTGCGGATCAAAGAGCTAGGGGGCCCAGATTACAAAGCAGACGCTCCAAAGTTATTAGAAAAGGATGGTAGAGAGGCTCCAGGAAATCGAGGTTACCGATATTTTGGAGCCGCCAGAGACCTACCGGGTGTTAGAGAATTGTTTGAAGAACAACGTAAGACGTTCGTTGCGCTATTTCGCTAGCCTTTTTATATTATCGTTTTTGAAATTTTTTGAGTTGATACAGTTGGCATCTCCAGCCATGCTAAAATCTTCCACCACTTATCTACATGCGTGCCCATCAGCATGAATCAATGGCTCCTGTCTGTGCCTTCCAGTTGTTGCTCCTCACTAGTTTGTTTTGGATAAGCAATTGTATCCTTTAGGACGCTAAGTAGACAACAAAAATTTTCCACAACAGGCTAATTTTCATGCTTGATAGTCTTCGGTCTCTTTGTATGATTTGCTTGCAGGACAGTCACACTTTTGAAAACTGATCTATGCTTGATCTTTGCATAGCGCCCATCTAGATAATTCTGACAACCCATGTGCACTTTCACTGTCATTTGTATGGGTAGGAAAGGTCCTGCACTGCAATTGGGACAAAATGCATAATTGGTGATTCCACCGGCTCTTTGGTGCATCTCGGCTGTGTGACCGATGACTGCCTCCCTGTTTCCACCAATTAAAAGCTAGTTGGCAGTCCAGGCCTAGAGATCAAAGATGGTACGATCAAAAACCGATTTTTGCCACATTCGTTTGCATCTTCGATCGGATACTTCGACATCGCCGACCTAGGCTGGGCTTATGCGAGATGTCGACCCAATACATTTTATCTTTGGACTGGCGCAGTGCAAGATCGTGAAATATCAATCGTCGAACAAGGTGGGCGAAGTTGCTTGGTCGAGTTCGTGATGGACTATATAGACGTTCGTTAGAGACGTGGCTGGAGAAATCAGTTAGACGAATGTAGCACAAGTACCATAGACTGTATTCGCGGGTGTTACAGTCATTTCTTCTTTATGTATAGTGAATGTTGGCGAACACCTCGTTGGAACTCGAGATTTCTAGATTTGATGGAATTCTGATTAAATCAACCAATGGACGAACGCCCAGTCTATAGTGACGACGTCCAACGCATGCCTCGCAGAGTGGGTGCATTATCGGTAGCATGCGCGTGAATTACTTGATAGTAAGGTGGATTTACACCACATCTGTCGCACTTTCTATTCTCTCACTCATCTTGCTTTAAGTACAAGACCATGTGAAAAGGGTCACAGGTGGATGCGTGCCCAGTGGTTGACAGTCCATCTGTGCGTGCAGCACAATTTGGTCCTCATTACATGGAACATAGTACACTAAGAGAGCGGCACAAGTCTCACATAGACGAAAATGTCATAAAAACCACACAAAACTGATCCATGACCCTCAGTTCTGTGAAGGACCTAGCTGTCGCCTCAGGTTGTAGTCTTCCAATCCACGGCTGATAGTGCATCACAGTAGATTCAAGCGCATCTGGTTTATGGTAATGAGTGTGTTGATTTACTATGAAAATGGATTTCTCTTTAAATTTCCACTAATAATAACACATTTTACGCCGCAGAAGCACAACTTATTCTGATGGGGTTGAATACTTCCCGCTACTGATATTTACGAATCGCACTTTTCTTACTGAGGTAACGTCAGTTCAGAGGCTCTGACATTGATCCATTAAAGCAAGTGCGTATAACTAATATTACCCCTCACCCATCAAAAATACCTTCAGTGCGTCCACTTAAGTTGTTTTTTGTAACAAAAAATTTTTCTTATATATAAAAGTGGGCAACCATTACAGGCTTCCCGTAACTGTTTATAAACGAAGTCACAAGCAACCTACTATAAGCATTCTTATGTTATTGTTCGTTCACTGAATCAGCAATATGAGCCTCGCAATATTTGTCATTCCTTTTTATTTTATGCTTGCAGAATGATGGTCTGTCACTACCGATTTTGCCTCTCATTGTCAGACTCTTATAGATAGGAAGTGAAACTACCATAGCACAGAGAACCAAGGACATAGTCAATCGAATTAAGGCAAATTAATCTTTTCGATATGGCTGCTGAAGACCCTCTAAAATAGCATTTACTTGTATCAATGAGTCCGTCAATGTCCTATTATCCTTCTCATTTTACCAATCTGAGGTGATAAGTGAAAAAGCTTTAAATTTAGGCTCTCGAAACTGCATTTACGGTGGAAGACATAGTCGAAACTGACGGTCGAAATGTCGGGTCTCCTTCTACTTTATTATTTCGTCCGTCATCGGTGTATCACATCGTCCCCACTTCTACTGACGTAAATTCAACGTTTTGCGATGTATTTTTCGAATTTCCCACTGTCTCTGATTTTGCAATAAAAATACTTTTCTTTTGCTATCGCCATCCCTCCTCACTTCATCTCTTTCTCTTCTTTTTTTCGTGCAAAAAACAGCACAACCCATTCCGCGAAAAACTCGCGGTGAGCTAATGAAGCAAGTGGACATTTCCTACTACGGTAACTGTGATGAGGATGACGGCGTTATTCTCCCCCAGGAAGCAGCCTATGAGGAAAAACGTGAGTCCCTGTGTCTTGCTGGCAACCCTTACCTTAAATGCACAGTAGATTCCCTACCAAATGAAATGCGAACCGAAATTCCGAAATGCGTTTTCCATTAAAAAAGTACTTGAGTAGGGTTGTAATACTGACTATCGTACAGCCTAATCTGGAGGTATTGCAGTCACGCCAGTATGCTGGCTTTTGAATGAATTTTTTCTGGCAGCCTGGAAAGACTAATTCCTGTAAAAATGACTGCTTATGCAGCATGCATTTTTCTCATTGCTTTTCAATGCACTCATGACTGTATTTTTTGAAAAAATCCACAGGTTTATTGTACGCGTTTTGTGAATCATTACGCCTTCTTCAAAGTCATACTCGACGATAGAGTGCATTTCGGTTTTGAACAAGTTTCTTAATTCCCAGCGTTCCCGTCTTCTTTTTATTATTATTATTATTATTCTCGGTTATGTTACTGCAAACATACGTTGGAACGTACAGTGCCCATTTATTGCTCTTGGCACTTTTACCAAAGCACTATGCGACTTCTGGTAGGTTAAGAAGGAATTTTTTGTCTCTTAAGCGGCATCACAGAACTGTATCTACTCAAGTGGCCGTAACATATACGTTCTTATGTGCTGAACCTAAAAAGTTCCTTTGCGCTCTCTTTAATCAATGTGTTCTGCTGCAATTATGCATCATTATCATCATCATGCCTACCTTCGTCGGTTCACAGCTGCCACTTATTGCCTTAAGTATTTGTGATTCATTGATATGATTAAGTGCTTTCTTCTTTCGCATATATTGACTGGTTATTATTTCCTGGTGCGGGTAAATTCTTCCCATTCTCACTCTACAATCCATCTTCCGAAGCAACCACAACAAGCCCTTTTTTGTAAATCCTGTCTGACAGTGATGGCGCGGAAGGCAGAGATCTGGCGAAGACGTCACGAGGAGGAGGCAGCTGGTCGAAAAGCAGCCTATCTTCGCTCAAAGCAGTACCAGGAGGACCACGAAGAGGACGATGAGAATCCAGACGAAACAGACATTTATGACACTGGGGACAACGTAAGTCTTCTCCCTGCAACCGCTCTCTTTCACCCTGTCTCTCTCTCTCTCTCTCTCTCTCTCATGTGGGGTGCCGAATTCGCTTGTGGAAAGTTGTTGCTGTATCGACAACAGAAGGTTCCACAAATCACGGGTCAGGGAAGATAGAATAAACTGGAACAGCTTTACTGCAGGAAACTGAACGGTACAAAGGCGCCAGTTGTGTCCGTGAAGTTGTGTTTTTGTTGTGCGGCCTTGACTGTACGATGAATGCTCTGTCGTCTGCAACTAAACAAATGAAGCGGAAGTATCGATCGGCATCGAGCATACGCGTGGCGAGTCGACGGCGGGCGTGAGAACGGATAAGAGCGCGCAGCGTGCAAGGCTATTCGAACGAAGACAGCATGAATTATCACACTGGTACTGGACGCGCGGGCTCCTTCATGCTTTCTGGTTTACTTTTCCACATGATGGCACCTGTGACGGCTATTGCGTGCGTGTCGGTTTTTCCACCGTATGCATGCATGTCATATTGGGTGATCTAGGTCACACAACTTCATGGTAGTTCAACCGCCGTTTCTGACAGTGTCCAATGAGCGCACACCTTTGTCTTGCCAGCGTTTATGGACAAATCGACCGACCTAAAGACGTCGTTCATTCGTGATACCATAGACTGTAGATCACTAAAACTTGGAGCTAGTAAGGCGATATCATCGGCGTAGTCACGAGATCAGTCAGCCAGCGTCCGGTTGCAAGCGCGACAGTGTTCTCTTCAGGTAGGGCCTTCCCCAAAAACCCAGTCAATGGTGTGTGAATAGGCGACAGGATACAGCTTTGTTCTTCCGACATCATCAGCCAATCGGAGAAGTCAAAAAGGGGTCAGCTCAAAACCAGGCTTGACTCAGTCCGTCGGGACGTGAAAGTTGTTCTTCGACCTTCAGTATTTGGCCTCTGTCGTTATAAAAGAGCAGAGATTAAACTGTCCAAGAAGTACCACCCGGGTCATAATTGAGGCTGGCTAGATCAGTCATGATCGCAGCCGTAACAAGCATCAGTAAAGTACTGAAACAAATTCATGCCCAGGTTACCGTCCCTGCAACAACATGTTTGAATTATACGGTGGACACCCTCGAAACGGATGGTCGAACTGTCAGTGAGGAGTTTCCTAGACCTTATTCGCTCTTCAATTTATCATGCACCAGTCCATAGTCAGGGTCAGTCCATCAACTGATAGTTCATACAGTAGCAGGCTTACACCGACTCATCGTCTTCTCGAAGGAAACAAGCCGAACAGCCAGCCACTTAGCAGGCTGGTCCTGACCAAACTATGTGAGGAGGGGGATATTGACAGAAATGCGGATAGCTCGGGATTTATTCAGTCAGTAATCGGCCAGCCATAGTTCCGACCACAAAATTAGGCGTACCCAACTGGTGTGTAGGCGAATCTATTGGATACTTCATGGACATCTACTGGGACCGACGTTATTTTGCGCCTTTCCAGTCAGTAGTTGATACTGCAGGTTTCAGCTGACGGCGAGGCCTCCTTTTTCTGGACAAGGTTGTTTAATTCTATCCAAATTTCTGTTGGTACTGTCTCTGGTCTCCCATAAGTACTTTTGCGACTGCAAGCTTTTGCAGCACGGGTAGGGAGGTGTCATGCGGGTTGACTGTGTACAAGCTGTGTTAGCAAAGTCAGGTACGCTCGAGGCATCCAAATGCACAGGTTGAGCGCCTGACAGCAAAGGTAGGCTAAGTAGTGCACCTTATATACCTCAAGCCCCAACATTCTGTCATACGGGACTGGCGTTATTAGGGGTTTGGCAATCTTAACTGCCTTGCAGTCAAATATGTGGCCATTCATGCTGGCGTGCCCAATAGCCGCATCGCCATTCGGTGTTCGGTGTCCGGGGGATGAAGAAACTCCAGCGAGCAAAATCGATTCAGGAGACACTGTCATCCTTACTTTGTCCATTCGGTAGTAGCCTCCTTCCCTGATATTTAACAGTGTCTACTTACTCAAGTTGATGGCTATTACTCTCCATGGGTGCCTTATCCTGGTCAGCGATGGAGCTAATGAACAGTTTGATCTTTCCAGTATTTATAGACAAGCAAACCGACGTAGCGATATCATTCAACCGCGAAGACTTGAGGCTTGCCGGGCGATATCGTCGGCGTAGCCAAGGCAGCTAGCTGGAGCCCGGATGCAAACTTCACACCGTCAAAACCATGCAGGGCTTTTCCGGAAATTCGGTCAATGCTGTAGTTAAAGAAAATGAGCGACAGGACGCAGCCTTGTTGAACACCAGACTGGCTGTCGAACGATTGAGAGAGAGAGAGTGTGTGTGTGTTGTTCACCAAAATTACCGCGGTGTTGGAGTGATAGTAGGCTTTAATCATGGAAATTATTTTGTTCGGTCCTCCATCTAACGCTATTATTCGCGACAGGGACTCACAATGGACGGAATCGAATGCAGTAGTGAAGATGACAAAGCAGACGGCTGTCGGTTGCTGGTAACCAGGGCGGGTTTGTAGAATGCATCCACGCCCAACACCGTCATTGCCAGTTTGTCGTTGTGTTGACCGCTCACTAAGACACCTAGGACGTGAAGAGTTCCTCAATTTATTCGTCCGTTCCTCTTGAAGCCAATATCGTGGAGGGCCGAGTTAAATTGGGTCTCAGCGTATCTAATCTTGCGTGTTTCTATGGGGTATATAGGACGCTTAACTCAATTTCGGTAGTCCTTCAAATTTTTAGTGGACGACTTTAGGGATCAGAGGACAGTAAACCGGTTTGTGCGTTTTTTATCTGTTTGTGCGTCCTCCCAACGAAGGCTTTAAGAGTGTGGTGATATTTTCAAATGTGGGCTGATTGTTGGAGTTGCACAAACGGTTGCAAAGTAGGCCCGCTGTGATCTAATTGGCTCGTTGAATTCGTGCCATTCCTTGATGGTGAACGATCGCGTGCATAGCTTAAAATTGTGACCCCATCTTACACTGCCTAGGAAGTGACCTTTTTAACAAGGCACACGTTTCCTCGTCGTGTTAATCGCGTACTTCTCTGTTTGTATTTTATCAATAATAACTACTTGTTTGAAATCAGTAGACGTAACATATGTGACTTATTATTAGCTCTTGTTTACAAATATTCGTTTTTTAGCCAGCAGACACGGAGCTGCTGAAGTTGTACGCGGAAATAGAGAAGGACATCGGGATAAAGAAGACCCTGGATTCTGAAATCACCGTCCATGCCTCCCTAGCTATGGCTCTCTCCAGTGTTGATGAAGAGGAGGAAGAGTTGGATCTGGCCAAACTCCTGAAGACAAAGAGTGGCAAGCTGCGTCCAGGCGAGAAATTGAAGCGCACCTTCGTGGCACATACCGCAGTTCCTTCACAGAAACAGGTACATTTTTGCAGCCTTTCCTGAAACGATTTACCCCCACCCCCTCCATACCCATATACTAGCTATTATTAGTCTACCCTAGGTGTCCAAGGGAATTATGATGAATACGAAGAACAAAGGGACTGATAAGGTGACTGTTCGCTGCATAGTGGGCCTCTTCCCGATTTACCTACACCCGTTTATTTTAACAAACTCTAACTGTTTGCAATTTGATTCAGAGGTATTTTAAACAGCCAGTATACCTCCCATTTTGTTTTCGTTTAAACCCTTGGCAAAAATTTGGCTTATGCCACTATAAAGGCAGTATATTTCATGGTAGCTTGTAGCTTATATTCGAGCCTCGCCAACAGTCGCCCGGTGGCAAGTGGTAGAGATTGAATGACTGCCTTTATCAGCCCAACACGGGGAACCGAACCGATGACCCGTTGGCTAGAAATCTAATTTGATGCGTGTAAGAACTGTTGAGGAGCTACTCGAATAACTGTTAGACCTGCTGGTCCATTCGTTTTGCAGTTCGAATAACTGTTAATAATGCAATATTTCCTGATGCAGTGCTGCGACTAATCACCTGAATAGACGCACCCAAGTTTAGTAGCTATGTCAAAAGGCAGTCAGGACGTTCGGATATTCTTTATATGTCAAGAGACGGATAACTCGACGTGGTTCTACAGAAATAAACAGTAAGATTAACAGTGCACGATTGGGTAGAAAAATGCGAAGTAGAAAACAAGGGGAGGGTGAACGTACATTCGAGGGGCTTAACCAGCATTCGTTTGAATGACGCAGATGCATTGCTGCCAGTTTATAAGAGGCAGGTACAGTAGTCGCCGGTTATTAAGCCCACGGTTAATAGGCCCAGGCGCGTATTAAGCCCAAATCAGCTTGGGACGGAATTTTACATAGCAAAATCCGCCGCCTAATAAGCCCAGTCGCCGGCTACAAAGCCCAGTTTGCCAACAGTATAGAGTGACATTCTAATCTCCGTGTGTGCGCTACGCGGCATGCAGGCGTCAGATTTCACAAATTTCGACGATTTCTGGTGCCTGGAGAAGGACATCAAAGAGCACTTGCGAGTGAAGTTTACTCCCAAAAAACTGACACTAGACCGCTTTTTTTAAACGTGTCGCCAATAATTTTTTTGGTCTTGTTATTACGTAAAATACAGACAAAAAGCATTCTTTTCTTGTATATAACAAAGCTCTACACATGATACAGTACGTATGTAATGTATAGTGCCCATCCTGCGTTTGCTAATCAAGAACTAGGACTCTCCGGTTATTGCGCCCGCCGCTTATTAAGCCCAATTCGGTTTGGGCCCGAGAAGGGCTTAATAGCCGGCAGCTACTGTAATAATAAAAAACTGGGATATGCGTGTTGCGCCGATTTCCGTCGCCGCATCCTCCGGCTTATCGGTCGGTACCCTTTATCTTTTCTTCCCCCAGGTACCTGCTGGTATTTACTCCAGTTTCAAAATTCTACTTTTTAAGCACTTCAGAAATTAAAGCCCTATTGTGGAGTGAATCCTTCGGACCTAAGCTTATTGGCTCAGTCCGAAAGTTGGGACAGTAACAATCTATCATAGGATCAGCAAGCCCTTTTTGCTTTGCATAACTGCCTACTTATTTCTTAGGAGTAAACATAGTATTTTTATTTTGACGTCGGCTGTGTACGAATAATTAAACTGAACCCCATAAGTATCAGTGAGATTACGGCATAATACGTTTGTTGGGGTTGAATTTGTCAGTTTTTAATGGGACTTTATTAATCTACTGATATGCAGCCTTCGGAATTGGCAATTTAACCCTTTTTTCTGCTGTTGTTCTTATGTCGTGTCTATGCAAATCAAGGGCTTTGCAAGCTAGTGATTTCCCCACTCCCCCCTGACTAATCAAGGCTGTCCTTATTTTTCTACTTGTCAGATGGAGGAGGCCCTTGTAGAGCAGCGGAAGCGCCTGCTTCTGGAGCAGTACATGACGCCCGAGTTTCTGGCCAGCGTTTCGGACACCGGTAAACTGCTCGGTGTGGAACGAGGCGAACAGCCTGCGACTGACTCCGCCAACGCAGAAGGAGAAAAAAGGGAGGAAGAAGAGGAGGAGGAGGAAGACGAAGAAGAGGAGGCGATTACGGCGGAAGATCAAGAGATGGCGCAGACGGCAGCGGCGGGCGGGACTGGTACAGATGCTATCGCCTAAAGCGATCCCTTGTAAAGTCTCCCCATTACCCGCCCTCCCCCCCGCACCCAGCCTTTGTATATTTTGTTTTAAAGATACATTTCTTACTCAACTTTGTTTCGACCGAGGACTCCGCAGGGCAGACGACCCCAGCTGTGTCCGTCTCACTTTATTACTGGGCAGCCCGATTGTGTGTAGTGGTGTCGCTGTGATGGTGGACTGCTTGATTTCCCTCATTTGGTTACTTACGTCGACTGGGGTGATAGCGCTCACCGTGTTAGGTCAGCAGTTGTGACTTCTCTCGCACGTAAGAAGGCGGCGGCAGCTTCCCAGGTGTTCTTGACGCACAGGAGCCGGTGTGAGTTAGTCCCTCGTTTTCATACACATATATACTTGAGCGATCATGTGCCCTGGGCACCCAGCGATTTTGCCTGTTGTTGAACCACCCCGGCAGTGACTGTAGAAGTAGTTGAATTGGCTTACGCGCCTTTTAGCAATTCGGTGGTGCCAGGAGCACTGTTTCGTTGTTGAGTACTATTTATTGTTTTTGAGTCTTCTGACTTTGTAGCCAGCAGTAACATGTGCATCAAACATTAACGATAACAACCATCAATTCGGTACTGTTCTATTAAACAAATAGTAAAGGATAAGCGAAGTACAAGCCTCAATAATGGATATACACAGTCAAGAGTAAAGGGAGTCGTCCAAGTCGCCTGACTCTGGATAAGGGAACAACGTACGTTCAACACCGCCACACAGGGCGAAACCAGTCTTGGGAGAGCGTGTATGTGTTCCTGGGATAGGGGGCAACCGTTTTTTTAAATGTGTTTTCAGGAGGCAGTTAATGTGGCATTCGAATGGCCTGAAACAGCGCGCGGAAAGTGGGATTAGTGTACAGGGACAAGGAAAGGGGTGTTCAAGTCAACCAAACTCGACAGCTGCTGCCTCCATTTTTTCCTGTGGAGGTCCGAGAAAGGGGGAGGGGAAGTATTCAAGTGCCACTCAGAGAAGTCGTGACTATATTGCCGGCGAAAGGAAACTGAGTCTAGCGGTGTTCAGGTCAGCCAAGTTGCAGCCCATTCAACGAAAACTGGATCGATATAGCAGTGCACGATGGATCGGAACTGACAATATACAATAATAATAATACTACGTCCAATTTTTCAGTAGTATTAATTTTTATATCCATTCACGTTTGCTATTTATAACGCACTCCCACGCATAGCCTCATGCGAAGGTCTCCGCGGTCTACCCTATTTGGCTATCTGCGTACCGTGATTAGCCGCTGGCAATCTTATCAGCCAGACCTGACGGCCTAAACATTCACCCTTGGTTTGACCCAAAGCGGACTGTCGACGATCTGGACGGATGCCTCTCTTTTTTCAGTTCCGTTGGCGGACCCTGCAATCAGCAAGGAAGAATCAGTACGTGGCGTCCACACGGTGATGATCCTGGGAACCTTTGCAATGCCCCTCCCAGTGGGAACTCCCTTTTTTCTCCAAAATCCCACGCATTACCCCCACAAGGGCGACAGTTTTTCTCCTAAAAATCCCTGAGGAGTTTTTTCACTGTCTGCTCCTATTTTCATCCTATGACACAGGACAACTGGCCTCGCCAACAGTCTAAGCAACAATTTTTTTGCTACCACTGCACATATGTACAAATAGGGCACTCAAAGGAATTTTTCCTACATACCCTCAATATACTGATACTGATACCTGGCCACACATTCAAATTTGATGAGGCCGAAATTATTGCAAGAAGTGACAATCATGTGAACCGAGAATTACTTGAATCATTTTTCACGGGCCCCCAATCTGCAAACAAGTGCACCGATTTGCCCAATCCATATTCGGTGCTGAGACTCAAGTTGGACAGAACAAGTCGCCACTTGGGGAACGGACAGGCCACCGCGTCATCCCACGCCAACACCGGAGTGCCAGGTGGCCGAGCAATCATCACGCCCGAGCCCACCACGCGTGATAAAAGTTCAGCAAGTCTGAGCCCGCATGCCGTTCAACGAATTATCAACGCACAAGAGGGCAATTATCGTTAATTGTCGTTATACGTTTGCCGCAGTGAATATGTTGTGGCCCTTTTGCAGCCACTTAGAACCCAAGACCAACCGCTGACGGATGACGCCTTTAGCCTGCCCGCGTGCTCACCGCCTCCTGGGGTTAGGTGCTAACTGCCCTTGGCCGACGCGCACGTATGCCGCAGCGTGACCGCGCGCACACGCTAGCCAGCCTTAGTCAACCTCAAGGTCGCGCGCCCACGCGAGTCTAGACATCATCCGCCTCATTGGCCGCCGGAACAAAGCATGCGCCGGCGACGCTCGATGTCCTCATCACTCCGCAGCCGACCCGAATAGGGAACGAATGCACTACTCCGCGAGTCAACAGTCTCTCCATCTATTCTCCTTTCCCTTGTGTACGCAATAAACTCTTCCTTCTACTCTGGCTTTCCCAAGACTTCTCCCATCTCCTAAGGAACCAGGGCCTGAATGATTGTAGCTGTTAGGGTCAACCGTCTTAACCTTATCTCCTATAAATATTCATGTGCATATAGTATCCGTTTCTGTGATTGCTTTCTGCTCAGGTCTCCGAAGAAGAAGAAGAAGAAGAAGCAGAAGAAGTGAACTTTTCGCAACAACTAAAGCCATGAAAAACACCTACGACCTCCAAGCCAATTCCTGGATGGAAAGGGGAGGAATAAAAGTTTTATGGCAGTTGAGAGAGCAGTGTATTCTGTAAAGAATGAATGGATAGTACTCCGGTAGTGCATTTTAGCAGCTGAAAGGAATCACGCCCAAAGCCACCAAGACAGACTCTGCTGGGCCAGGCGACAGGGCGGGCACCTTGCCTGAGGGCGTCTCCCTGTCGGCCGTGAGCAAGTTGATTGGGCAACAGTTTGCATAGCTGTAGTTGGCCGAGTTCTTAGCAGCGGAAATTGCGTCGGGGGTGCCCGTGTACTTGGGAATTCTACTTCCAGCCCTCCAGGTCTTCCGTGTGGCGTCTGAAATTGGCGACTTTAATGTAGAGCAGGATTCGACTGCTTTCGTCCTCGTTGCCGCAAACTCGGGATAACCATTTGAAAGTGTGCGCTAGAGTAATGGAGGAAGATGAAGCTGTGTGGATTTTTAAAACGAGTCATTGTTATGACCCACGTCTGGTACTCGTAATTAGCATGAACAGTGAGCTAGCCGGACCGCAGTTCCCAAGGCCTAGTACGGGAGAAGGCAGACAAGACCATCGACCCCACGTAGCGTGTATTCACACAACACAAGTCCGAGCAATTCCTTCTCAAAAAGAGGCTATGCGTATTAATTTTTCGCGTCGAGACACTGTCCAATCGGACATGGACCAATCGGAATTGAGGAGATATCGCTATCAGACAACGGGGTGGCTGACGACAGCCTTTGCGCGTGCTGACTTATCATGGGAATGGACGCATTCCCAACAGCCAAACGCAACTGTAGCAATTCCGTCTGATTATTGGACTGAATAAGGATGTCATTTCCTCATGAAGCTCTAGCTTAGACCGCTAGCAGACTGTCGCATAGTGACTTGTAGTAACAGAGGACAAATTCAGAGCCAGTAGTGGAGTCGGCAGTATCTTTTTCAGTTCACTTTCATGAAGGGAGAGATGGATGAACGCCTCTGAGTTCCCCAATGGTAATTAAAGTGACCGGTAAATATATCGATGCAGAAGAAAGTTTCAAAAAAGACGGCGTTTGCTTACTTGCAGGCGAAAAGCTAGCTGCCGTTGGTTAGACGAAAAGAATGAACATACATGGCTACTCATTTCTTACGAGTAGCATAATTATATATTGTTGGCCTTCTGAACCGTGATTTCAAGCGCTGGCTCCTCCAGCATGAGCTTCAGTCAGGACTAAATAGTGACTGAAAGCAATTCGCAATTAGTCGTGGTGACAATCGGATAGGTGGTGCCTATAGCAGACCATGTGATAGATAAGATGGACCAGCACGAGGACCAGATCAGGTTACGGCACAAACACCCGCGTCTGATCCCGTCGCCGGTCTTCTTGGCTATTATGACACCGGGCTTCGGTGTATGAGTAGCCGAGAATGCCGTAGATGCAACTCAAGTAGACTCACGAACAATTTAAAGTCCCCGCATAAAACTTGCTGTGTGACACACGATGGACATGGTCGAAAATTAGGGCCGAACTGTTGTATTTACCCAACGCTGAGTGCTACCTTTAAGTTTCCGCCCCTAGCGAATGCCTGCGCGAACGCACGAGTGTCTGCCGGCCTCAGTGTGGTCTGGCCAATCACCTTCAAGCCTGAATAACGCAGGACTTCACTTTGGTGACTACCGAGATCCAATCTGCAGACGCTGCCCTTGCGCGTGTTTGTGCACTCAT
>JAYGXS010000007.1:13906658-13950586 GCA_036362985.1 Ligula intestinalis | reverse complement strand
ATCGCCAATTACTCAACCTAGAGATGTATTTATCGCAAATGCAAATAGATGACGATCCTAGTGCACTCACTATACTAGGTAGCTACAATCGATGTTCGTCCCATAAAAACGGAACTGCAATTGTTTTTTCATAAATTCTCCTCTGATTCTGATCCGCGCATTTTATGCATTTATCTTTTTACCCTCCATTGCAGAGAATGTTTTTGTGATTGGAAGGTGGACGCCGCAATAGTCTCCCTAGCAACTGTCAAAAATTTCCGTGTAAGAGAACGGTGCTGGGGGGACCAGGCACCTCTCTCCATTCCACGCTGCACTCACGCAGCCACAGCCGTAAGGGCAGGCGGTAGGAAGACGCTGATTGGTGCATTTTGCGGATACAACGGGACACACCTCTCCTCCTATGAAGTCTACGACGTCAGTCGGGACAGGTGAGAGTGCGCTCGCGTGGCTCATCAGTGTCATGTTTAGCGTTGCAAACAAGTTACGGTTCTTCTTCTTCACACTGGTCTCTACTTCCCGCCCCCCACCCAGCAGAAGGTACAAAATCTCCAATCACGCGTGGTGCACGATTGTCTTTTCTGTGTTGAGTAACTGTCGCTTTTCTGCTTCACACTGTTCTCTTCACCTTGCTCCCCCACCCAACAGCTAGTTCAAATTGCCCAACCTGCGGGAGAAGAGGAGTGGTTGCCCGGCTGCTGCCTCGGTGCCTGGTGACGGTCGCATCTTCGTATTTGGTGGTTCTGATGGTTCCTCACAGCTTGCGTCTGTTGAGTTCTGCCAGCTGGGCGCAGCCTGGCAGGAGAGGGCCACGTTAGCACACACCAGCGACTTTTGGCAACAAGCTGCCCACATGCGAACTGCGCGATATCACCTCGCAGCCACACACTTTCGGGACAAAATCATTGTCGCTGGTGGAAATGGTGTTAACTACCAAAGTCGAAACGCTGTGGAGATGTTCACGCTGCCGGACGCCGCCAACCCGCTCGGTTAGTGGACGGCCCTGGGCGGTATGCAGGAGCCTTGCGAAAGTTTAACCCTTGTCCCTTCAGCCAACGCGGTGTTTGCTCTCGGTTAGGACCCCTGCTGTTTATGGTCTGCATTCTAGCAGTCACACACTTTGCCCCAACTTCAATGTTTGTGAGATGCAGAGATTAAGACATCTGCAAATGCAACTATCTACCATGTAATCTAGCATGAAGTTCGAGTTCTTTGTGTAAATGCGTAAGCCTTTTGATAGAATTTAACCATTGTGCGACCTAAGGCAAGTTAGGAGACACTAGTTTTTTCGACATTTGTAGGCAAAAATCGGAACAACACAGTTGAGGCATTTACCCCACGAACAAAGTCAGCTGGTGTTGGCAATGATTTGACCTCCTGGATCTGTCCTCCAGGAACCCGGTGCAGAATCTTCACAAAATTTGGGGAGCTGTCAGTCTTTGCATGTGAACGTCTGATTGATTTTAATATGACATCGGAACTCCTCCCAATGCCTTACATTTGCAAATAAACGGATTAAAGTAAAAGTGTATTGGCCTTTTTACTGCGAAAACATCAAACAGACGTGCAGTGTCCGAAAACCGGTTTGAAAGACTAACTGCGATTTTTCGAATTGAAGACATTTATAGTAAAACGTATTGAGGGAAATTTTTGCATCCTAGGTATGTGTGTACATAGAGAAGTAGAAGGCATTGCGATCACCGGAACCATACTTTTATTTTTCTGAGCTTCCAAGCTCTTTCTGGAGTCCATCATCAGAGATAAAAGGCGTAAATGAAAGCCAAACAACAGTTGTAGGACGCAGGAACCAATCAACCGTTATGGAGGGGAGAAAGGATGAACGAGTCAACCAAACTGTTGTCAGTCCGGAGATGCCTGCGCAACGCGATGTATGCTGGTGCTAGGTCGATGAATCGATTGACTGAGATCTCCTCTGAGGCCCAGGCTCCAATCACTTTGTGGCCTGTTTTTGTTGCCGGCGTGCGCGATTACCTTCGCAGGTGCGAAATTAAACTTGCGACCGGTCTCGTACGTATGGGCGGCCACCTAATATAATGCGTCACCCCGTCGTACCGCTAACTTATGTTCGTGTTTGCGTGAACCAAGCATACGTCGTGTCTGTACTGTTTGGTTTCGAGGACTGTTTAGACATGGTATGCGATACACAACGCCCGACTGCCTACTGGGATTTAAATGGTCCTTGACTCTTATAATCCGGCTGCGCATGGTAGCTTTGGGACGGTGTACAATTCCGACGCATAGTCCCACAGTAATGCGTTTGATCGCTTCATATACATCCGTGATGTATAACAGCGGATGCCACATCGTACGGGTTAATCCTGATTTGGTCCTCGGAGGGCGAGCACGTAGACATCGGCTAATGAAGGCCTTCGGATAGCCATTCCGCATAAATGAGTCGCGGAGATCTCGGGCCTCATTGCTTTTTCTTTCTGGTTACTTAAATGAGTCTGAATTCTTTTAAAGAGTGTTTTTACGCAGCTTTCTTTTGTGAGCCACCGGATGGTTGCTGTGAAAATTGAGAATTTGCGTTTTGTTTGTCGCCCTCCTATAGACCGTTGTTTCGATTTCGTCGTCGGAAGTTCACATGACGAGTACATCGAGGAAGGGTACCTGCTGATCCCCTCCTTTTTCCCTCGTGAATTGTATGTCTGGGAAGATGGAGAAAAGAAGTTTATAAAAATTCTGCAACATGCTCTTTTTGATGATAACAAAAGTGTTGTCAAAGAAGTGGCACCAAAAGATTGGGGACTGTTGGCTGAAGGCAATCTCTTCCTGATCTTTCGGGACCAATTTTGCTATTAAACTGGAAAGTGGAGAGCCCAACGGAGCTCCCTTGATTTGCTCATAGTTTGCTCCTGCATATGACATACTGCGTCTTTTGGCAGAATTCGAACAGCCTCATGAGGTGTTCAGTTTTGAGCGAACTCTGGGCTTCGTCGTACAGCTCATCAAGTGTCCTGCCTAAGCTGCCTCGTGCCAAATCCGATGGTATCTTCCCCGACATCCAATTAACAAAGGAGGAAGAGAGTGCCGGACAACTACCGTTCCTGGACGTTCTCGTCACGCGCAGAACCAACGGGGAACTCAGCACCATGGTTTATGGAAAGGCGACTAACACAATCCAGGTGCTCAGCTTTCATAGCAACCACCCAATAACGCATAAACGTGGCTGTATTCGAGCACTATTTCAGAGGGTGAAGACATACTGCAGTTTACCGAAAGGACGAGTGCAAGAATTACGACACCTTCGGGACCAACTGGCCAGGAATGGATACCCGAACAGCTTCATCCATCGCTGCTTCCGAACACGCCCGCGAGGAACAAACGAAAGAGGACCACCACCGCTCTGGCACCCTCTACCCTACATTAAAAGCGTGTCAGAAGCAGCCGAGCTTATCGCTGCAGAGTTTGGCGTGGGAATCGCTCATCGCCCGATGGCTACTATGCGTGCACGAGTCATGCAAATCAAAGACCTGCTGGATGTAGGTGAGCAGTCTGGCGTCATTAATCAAGTGCCATGTCGCGACTGTTCTTGCCATTATACAGGGCAGACCAGGCGACGACTTAGCTCGTAAATAACTGAGCACAAACGGGCGGTGTGGAAAGGTAATCCACAGCCCCAGATCGCTACCCACACTCTGGAAGAGGGCTAAGAATTCGAATTCTCGAACACACGGATAATGGCACGAGCCAGTAGTAAGACGAGATGCGAATTGCTGGAGGCCTGGGTGTCAGATCCTTACTCCATAAGCAGACATGTGGATAAACCGCCCTGTTATTTTGCCACCCGTGCCCATGACCAGAAACCAGGAACCAGTTACTCTACAAGCATGCAGGCCACCACCTTAAAATCCAGGCCATTACTTCAGGGAGACACGAAAAGATAGCATGACAATGTGCGCAGCATGGACAGGGACCAATCAATAATTGTCAGCCCCCACTCCCTTACCAACCCCATTTATGCGTAGCTGACGTTTGCTGCTCTCATTTACTCTGACGATGGCTTCTCGTGTGGACCCGAAAGCTCAGAATAGCACTATCTTTCCAGAGATCGCGTCTTCCTCTTCTTTAAAAAAATAAGCATAGCAAAATTCTATCGTTTACATAGTTAGAGACTATTTTCACATTCACAAACTTACAGCAGAGCCTGGAAATAATCTTGTAATTATAAAAAAGCGAGTTCTTTCAGTTCCAGTCAAACTGCATCGTTTTTCTGCAGGTCAATAAAAACATTTCAAATATCTAAATTTGCAGTAGGGCGTTCTCTTGGAAAAAGGTTGCCTGCATAGAAATTTCCTTGCTAAATATCTTACTTAAGTGCTTTTTAAAGCAGAAAAATACCCTAGGGAGGTTTTTAACTACTCTAGGAAATAGCAAAAGCAGCTTTTTTGCTGCCATACTTTCCCACTGGTTAGTTTGTCTTGTTTGTGAAGGCATTTCTAGTTATAACCCACATGACCATCTTTTTTGCAGCCGTAATTTTTGCTCGACGGTTTGTGTTGCAGTTTGAAGGCATTTCTAATTATGACCTATATGACCATCTTGATAAAACCTAATACGAAAAAACTGAAAATTAACAAAAATATGCTAGAATCTGAAGTAAAATTTAAATAAATTGATATCCAATAACTTTAATATATATAATTTTGATGGAAAGGCATCCTTTGGGAAATAAGTAAGTTTATTGAGTAAATTTTCGACACTGGATACCCAGTTCGTCGTCAGACTTGAGAGAGGTATTCTACCTCGGCAACTTTGTCTTCTTCTTCGCTGCAGTGCATCTCAAAACGCCGATAGAGTGTTTTTACGCAATTGCGTTTGTGGTTGATTGGGTGGTTGCTGTTGTAATTCAGTACTTGCATCGTGTTTGTCGCTTTCCTGAATACTTTAGTCTTTAGACCACCACAATCTTTTCGACAAACGAGGACATCAAGAAAAGCCAGCTGGTTGTTCTCTTCTTCCTCCATCGTAAATTGGATGTCTGGGAAGACGCTGTTGAGACGTTCCTTGAACGTGAGCTCCTGATCCCGTTCGATGACGACGAAGGTGTCATCCACATACCGAGCCCAGAATTTCGGTTTGTGGTGTTGGAAAACCAGCGACTCCAGCCGCTGCAAGACCGCCTCGGCTATGAGTCCCGAAATCGTTGAACACATCGGTGTCCCCTTCACCTGCTCGTTGATCGTTTCTAGCCAGCTTGTAGTCTGTACTATTAACAGGAGACCTTAGCGACTATGATTGGTTTACTATCCGAAACAGTACTGTCCATGCGTTAAGGAATCGGAATCAGTTTTCATCTCTATCCTCCGTAGAAAATAAAGCACTTAAAAATTTAAAAAAACTGATGAAAACATAATCATTCTTCCCGCCGACAAAGGAGGCTCAACTGCTATCTTAAACAAACCAGACTTCAAGCAAGAGATGCTTTCATTATTAAAAGATAGCTCAACCTATAAATCTCTTCCAACAGACTCTACCACGAAACACATAGCATCCATTGACAGGGTACTGAAACGCCTTACAGCGAGATACCGCAAAATGCCTGAATTAATCCGAGGCAAACATCGTGAAGATCTACGGATTACCCAAAATTCACAAACCAGAAGTACCTCTACGACCGATAGTATCATTAATCGGTGCACCAAACTATAAAATCTCTAAGTGGCTATTACGACAATTTCATCCACTTACGAAAGATTGTGAGACTTCCATTCAGAAGTCTACGGAGTTTTTATGGAAACTAAGGGGAATCAGGGTCTACGATGATGAAATCATGGTCTCCTTCGACGTCGTCCCCCTGTTCACCTCCATACCACTTGCTGTAGCAAGGTAATGCACAGAGGAAGCCCTGAAGAGCTATCAAACGAAGGTTCCTGCAACTGCCTTACTTGATCTTGTGGACGTTTGCCTTGAAAACTATTTTTCATTTTATCATCAGCATTATCAACAACTAAACGAAGCTCCAATGGGGTCACCCATATCTGGATTCCTTGCCGAAATAACCATGCATGCTTAATTTACTCTTTTCGATAGAGAAGGCAAATGTACTTTAACATATTTAGCCTGGAAATCTCGTGGATTGACGGTACCTCACACTAGTGTCAGCGCACTTGACTGTATGTGCAAATTGGTCTCACTCCGACACGCAGCATAAGTGTCCCCCTTTACATGACCACAAATATATCCTTCATGCCATGTCGAGCCTAACATAACTTGAATGTTATAAAGCAGTATCAGTCACCCAGATTTTTAATGTCCTTACAAATGCAACTGAGTGATATCAATAGCATTTTCGAATGCAGATGTTTGAAAATTCTCCTGGTTTGTCAATTAGTTACAAGTTAAAATGTGTTTATGTATTCAGCCATATCTGCGTAAGTTAGTTTTGCTGTTGCATGCCTGTTGTCGTGGATGCCTGCGCGCTTAGCGTGATTAAATCGATCGAACTGGACTCTTAGCGCAGTACTGATCGTGGTACGTGCATGTAGCTCTTGGAAGTTCGTCGCGCTCTAGATGGTGGCCTATGCAGCGGTGTGCACTGTCGGTGCGTACGTACATCAGCGTGTCACGATGTGCTTCACATGGTTCTTAGCAATGGTTTTAATTTTCTCTAATTTGACGGAATTTTCCTACAAAATATTTCCGTTTAGTACATTATTTTGCCCCGTGAAATGTTTTGTGGATTTTTTAAATCTCTAACTTTATTCAATCTCAGTAAGCAGTCACATATTGAGGAAATTTGACCTAGAATAAAGGTTAGAATGCGCTTAGAGGCAGGGAACAGATATGGGATTCAGTGAAAAAGCAGTAGTTGTACAAGCAGGAGAGTATTGTTTCGAAATCACACTCAGAGGTTCATCTTCTGAACAAACAAGAGTCATACGCTGTACTGCTAATAACTGTTAAAAGAAGTTTGCATCCCAAATCAAGGCTTTTCCTTCTCCAAAGTTCTGCTTAAACGCAAGTTAAGATGGTTGCACGCTTATTCGACTCCTTTTCATTAGAGACGACCATTTTACACAAAACTTATTCCTGGAAAACTGTTGAGGAAAAATGACCTTAAAGGAAGGAGTATAATGCGCTGAGAGGCAACGAACAGATGTGGAAAGCAGTGACGAAGCAGGTTAACTGACAACTTTTTCGTCCTTTCTATCTAGCGAAATTTTTCAGTACAGATAATATATTTACAAACATTAACTAGAAGCATGCATATATTAGCCTCATTAGCTGAGTTCCACAAGAATTTTGAAATATATTCTTTGCATTTATTTACTCAGGAAGCAGTAAAGCGTTGCATGTTAAATTGTATATCATATGTGCACCTCCTACGTCAATAAAATATTAATCATTCAGCAAAAGAGAAAAAGTTAGATCTCAAACATTCAAGAGTAAAAATCAAACGAGTTTAAAAAAACTACCATTAATTCACATTTTGTTGTAATTAACATGGCTGTTGTTTATGTATACCGCGCCCACTGTGCTACCATAAACTTGGTCTGCTACTGTTGTGGTTAGATCACGCATCTCAAAATTTAAGCATGCATCAATTCCCTGTCAAGAGAGCTAGTCACATACATAATTTGTTCTTTTATAATGAACTCTTGTTCCAAAACAAATAAGTTGTTTGATGAGGTAAGGTTCATAAATGAACTGAAAGATTTCTGAATACCTACGTGATTCGCTTCAAATGAGCAGGCAATTTAACTTAAACATTGCAGGTCTTATTATATTGCTCTTGTAAGCCATTTTGGTTTCAACCTACCGTGAGTAGGATGAACTCTATATTAAAATAATAGTTACGTTGGTCTATACTCTAATGAATGAAATTCAGGAAAGCCGCATGATTGTTTCAGTCATGGCGACCATTACTTTTTCCCAACCAAACTGTGTTTAATGTTCCAAAACCATTAGTGTCACTCATTTGATGAACATTCACCCGACCGCTAGCGGGACTCATCTGTTTCCATCTGCCTTCGGTCGCGATAGAGGTCCTGACAGCCGTAAAAGTCTCCATTGTCTTTGCCGGTAATACTATCGCCCTATCGTTCATTTATTTTGAAGGCCTGTTTCTATGGAAAACCGCATTTAAATTCAGCCGAAGATGACAGAAAAAACACAGGTTCAAGGACATCCAATACCTGTCCTGCACTTTTTAATTTCACAAACCAAAACCTGTTTTTATGCATTCCATAATAAAAGAACGCTAATAAAGGCCGAAGAATTAAAAATGTATATTTTGGAACTGGAAAACCTGAGTTTATTTCAATGAACATATGCGGAAGACAGTGCGAGGGAATCACGTGATTGTTCAGGAATATAAATAAATAATTTGGCCCAAGGAATGTTGCTGCAAATGCTTAAAGTTTTCGCTACAAAGCGGGACTTTGTGCCCCATAATAAATTCAGGTATGACCATGTGGAGATGGACGGCAAAAAATTATGTTAAGTCTACATCATATGGCAGGAACATTTTGTATAATACAATTTTCGCTGATTATTAATAGTGCAACAGCAAAGCCTAGTGTACATTTGCGGCAGCTTTGATCAAAATTATCCTTCCTAGAACGGGGCATAGAACTGAAGAAGTTTAACAAAATGCTACAGTATAAAGAGGAAATTGCTGTTCTTCATTCTTAGCAGAACGTACATTAATTATTTTCACAGAAGTCAACTTATTGTTTGCAAATTCTCAATGAATTAAGCAGTCGAATTCTATTGTGGACGTTCACTTTTCTCGGCAGTTAAACAAGAAGTAAAGTCCATTTGAAAGAATGTGCACATGTTCACTACTTCTATAAATCTTTTAAGGTTATTTCTTATTTTTGAGATTTTTATAAGCAAATAGAGCACATTTTCAATTGTTTGAAAACACTAAAAGGCGTGGAGTATTCGCTGGACTTTAAAAGACGGTATCATAAATATGCAGTTCAAATATGAGGAAAGAGCCTACCAGTAAATAAACAGATAGAAAAATAGATGATATAAAATCAGGTATGGGTGCTCTCGTTTCGGCAGAAAATTCAGTACTTATTATGAGGGTGGACGCTTAATCTTGAAAAGGTAAATTGCGCAGAAATTCAGCAGAGAGATACGACATTAAAGTACTTTTGAAGCAGGCACATTACTTGAGAATACGATTTAAGATTAATTTAAGACAGCGTTTGCCAACTACTGTAATGGATTTTCAATGTAAATACATATCAAGAGGATTGTCAAAAGATAGCTTGTCTGCAACTAAAATATAATGGTATTTCTACTAGTGCCACTGAACATTATATTTCAATTAACTAATCAATGACTGGTCCGCCAAAAATATAGCCTCATAGAATATTTTATTTCTGTGAGGTTTCTGACAGTGAAATCAAGAAAAAGAACGTACACCTTAACAGACTGGGCCTCAACGCATGAAAAAACGTAAAAACGAAGACAATTCTTGTGAAACTGTTGTGAACTATGAGTGAGCTATATGCTGCTTTTTACAGACACCCTATAAACCAAACCTATTCCTAAAGCATATTAAAGCGTTAAATTAACTAGAAGATAATTTCAAAAGGGTGATTCCTCTTTGGCATTTAGTTTCCTGTTTTTTGTATTTATCGGCTTTTCTTAAATTTCAAACCTATTTTTGCCAGGTCATAACGATTTTTAACGTTTCAAAAATGTCTAACCTTTCTGCAATATTGTTTTTCCTAAATAACTTAAAATATATCTATGAACCACAACATGCATTCCTTTTAAAGACGTTTGACATGCATTAGTCGTGCGAAAGACTTGATAGCTAATAAGTCGATCGGATGGCTTTGTTATAAGTGGAGAAGGGGTAGGGGAAATAAAACTAGGCAGTAATATCTATGGGTGCGCATCCTCTGGCATAAAATTTGAGAGAGCCATCGAACAGTGGATTGATGTCTGAAGGTAAGATGCGTAAGGGACCCGTACAGCACAAACTAGAGATTATCAGGTTGCACTTAAAGCCATGACTTGAAAGACCGGGGATCGATGATTCAAGTTATAGCTCATAGTCAGCTTACTGTGCACTTGTGTGGAAATCCGTTGTTTTGTGTGGCAAAACCAGGTTTAGCATGAACAGGCCAGTCCTGCACCCAATAATTTTTGAATAAACTACTACATTAGATAAACTGGCAGCATTAAGGTTATAAGAAAAGTTCGAGTTCTATTAAGGATTCTCGGTATCTTGGTTTGCGAGATAATTGTAAGGTAGCGGTTAATCCAGAGTTTACGATTTTAGGGTTCAGTTTAGTTACTGTTTGTATTTTGTTTTAGAAATGTACCCGGTACTAGCATTTGGCTTACTAATTTTTCGTGCAGACCTATTTAGGTTTTATGCTGCAAATCTAAGATATTCCACTGCCGTTGGCGTACGCTATTTTCCCTCAGGATTTCAGTTTGGTCATTGAGTCCTACTTCTGGGCATGATGAACCTTGATTAAGGCCCTGCGGTGTATTCATCATCACAATTCTTGGAGAAACTTAAGAGGGGTAAGTTTCCTACCAAGTTAGGTCACAGTATCCTCTGGTGTTCTGACTCGGTTCGCTAGTCAAGAGCGTGCAACTAGACCTAAGACGAAAGTATGATGACTAAACATTTGAATCAATCAAACCCAAACCCTGCAGCTCCTCAAATTTTAACTCAGGACATATTTCACACTTGACATAACGGTCTACGACCAGGTTAATGGAACAGGAAAGCGGAGAGCGATTTAAAGATGCCCTAGTATAGCTGGTCCTAAAACGGTACTAGTCATCTGTCTTTCAACGTCAAAATCCGAAGATGTGGGCACGTCGTCATCGAAAATGATCAGGTGCTCAAGTTTGACGAACGTCACAACAACGTCTTCCTGCACAAGCAAGTTTTGACGGAGAAAGCAATCACCTGGCCTTCCTCGATGTCCTCATCAACCGCCAAGATTATAGCGGCCTAAAAACCGAAGTGTAAAGGTAAGCGACCAATATGACATAAGAATTGCACGTTAACAGTATCCACCCAGTCATCCACACACATGTGCGTTAGGGCGCGTTGAGACGCAGCGCACTTCAGAGCGCTTTAACCTGCCGAGCTGAATCAGCTCCTCTTAGCGACTTATAGCAATCTAAAGACTAGCTTTGCCTGGCTGTCACCTGTGGAGAATCGATGCTAAAAAAATCAGTCTGACCTATCAACTAGATCACAGTACGTTCTCCTGGCGTCGTCTGTACAGGCACTACTACGCATTTGTACCACTACTAGCATCAATATTAGAGTATTATTTCTGTCAATAGTACCACCTCTCAGGCAACATCAGTTCTGTTAGCTGCTCCTTGTTGTCCTTCGTAGCACTATTACCATATTGTCGTTAGTACTACTCGTACTACTGGCAGCAGTGGCAAGTAAAATAGTCACACCCTCAGCTTAGTCTTCTAGCGTCAACGCAAGTTTCATCATCAAAAGCCTTCATACTCCCTGAAGATCCTCTGCGGAAAGGTAGGCGGTGTTCTCGTTCTTTAGTTTCGTGTTCCTTCTTTATTCCTCTTCTTCGTTCCATTTTCCCTTGCACAAGCTGCCTTACAATACTGATCTCCGAGTTGTTTTCCTTTTCAGCACTGTTCCCATCGCACCTCAGGCGACCGATCATCAAGGCGGTGGCTTGTTGCTGGCAGTAGGTGAGGGAGTGAGGTCGACCACCAACGCATTTCTTTTCTCACTATAAATAATCTGATGCGTGTGAAGCTATCGCGGTGCGCTAAAAGCCGTGGTTTGAGGGGTTGCCAACTGAGGGGATAACTTAGACATCGCAGTCGGCCCAGTGTGTCTTGTTCTACGGAGTGTTTAACTGCGGGCTGGGAGTCAGACTCAATGGTTCCTTCTTAATGTGACCTTTATAACGTTCCCAGTAAGGCGCCTGTCTAGAGAGGCATACTGTTGGTGCGAATGTCGAGTCTTGCCCGCACCAGCTACCTGCAAACTCCCCCATCTCCGGTCTTCTTTCCTTTTGTCTTAACATCGGATCCGGTATGGGAGTGGGGAGAGAGTGCTGTAGATACTCCACGAGTCTACTTTCTCTAAAGTTCCGCGAAGGTCACCACGTTGCTTCAGCTTGTTGGAACACGTGATGGACATCGTCGAAATCGATGGTTGAATTGTCGGTTCAACTGTAGGCACCTATGACTACTTAGGCCATATAAATTTTTCAAACTGCTCCTCAACTAGGTAAAGAATTAAGGTAAACGTCAGGACGTTCGCCCTGACGGGAGAGATCGCGAATTCAAATCTCGGTGTCGCAGCAATTTCCGTGGCCATACTGTGGTTAGGTATCACTAGCCGATGACGCCTAACAAGGCAGAAAAGGCCTTCCTAGTGTCCCCTGTCTTTGCTGGCAATGTCCTTCTGCCTAAATGCAAGTCTGCGCCACGCGTTCGCAACAAGCCCCTCCCAGTTTGGAGGAAAGCTTGATCCTCGGCCACATCCACATGTGACCATTCTGCGGCATGTGTGATCCGCCTCTGAGCTTAGCAGAGTTAACGTGACTTGGAAAGCTACCAACTGGTGTTTATACTAAACCACACCATCAGCCTAGTGTGCGTTGTGTGCTTAGTGGCTAAACCGTAGATCGGGATATAAGGAGTATAGCCTGACTAAATGCTAGCAACACTGCAGGCTCTCCTGAGGCTTCATGCCTGCCACCGACTGCCACAATGATTCCTCTGTCAATGAGGACTGCCTTCATGGTCATATGCCTTCGCGGTGGTTGCGTCCACGCGATGACCTTAACCACTGGATAGGATACGGACGCATGCGAGTTCATGCGTGCGCCCAAGTAATCGCAGTTCCTGAAGGGCCACTTAGGTGCGTCATGGCAAGTGACCTTATCCCAATGCACCCAATAAGGCCATAAGCGAACGCGCTTGAAAATCACTTCTAAGCCACTGTCACCTCTTAGACAGTGAGTTTCACACGAAAGGTGAGGACACCGCCAGTCCACTCCCGATTGCCAGGGCCGACCTTAAGGCGGTACAAACAACACGCTGGAGATCAACAAGCCGCAACAGGCAACCGAGAAAATAACTCCGGGTTTTGTACATAATACATTCTCGTCCGGGTGAATTCCAAATATACGCCCTTCTTATTCTGTTCTTCCTTGGGGATGCCAAAGCGCGTAGTTAGACGGTGACACTGGACAGAAGACGGCGACGTCTCCTCTTTACCCCTTGGCCTTGGTTAGGCGGGTGTGTGTTTCAAGGAAGCCAGCTCGTGCTGTAGCGCGCGCAGATGGGTTCCCCGGCCCTGTCAGCCACTGCGCTCACCCTCACCTGTCACTATCAGACAGCTGACTACTTCGGACGGTGTCCTGAGGCTGTAAGTGGGGGGCGAGAGTGAAGTTGACTGTTCAGCGTATTTTACTCACTATAAAATATGTTATTAGCCGTGGCTTGGAAGGTTGCCTACAGGCGGATAACTGGAGACTGCGTGGTCAGCCCTGTGTTTGTTCGTGCGGAATGAGTGACTGGTGGACAGAGAGTCAGGCTGCCACGACTGCTTCTTAATGTTTCCTTTATGGCACCTAAGCCGCAACCCAAACTGTGTTCTGTGGTGGCCCACAGTACCTGGGCCTGCGCCTTTTCCTTCTTCATGTAGGGGAGTGGGGAGAGAGTGCGCTAGATGCGACTCATGTCGCCGTTCCTGCACCACCCTGCTGGGAAGCATATGGTGGACCACAGCAAAAACAACTCTCGAAATGTCGGTCCAGTGGCCCACTAAAAACAGGCCTAAGTCAATAGAAGCGAATATTTGAGTTCACGGAAGCTGTTCAGAATAAGAAGATGCAATCACCGGAACAACTGTTTTATTTTCCTGACGTTTCGGATTCTTTCGAGAATCCTTGATCATAGGTTACGGTAGAATGGTATGAAACATGTACAGATTGCGCGGTATTTATAGTTCGTAGCGGCCACTCGCATGCGTACTATAATGATCAGCTCCTGTGACCACAATTTGGGGGTCCTAATTGGTGTGATGATGACTTGGCAGTTCGCTTTCGAGTCATTTATTGCAGTGATTTCGTTCTCCGTGTCGGTGGTGGGCCTGATATTTTTTGCGGCAATTGCGTTCGCTGTCGTCGGAATTGTTACTGGGCCCGGCCCTTCCCACGTGAGTGATTCCCCTGTTCAGGCAATGTCTCAGTACGCAGTATGTGAACGGCAAATTGTGGCGCTTGTTTATTGATTTTGGGCCTGATAAACATGAGTCGAGCAGGTCGTGGCTCACGCGGTTGTGCGGATTTCAGCTTCGTTTAACTTGAATATATGGTCAGGTCCTGCCAAATGAACTGCAACATAGAATTTGGCGTCCTTCCTTCTCCTCTCTACTGCATGATCTGCATTCGTGCCTGGAGTAATCTCTCGACGTAGTTACTTTGTCCACAACCGCACCAGATCCGGTAAAAGATTCCAGCCATTTCTTGCCGTGGCAGTGGGTCTTGTAATCTCATTACCCAGCGCCCGATGGTTGCTTCTGGCCTGCGCGCAACTTCAAGTCCACGTGGAGTGAGCAGGCAGCTGACTGCTTCTGATACATTCTTCACGTACGGAAGAGTTCGTCAAACTTTAGGACTAATAACATTCGATTTGTTTCGTCTGGTGGACAAAATTGCGTGAGAAACACTTCGCATTCAGCAAGTTTGCCTTCCACTTCACTGAACTTAGTCTCAACGCGGCGTTAGGGCGCTCTTACGTAGCTGCGTTTGCGACTGATCGGGTGGTTGCTGTTGAAGTTCGGAACTTGCATAGTGTTAGCCGCATTTCTGAGCACTTCTGTTTTTATGAAACTGTAGCGACCCCTTATTATTATTCATGCTTTCCTCGGACGCCGCGGGCACAAGCCATGTCTGGCGTAAACACCACGCGGACGGAAGACGCGACAGTCAAAGCCTCCACTCAAGGTCGAGACTTGTCTGGCCTCACTAGCCAATCACCCTCAAGGTGAGACCAGTGCACAAGATGCGGGGGAGTTGTGTACGCTCAACCACGTCCGGACACGGTGATCTACTTGCCTGACTGCGCCTCTGGGCTTCGGCCCAATCATGGCTGGTATGCACTTGCCTGGGAGTCACTTGCATTTTACTTACATTCCGCGCTTGTTCCACATTAGTAAATCCTCTCTGACCTTATGGCCTATTCAACTAGCTTATACATGTTGGGATACGTTCAATCACCTATTATCTGGCCGGCCCACATCGTATCCCACAAAACCACCGTCTTTGCGGCATACGAGGACGTTCAGGAAGGCTAGTTGGTTGTTTCCTTCTTCCTCTATCGTCCGAAAAGACGTTCCTCGAACGTCAGCACCTGATCCTGGTCAATAACAAAGAAGCTGTCGTTCATATCCCGAGCCCAGAATTTCGGTTTGTGGTATCGGAAGACCAGTGACTCCAACCGCCTCAGCTATGAGTCCCGAAATGGGCGAACCCATGGGCGTGCCCTTCACTTGCCCCTAGATATATCCATTGAAGGTAAAGTACATCTCGAGACAAAACTTTAGGGGCCATAGTCAGCCGTTCAGGTGTCCCGCATGCGTCTAAAGCGTGCTATCACTTAATGCTTTCGGGTACTATGAAACGGTTATTATTCGGAAAGACAAGCCGTTTAGTAAGCGTACGAAGACGGTGACCTGAATCGATCTACCACTTTCCTGAGTTCTAGAGCATTTGCTCCGCATTGCCATGGTCAGTTAATGCGGTTTTCGTCGGACCTAGGATTGAAAAGATTGATCAAATTCGGTTGGCCAAATTATTGATAAATCGGTGGCCTCGGTGGGAAATACGCCCAAAAGAGCAAATGTGAGGCTTGAGTTCAATCAATGTTCAAACAAACGAAAGTACGAGCTCCCACGGGAAGCCGTGACTTATATTACACTTGGATCAAATTACCGGTTCAGTCTAGTTCAACGTATGGTGTACACCAATTTTCATACAGTGATCTGACTACTCAAACAAATTTCCTAAGCAATAAATCAAGTGCCCACTGGATGGTTAGTAGGCGCATGTGACAGAGTTTTGTTTATTCCTTTGACTGAAATATCAAAATTTTAGCGGCCTTGGTCATGAGCTTAGTGGGCTAGAGCGTTGACTGTGCTAAAGCCTCTCCCTTGCTGGCGTGGGTTCCAATCCCAGCGAGGCCACTGAATGTTTCACACTAGGGTCAACCACTTTATTCGAATCTGCCAACCTCCCCCCTCCTACCAAAAGTGTATTTGTTCAACGAACGTGCTTCTTTCCAAGTTAAAGCGTCCACATGCCCCTCAAGTTGTCCGCCAGAGAAAGCTAGCTGGGGCCCATCACATGATAGTATTCTGGACGGTTTGGGGGGAGGAGAACGGAAGTGCAGGGTACAGAGGTCCCAGTGAACATTGATGGAATTGCCGAAGCAGAAAACAGAATGTGTTTATGTCTGTGTGTCAGGTCGGTGGTGTGGGGTAAACAGACCCTCACCCGCCGCATAAATACAGTCTACCGGAAATGGGTTCAGTAATCCAGTGGAATGTCTGTCGGACGTGTGTCGACGCTGGCTGCGTTAATGATGGCGGCGGCCATGCTTGCAGTCGCAGGGAGCGTAATTAAATTCACCGTGAGTAGTCTGACTTTTCCTGCTTTTTGCCGATAGAAACAAACAGGCGAGCTCTAGGAAACCTAAGTTTATACGATCGCTGGAACCCAAAGTCTGCCGACGTGACGATTCGGATTTTTGTTCGAACCCATCATTGCCGGAGATAGTCGTAGTTACGGGTTCGAGCGAGAAGCCGAAACGTCAAGTCAATGAGCTTGATATTCCAAAGATTACAACTTTTATTTCTCCCCGTTTGTTGCTTTAATTTTGAATTTCAGAAAAGGTTAAGCCGTATGAACTGCCCAGCATGCAATCTCCCCAGAATATTAAGTCTTTTACAGCAATTTCCTATGGACAACTCTGCACTGAAGACCCATTTATTAGTAATTACATGACAAGCCCACAGTTCAAACCCTGACTGTTTCCGTCGAAAAAATATAAATTAGTCTTTACTTTTACAATTAATTTCCAGATGAACGCTCTGGGCCTTGCAGGCGTCCTTTGGTATAGGTTTCCAAGCGCCTACTTCCACTGAAGATCTGGTTTCTTAAAATGCTCCAATTAAATTATCTGGCATGTTCGCACAGGAGGCAGTTTCGAGCCAAAAATACTTGTGTAACAGATGTTTCTTCAGTAGGGCGGGCGAACACCATTTACATACGTGTTGGTTTTATTGTTTATATTCGAAAGCTTAGCACCTGTGAATGATATCCTATTGAGGGTCACGTGACCGCCAGT
Source organism: Ligula intestinalis (assembly GCA_036362985.1). NCBI lineage: Eukaryota > Metazoa > Platyhelminthes > Cestoda > Diphyllobothriidea > Diphyllobothriidae > Ligula > Ligula intestinalis. The sequence continues at coordinate 13,933,231 of JAYGXS010000007.1, read as the reverse complement.
TTACCCAGAGATTGATAGAAACTCTGACATCAGATCCCGGAGCTTAACCCAGAGGCTCCTGACTTAAATTAGATTCAGCCCATCTCGGAAGCATCGCCAGGCCAAATAAGGAATAAGGCGCCCAGAATGGGATGCCCAAATAGCAGTATATGGTTAATTTTAGTTAACTAGATACTTGGTGTTAGACCACGACCAGTAAGCGGGGAAAGGCAAGAGGGTTGGTTTCTGAGAATAAAAACTTCAAGAAAAGGCGTTCCAAGAAATGTAAATTCAAGAAAAGGCATCCTTTGGGACGCAGGGAAAATTTATGTAGTAACTTTTTGACAGTGGATCCACAGGTCGTCGTCAGACTTGAAAAAATGCGTTCTTTGCACATTTTTCGCAAGTCTAACGATGACCTGGGAATTCAGTGTCGAAAATTTACTGAATAAATTTACTCATTTTCTCAAAGGACGCCTTTCCTTGAAATTACATTTCTTTGGATGCCTGCCTTCCAGTTTATCTGAAAAAAAACTTGTTTCAAGACCTTCAGAAACAGCGGATTTCCCTAGCTCATCAACGCCAGCTTATTTATAAGATTTCTGATCGTTGTGAATATTGCTGTCAATGGCGTGTGACAAGCCTTTTGGAATATTCCGGTCGTGGCGTGGCGTTCATTGATTGGCCGGCTTATGCGCGGATATTACCACTGCGAATATATCGACTTAATGCCTCGCCGCACATATGAGTAACCACGCTTGGTCGATATTTCCGTGCACGATATTGGTCTTCCGGCCGAACATGCCGTTGATAACGTGGCTTTTTCCTTTTGCCATCGGCTGCACCGCAGCACTAGGTTGCATACAGCTTCATGCACGTTCTGGCTTCAGTCGGCCCTAGTTTAGGTACTTTATGGACCGGAGGACTGGCACAGCTTATCGAAATCTCATTGGTTGATATATCCAAGGTCCTTTCACATACGTCCGCACCAACTGCCAGAATTTTTATGGACCTAATTACATGCTATACAATGCTAGGTGGCGGTAAGAATATGTACGGAGGATGACGTTTTTTTTCTTAACAGGCGGATAGCCCCGTGCGACGTGTCTGGGGTACCCTAGAGGTGTTCAGGTGGCCGGGTGGTACTTAAAGAGGTTTCATAATGCTGTGTCTCAAGACCGCAAAGGGATCTCCAAGTGTAGTCTGACCTAACGGGCTGAATGTTGTCAGTTGCTTCCTTGCATGGTGTTTTTATGTAATATTCGACTGATGTCAGAGCGTAAAGTGCCTTAAAAATAACACGTTAAAACAACGCAAAAGACATGAGCTTGTTGTCTCATGATATATGCTTTGCAGTGGTGAGTTTTCTGTCGGTATCCCTTAGTGAATTTAAAACAGGCATCAGGATTTATTGGAGCCAGTAAATTTCAAAATAGCTTTTCAAGTGTCATCCGTCTTTGTATGCTTCAGATTACTCGTGGAAGCATACAGTACAGTTTGGATCTTCACATACTTTCAGTGCATAATGGCAAGGGGCGTCGTCCACCGCAAAGAATGATCAGATGAAGGACACTATCTTAAATCAGCCAATGGGAAAAAAGTGGGGGTGAGGAGAATTTAACACAGATCAGAATTCTCATTACAGCAAACCACCCAATTACCGCTAAACATTTGCCGTATTAGCTTTTTTATCAAGAAAATAGAGTCCCATTGTCCTCGATTACTTACCATACGCTAGACAGTGGTCACTTTTTGAACTCAAAGCAGCTTTCCGAATGCATATTCGGGCGCGAACAAATCGGAACCTGCGCTACTTGCAATTAGCCTATGTACGGCGAGAGGAACTCGACGTATGGTGGCAGCTAGAACATGCGGTCAATCTCCAATCAACCTGGTAATCGGTTGCCTAGATTTGATCCCAATTTTGGTTTGAGGTTTTTTCCTTCTCTCCGTTATTTGTCGTTTTCTGAAGTGCTATGTCGAAAAGATCAGAAGCACGACGAAAGTTTTGGCATGACAATCAGAGGGCGTTTTTGGCTAAGAATATGAAATGCATGGTAGATTTCTCCTTTGCGTAGCATGTTTGGATTTTGCAGTGGGCTTACTATCCATTGTACAAGCAGAAAAAAACTGGAGTAGTAGAGATTTTAAAAATGCTCTGTACTCAGTGCCAAACGCAGCTACATTTAGTCTCACCTGCATCCCTTTCGTACTCGTGTACAAAAATGAAGGCACTTCATTAAATTTACCAACATGGGATTTGCTCGACCTTAAACAGTTTTGTTAGCGTGAGTAAACTCCTTTTCCATTGTATTGTCCAAGAATTCGCTGAGACCGCGCTGGTTCCGATCACCAACTTTGCAAAGTTTATTAACGTACCTAACTCGCCTACTTTATTTGTTTGAGTAGTTATTGTTAAACAATTGGACTATTTTAACAGGCCGATCGCAAGGTGGAGGCTCCAATGCTACCCGTAAGGTTCTTCACCGACTTCACCATTACCTATACTCCACGAGATGATGAGGGGATGCCCGCGCCACCTTGGATAGATGCAATTCCTCCGGTATTGCCATATGCCATTGGACGTGGTTCAACTTGGTATGCCGCCGATCTGGACATGGCAATTGAAAATTACACCGACTACTGTATACCCATCTTCAGGCCGGCCAGTTATTTTCCTTGTACCTTCATCAATTTCAACTCCACAGCTTACCTAGTGTCACCAAAGGAATACGGCTATGGTCCCTGCTGCATCTACCGCCCAAACTGGTCAATTCCACATCGAGATTTTATGCGAACCTTTTCGGACCATTACAACGGATCAACGGAGACTCTGGGACATGGCGTCCTCAATCAGACCGTTGATTGGTGGATCGTACCCGAGGCTATTAACGTCCTGGGCCGGTCCGAAAACCTCCATAGTCATCCTGTTTTTGGTGGTTTTGGGTGGGCACGTAAACCAATGCCAAGGTGAGTTGCAGGACCGTAGTGTATAAAAACGCTTCTTCAGTAATTAAAATGTGCTAATTTAGTTACTGAATGATTCATAAAGATAAACGGTCCTCCGATAGTCATTTGCGTCGAAATGGCTAAACCACTGCTTTTGGTTTCAGGGTTCAAAGCAAGCTGTAGTAGACGGGCGCACCAAAAAGTGAATATAAGGATTTTTTGTTAGCTTGAGCTGCCACAAGCTTCTTGAATCCTCTTCGGCCCACTAAGGGAAACACTTGAAGAAAATGATCAAAATGTGGAAACAGTGGATGTTTCGAGTGTCTCAACTCCTTTAACTCTGTATCCAGTAGTAAAGCCAACGTCAAACCCTAATGAAAACGATAATCAAGTTACCACGGTACTATCTAACAAATAGTGAAAGGTCAACAAGGTACAAACCTGAACAATAGGTACACATAATCAAGAACAAGGGAGTTGACATATATCGCCTGAGTCTAGCCAATGGAAGGACACACATTCAAAAACGTCATATATACATGCAGAATAAGGGAACTCTTGGGAGAGGGGGCGACCGTTGCTTTATGTGACTTTGGGGCTAATTCATGTGGCATCCGACTGGTGTGAAAATTTGCCCGGAAGGGAGGGGGTCGTGCACAGAAGCCCAAAACGGATTTCGGCTAGGGAAGGAGGGGGTATTATGTTCAAGTAGTTAGTCGGCGGTGCGTCGGCCGGGCAAGGGGGATGTTCAGGTCAAACAGTCACAACTACTGTCACTCTAGTGCGTTTTCCCTCTTTGAACCGAGAGGGGAAGGGTGGCGTGTCCCATAGGTACTTTTGCACTCGTGACTGTTTTTGCCACACGCGTATATTCGAGTGAAATGGGTCAAGAGGGGGGGGGGTAGCCAGCATTCTTGGGGAAGGGCTTTAGCGGACATGCGGAGCAGAGGAAGAGGAAAACTTTTGGAAGAGGAGAACAACCATATGTAGGTCAAACAGGGAGTCACTGGAGGTAGACATGAATAATTCGGAATTTGTTCAGCCAGAAATAACAGTAGATGAATCTATTCCAAAACAATAATTATTGTCTGCCTTTAGGCCCCAAATCTTGTTGTATACGTGATATCTTTAAATGAGCAAGAAAGGCGCTGCCAACTGCCCCTATTTATACCGAACAACTAATGTAACACTTCTACTGGATCGGAGGGGGGAACGAGGGGAGTGAATAGACCAGGATTCTGGTCGTCATCACTCCCGGCTCGGACTGTCCATTTCCATGTCCACACTTTATCTCCGAGGGTACATGATAGAACCGACAAGGTAGGCAGGACGTCTAGGCAACATACTCGCAGCCTAACAGACATGAACACTAGATCGATTTGTCGAGAAAACGAAAAGGCTCTGTTGTTTTTGTAGCTGGTACGTGCATAACTAAGGCGGCAGGAGTTTCCTTGGTAGCGCACGAATGTCCTTATTTATATTTACATTCCTACTCCCACGCTTCTCGTAAGACAGAAACTTGTGGCTTTTCAGATGCGATATCACTATCCCACTCTAACCCCAATCCTAACCCCTACCCTAACCCTTACCCTAACACTAACCCTAACCTTTACCCTAACCTTAACATTTACCTTTACCCAAACCTAAACCCTTACATAAATTCGTTGAGAAGGCCTGAAAATATAAAAAAGGACATTCGTGCGCTACCAAGGGAACTCCTGCCACTAAGGCTTTCTGTTCTTTATTCAAAAGCTGTCTAAGTGAAGGATAAGGCAATGTGAGCATTGGATCACTTTGTTTATTGTTCTAAGCTTTCACACTCGTACAGGAGTGCATTGTCAGAGATGACAGCAAGAAAAAACGGTGGATCTCACTGACAGTTGACTGGTTAGCACTCCCTATAATTGCTCCCCCCCTTTTTTTGTTGCTGGTGTTCTCTCTGATAATGAACTGCAGTATGAGTTTGGAAGCTCATGTAGCGCGAATCTTTGCATTTTTTCGTGGAAAGCTGACTGTTTTTTAAGGCCCCCGCTATTTATGTTCTTTCATTTTCTTTTTCAGTGGCTTCAAACCCTACGTCACTTTCTGGTACGAAGGGGACATTGGGTGGACTCATCAGGTGTTCGACAACTTCACGGACACCGGACCCCATACAAAGTACTTGGAGACCTATAAACTTCCCGAGGAGTGCAAGACTGCTTTGACGTGCATATATGGCTAGTAACATTTTGGCCAATAGTCCAGACGGGCGGCAAAATTCCGAGCCGCTAATGTGGTTTTAGTTGACACATGTGACTGAATTCCCCCATAAAATGTCCCAGCTCAGTGTTGAATGCGTTAGAGTTGCCTCCTTGAACTCTCAGAGTTCTTTGCATGAGGAGGCAGAAATGTTGCCTTTAGATGGTGACTTGCTTTGAATGCCACCCTTTTATTTTTCCCCACATGCACATTGATTGAAATTATATTAGTAGTATTGATTCACATCAATTTTATTTTGTTTGCGGCTGGGGTGTCGATGAACGCACACAAAGGCTCGAGTCTCACGTATTTCCATTCTGCTTTGAATCCAACCCCACCTGAATTCATGCATGAAGGGACGTTGGCCGTTACGGCTGTCGGTGAAACTATAGTTTAGCTGACGCAAACGATCTTTATTGCGTCAGTCAGCACCCACTTCCTCTATCGAATGTTAAATATATAATTCAACTGACGTCAACGAGCTTAACTGTGGTAAAGACTTTAAAATCTCATTTGTGTTTACATTAAACCACCGCCGTTTTTGGTAACCAGCATGGATACCCTTAGGCCGTAATGTGCGTCAAATGACTTGAACGTATCGTTCTGCGTCCCGTGACATCAATTACGTTCTCATAAACTGACTACGATGAAGGTGTAGCGTGTCTCGGACGGCACCACCACCGGGTGCGGTTGCGGTTAGCAGGGGACGTTATCCTGCAGGAAATATCAGATTGCTGTCCCTGGCGACAGTTGCCGCTGACGAGAGCAGGCCATATCTTGATAGTGTCATGTCATGTCCAAGGGAGAAAGCGCGTCATCGGTGGCAGCTATTTTTGCATCTGCGCCCGCACAACATCGAAACAGCCGATGTTTAATGGTGCGTGTTGTACTATCCGAGGGCAGAATTCTGTGCGCGGTCTCTATGTTGCATCTATCTCCCCGCAGTTATGTAAAAGCCCGATGTGTAGGTAAAGCAGTGGTTTAATTTACCCGGGAATATCTGTCGAGATGTATTGAAACTAAGAAAGTTTAACCCTAACGGCTGCGATCTTCCAAACCCGGTTACTTAGGAGAGGAGAAGTCATGGGGAAGGCCAGAGTAGTAGGGACAATGTATTGTGTACAGATCAGTTAGAAGAGTGTTGCCATTCGGTCTGGCATGGCGTTCGGTCGTGGGGTCGTCACAGCAGCCAGCGACGCTGCCTACGTCCACACCCCAGGGTGCGGAATCCCGAGTCTCCGTCAGCGCGGAAATTGTCACAGCGGCCCCAGAGCGATGATTGTGTGATTCAGCTTCAGGGTACTGATTGACCAGGCCTGGCTCAAGTGCGTGTGTGTGTGCCCCAGAGCAAAGTTTGTGCCTCACATGCGGACATGGGCCATTGCTCTAGGTCGAGCGCGACTGGGTGACCAAGATTGTCATTACGAGACCACGTCTGTGGCGTCAGAAGTTAGGAGGGTGTCGGGCAGCAGCGACCACTACAGATCCTTGCCGTTGCGATCTCGAGGAAGTGGAACGCTGAGTGAGAGGAATCGTGTATTCTGTAAAGGGGAAGCGGAGGATGGGTTGGAGGAAGGTGACTGTCGAACGAATGCGTGACAACTCACGGGGGTCGCATCTGAGAGCACGGGTGGCATTCCAGCATATACACCGCGGTCATGTGTGAGTTGGTCACAATGAGATGATTGGCCAGACCATATTGGAGTAGGTAGACGCTGAGGCATTCGCGTGTGCTAGCATTCGCGAGAGGCGAGCGTTGCATGCGGATTGTGGTGATTGCAAATGTGCGAACGGGGACCAGATCTTGTGCGACGACCTATTGAGTCGTGCTGTATACTTACGGTCAATCTGAAAATCAGACAGCATGTCGCATGTTATAGCGTCGACCACGGAAGGCTTTCCCAAATCAAGGCAGACAAGAGAGAGTTGATGGGACAACTTCTTTACTATAGCAAGAAGGAATTGTACAAGCTGAATCGGGAGCCAGTTGCTTGCTGCGTCCGTTCACCAGGCCTCAGTGATGAAGTGTGCTTCTGTCAGGGCTGACCACAAATCCGGCGCGTACCAGTAATCAGCCGTGCGCAAAAATCAATTGACTGACGCTTAGTAGATAAGGCATCACAAGTGGCGAGGCGAGGCCAGTGTGAGACAGTAATCAGTGATGCGCAAAAATCAATTGACTGGCCACGTTGACAGAGCAGGCAGAATGAGTGATCATGGCAGAGCGGGGGTCGGGCTCCCACAAGCGTACTGATGTAGTCTTAATTACAAAATTTGTTGATTAGCTCCCTACATCAAAGGACCGTCGTGACCAAACCTTCACAGTCACGGTCTCTTACACGTTGAGAACCCTTCACTGTACGTTTATTTGCCAGTTGTATGAGCTAGAGGCAGATTATGTTTTGAGCTCAGCACGGAAACCAAAAACTTCAGAATGTAATAGTAGTTTATTTTTTATTGATTAATATATTTATTTAAACTTCTTGAAGTGTAGGGATGGCTGTAGGCTAGGGTTAAGTTAAAGGTTTGGTTATGGGTTGGAGTTGATGCAGTAGCTAGAAATGTTTACCCTTCTTGAACTTTAGTGCAAGACCACCCGTGCTGCGTGGGAGGTGATGGGAAAGGTGCACATGAGCAATTTCAACCATACATTTTGTTAATGAATTAGCTTACATTTTATTAAATCCTCAAGAACGCAGTAACTGTCTTCACTTTTTACAGCATGCTTAGTCGGCCAGTAGCGGAAGGGAAATAACCTGGAGTGGGTTGCATCAAAGTAATGTCTTTTTGGCAGGGATCAGAAAGCAGTTAGGTCCTAAATTAGAGCATGGTTTATTGAACCAAAGCTTCCAATTATAAAGCGGAATGTTCAGAGGTTGCCCTGAGGCTTCCCACATAAAATGTATTTATTTATTTATTTATATGTCTTCTCTCCTACTTTGTGATGGGAGATTTCGCCTAGTTTAAGCATCTCAAGCTAGAATCAGATTGTCATCGCACAGATTTGACTCTTGAATTACCCATCCGAATAATGCGATTCAACTTGCCACAGGTAGTGAACTGGTCAAGAATTGAAGAGCGCTTACATTTCTGCCTCCTGTTACTACCAGACTTTTCGAGCATGTTTTTGACGCATTTTAATCAACAATCTCCACATTACCGACAAAGATCAGGGCAACTGAAATGACCGTTTCTAGCTTACTAGTCGTCATCGTTAGCCAGCCATGTCCAAGGCAGGTGTTGCAGCATCCAAGACTCGAACCCGCGACCTCTTGATGATAAGTCTAACGCCCTCATCGTTAAGTCATAGGCTCGTGACTTAAGATCGACAATGGCTGACAATGGTTGATGAAAGCTCACAAGGCTCAGTGGTCCCACTCTGTCTTGGGGTTCACTCTCGCGTCCACCCCCTCCCCTACTCTAGCAGCCGCACAGTGGCTATTGAGGACTGGCTAAGTGCTACGCCGGCGCTCGACTCCACAGTTGAAAATTCGGGGTAGTTTACTAAGAGAAAATAGTTGTCTAGTGTGACGCCTACTAAGAATCTGAAGGTAGATCTGTAGTGACAGCCCGACGCCCTCCTAACTCGTGATGCCGCAGACGAGGTCACTCAGAGCATAGGACATCGCGCGAAGGCATTTTTCGGCGTGCCTCCGGCCAGGCACAAACTGACGCGTGACCCCTCACTGCTGGTGAACGTACGCACCGTGCCTCCCCACCTGGTCTCAATCCACAGGGCTTTGACCTCAATCCGTCCACTGAGAGTCTCGCGTTAGTAGACTGGCCTCATTTAGTAGGTTGGTCTCAATCCATCTGGACACAGACTTCAATGTGGTAACTGCCACCAGAAGCCGATTTGGACCCGACCCCACTGCACTCGTCCGAGTCAAATTTCCTCCTACATATTCTTCTAATCCTTCTGTACAGAATAAGCTCTTCCTACCACTCTGGCCTTCCCAATACTTATCTCTCCTCCTCTCTCTCTCTCAAAATTTTGGAATGCCTTCTCAGCAGCTGAGGCCACGCAGCTCCCTTTGACTGGAACTACGGTAAATCGATCCAGTCTTAAAAAATTTTCTGAGATTACTTTCTGATTGGCGAAGTGCTATGCTGGCGCACGACCCCACAGTTAGAAGTTTGGAGAAGTGCATTATGGGAAAAAAGTTGTCTAGTGTGTGTGTGTGTGTGTGTGTGTGTGTTCGACCATCGATTTCGACGAAGTCCATCAAATGCACCAACAGGCTGCTGCAGAAGGTGACGAACCTCACCAGCCAGTCATACCCAGACCCAAGTGGATTCCCACCTAACCTCCAACTTTCAATACTGGAAGAATACTACCGACACAGAGCCGAGAGATTGGAATGGCCATTTCTGGATTATTAGCCCCAAGGCAGAACGGGGATGTGAGAGTCTCGCAATCAATCCGTGAGCACCTATCCATCAATCTGAGCTCCATAACATTGTACTAGGCAGTTCCCTGTGGTCCTATTTCGGTGGTTGCTGAATTGAGTGCGCAGAGGCCGGAGGACGGTTCAGCAGAGAGAAACTGCAGTCGGTGACCGGTTTCATGCAATTTTCGCTGAAATTCATCAATAAATCCAGTTTCTGTTCGACATTTATACTAAGAGCTTTAACATAAGATATGGATTAAAAGCCTTGGGAAGTCTTGGGAAGGCCAGGGTAGAGGAAATAGTTTATTGTGTACATAAAGGAACGGAGAATAGATGGAAAGAAGTTGGACTTCGGAGTACACGTCATTCCGCTGGACCGCCGTGGTCCTAAGTGACGTTTGGCGGCCGAGAGTGGAGAAGGGACTTGCTCGAGTGGTGCTTGGGCAGCCGCGGGAACCTAGAGCACGTGTGTGTGTCTGAGTTGAATGAGGTCAAGTCTCTGCAGGTCAGCGCAACTGTAAGTGCTGACTGAGGTATTGGATGACCTTGAGGCAGCTGGCCTTGAAAAATGCCGACGGACAAAGCAATGGAAGGTGTCGGACGGCAGAGACCACTACAAGTGCCCTCCTCTTAGACCACAGTAAGGATTCTGAATGGAGGAAGACTACTTAAATTTAGTGAGAGAGTTACGTACCAAGGTGAGGTTGCAGAACAGCGTGAGTGGTTGTTGCTGGCATGAGCCAGGTTGCAGGGGCGGCTGGAGAAAGCCGGTGCTACGGTAAAACGTCAAAAGCAAATCAGTATGCCGTGCCAGTATGAGTTGAACCAAGCGGTATCGTTGGCAGTAGAAGAAAGGTCAGAGATTGGGAAGGAGACCTGGGTGCTGGCACTCATAAAGGGACATCTCTATTGGATTGGGAAGGAACTGCAGCGACCCCTTATTCTTACTAATGCTTTCCTCGGACACCGCGGGCACAAGCCATGTCTGGCGTAAACACCACGCAGACGGAAGACACGACAGATAAAACCTACACTCAAGGTCGAGACTTGTCTGGCTTCACTAACCAATCACAGGCCACCTAGCAATGACAGCGCTCTCTCTGTCTCTTAGCCTAACGGCTCTCAAACCTCACTTGGGACCCGGTCAACCTAGTGAGTGGACGTGTCTCTCCCAAATCAATATACTCTCATCTACTCTCCTTTCCTTTGTGTAAACAATACATTCGTCCTACTTATCTGGCCTTTCATGCCTTATCCTATTCCACTAGCTTATACATGTTGGGATACGTTAGATTGTCTTTTATCCAGCCGGACCCCATCGTATCCCACAGAACCATGGCCTGGGCTGAATAGGCTGTGAGCGGTTGAAGATCTCGACCTCGCTTCATGGCAATATGTCGATGCAGTAAGTCTCCATATCGCAGTCACATCAGAAGACACAGGAAAAACTCAATTGAAGGCGAGGGAGGTTTGAAAATGAATGAGATCAACCACATCAGAAATGACGACTGCAGGTCATCAAATACGCAGGGACACGTCGAAAGGTCAGAAAAATACGCAGGGCCTGTAATGCAGGGACAGCAGGCCACATCAGAAGTTTTATTGAGAGTTCATCTCACGATTGGGGTCACCAGTTATAGGAGTTAAGGTTAAAACGGTTAACCCTTATAGCTACAATCTTCCATGCCCGGTTCCTTAGGAGATGGGAGAAGTCTTGGGAAAGGCACAGTGGGGAAAAGGGGACATGTTTGAGTGGTGCTTGGGCAGCCGCGAGAACCTAGAGCACGTGTGTGTCTGAGTGGAAGTAGGTCAAACCTCTGTAGGTCAGCGCGACTGTAAGCGCTGACTGAAGTATTGGATGACCTTGAGGCAGCTGGCCTTAAAAAATGCCGCTGGACAAAGCAATGGAGGATGTCGGATGGCAGCGACCACTACACTTCACCACAAAAGCTTGATATTGTTAAACCTGAGATGCATTAAAAACATTCTATAATAAATTACCTTTTTAAAAAGCACTTTACCTAGATATTCAGCTAATAACTCCCCATTCGTAATACCTTTTTCCATGATAATGTCAAATGAAAATGGGTTAGGGGGTTTTGCCAGATTTGCTTTATTTAGTGGAAAGACTCATGGCCTCAACGAGAGTCGAACCCACACAGCAGATAAGGCTTTTGCACAGCCAACGCTCCATCATTGAGCTACGAGGCACGTCGTGCGCCGTGAATTTGATCACATCTGGATCGATATTACCCGCCCGACTTTGCCGCTCACATGGAATCCACCAATGCGGGACAGCAAGTTGACTGCCCAAGCAGGATTTCCTAAGCAATCACCTAGAATCCACCGGAATGACTACTAGGCTGACTTAATTGTTAGGGGAGTTTTGGCAGAGTTCCTTACTTTTGTTGACCCAATTGTGAAAAACCCGCGGCCTCGGTGGGAATCGAGATTTTTCACAGAGTAAATATGTTCAAAAACCTGCATACCACGCAGTGGATGACAAACTACATCGGGCTAAAATTCTACACTAGAGGAAACACTGTCGTTTGGTTTTAATCGGGTTTCTAATTATGCTGGTTTATTAATGCTCCTAATGTGACGTACTCCTCATCTACTGCAAAAGTTTATAAAAAAAATATGATTTCTTCTTACAGCTAGTAGATCAAAACACATTAAATGAAGCGCAACATTATTCAGTGATTGAAAAACCTTATTAAAACCAAAAATATCCCTCCTATGAGCATGCAATTGGGAGATGAGCGTATTTACCAATTACGTACACAAACTGATTGTTGTTCGGCGTGTTTTCTTAAAATAAATTTGAATTTACGAGGGCTCCACCAGTAGCCCATTTTTTTCTAGAAATGGTCGAAAAAACCTACCTTCAAGTGATAACGTTTTGGTACGTTAGAAATGTGCTGGAAGTATGCTTCAAAATACTAAATAGAACAACCTTGAGTACGTACATAACCTAATCGTAGACGCACTTCAGAATTCAGGTTAACATTTTATGAGATTGGTGGCTGTCATTGGGGCGTTAAAAGTTGAAGAGAATTATTAGCGTATACCGTAGGACGGTGTTCCTAGAGGCGTTTACAGAGTGAATGCAGAATCGACTATTTATCGTGTCCATGGAGAAAGGATGAAAAATGGGAGGTGGATGTTCAGAATTTCACAAAGTTGACGTAGATATGGCCGTACAAACTGAATCATTATAAAAAAATACAGTAAGCTGCGGCGGATTACACCACGAAATTTGATCCCAAGGAGAATCAAACACAGACATGTATCCCAGCAAACAAAGGGGATGTGCGAATCCACTCTATCCTTGAGTTAAGACTTACTTCCTATATAGTTCAGTATAGTTTAGTATATTTAGGGTAGTAGGCAATACCTTTGAAAACCCTATTGAGAACAGTATGCATGAAATATCTAACATAAAATATGTTACTATAAAAGCTTCGTCTGAACGCTGCAATCGCGCGTACATATCCAGCAGCAAAGTTAAGATTATTGTTCTCAAGCACTCCACTTCTTCGCCTTGAAGGCAAGGATAGACTGCCGTTCCAGACCACATCAATGTGTATCTACAACTTTATATGCTCCTGAGGGGCAAATTACATTGGTCGAACGATTAGACGTCTATCCAAGCGCATGCGAGAGCATCACCCTGCGAGGTTAAACAGAGGCGAAACTTAGTCGATATCAAGCGCAATTCTGGCTCACTTGGTAGACAGCGGTCATCGGGTAGACGTCAACCAAGCATGTAGAGTCGTCTATAAAGTTCCGGCTAAACACTCTAAGTTCCTGCGTCAGCGGATACTTGCGACGGCAGAAGCAGTCGCCATTCACCTCACAAACCCAGTTTTATGTGCGCAGAAAGCATTTGTAGCGGCTCTAAGGCTCCCGTGGCCAAAAGCCCTTTCGACATCCGCCCTCACGCCTCTTACTACGTCGCGAAACAATGATGAGACAGCGACATCAAGCATCCAAAGGTCACCGACACAGTCTCAAGACGTTGACACCTTGCGTCGTCACACAACCCAACAAAACCCGAGACGAGGACCACTGGATGACAGTAACTAATTGTCTGACTCCTTCCCCTTCCCCTCTCCCCCCACCCCCATTTCTCTGTCCCCAATTAAGACTAGAATATGATCCCCTTGATCCCCCCTTGATCCTGTTACACCTCTCTCCCCCTTGTTACTACTGCTTGGTTTGCCTAAAACTTTCGTTAACTCTACCCTCCCTTATATTACTGTATTGCCTGATGATGAATTAATCGAAAGCGTTCGTTCGCTTAACTTGACTTCCTTAACATATATACATCTACGAATTTGGCCGCAGGTGTGCTAACGTGGCGTGAGATGGACTCTCGCGTGCATAATATTCCAACATAAAATATGTTACTGTAAAATACTAAGTAGCATATACATATGTAAAGTTTTTATCTATAGGTTGGTGCAAGACGCAAATTATTGCTCCTTGATTGTGCATATGAACGGTAACTGTTAAGTAAGTGTCCATCCAATTTCCATTTGAATGCATCTGTGGAGTTCGCCATTATGACCTCCTCGGGCAGTCCGTTCCAGGCCTGAACACCATATTCCAAATGTGAACGAATAAATGTTCCGTATATTTTGCCGAATAGTTCTTTATCTATGTCGAAAAAAAGTTCGCTTAATGGCAAATAGAACACTGTTCGCCCTCGTGGCTGCCCTAACACACTGTAAAGACGGCTTCAGGGATGGCACAATAGTGATACCCAGATCTTTTTGTTCAGTGACGTTCGACAGGCATCTTCCATCTAGTACGTAGTTTTGCGAGTCATCCGTCGCGCACACTTTCTTCGTCTTGAGCTGCAATGTGACACACTTCTCAAAGTTTAACCGCATTAACCATTTTTGGACCATTCACCTGGGTGGTCAAGTCTTTCTTGCAGAGTTTGTTCATCATAAGCGTTTCTGATGGGTTGCCATATCTTAATATCATCTGCAAACAAGACTCCATTGCTGACCAGTCCATGCCCACAGTCGTTGACGTAGATTAGGAACAATAATGGCCCAAGGACGGAGCCCTGAGGCACTCCACTCGCAACTGGCCCTGAAGAGGATTTTGCGCTTCCGATGCACACGGACTGTGATCGGCCTATGAGAAAATTTCCTACCCAATTTAGTAAATCCCCCCCTTATCCCGGATTCGCCAACCTTGCAGAGTAACCGTTGGTGAGGGACACTATCGAAGGTTTTTTTAAAGTTTATGTAAACGACATCTACGGTAGTATTTTCGTCTAATGACCTGGACCACTGCTCCATAAAATAAAGCATATTAGTCAGGTAGGAGTGGTTTCCTCGAAACCCGTGTTGGGCACCGTCAAAGAAGTCTTTTTCTTCGAGGAACTTCATGGTGGCCTTTTTGGTAATCCTTTCCATAACTTTACAACAGATACAAGTTAGGCTCAGTGGTCGATAGTTGTTCGCGCTGATTCTGGATCCACCCTTGTGAATAGGATATATGTTCGCAATTTTCCAATCGGATGGGAGGAGGCCTCGATCAAAGGACAACTGAAAAATGTGCGTAAGCGGTCTGGAAAGTTCCGAAGCCACCTCTTGCAGTACTTTTGCTGGTATTTTGTCTTGACCCGGAGACTTAGCTTCATTAAGCGCAAGAAGTTCATTCCTTACATCTTCTTCTGTGAAACGGAGGTCCCTCAGGATTCGTCAATTTCTCTCTGTATTGAAGTCTGTCGGATTAAAATGCAGTTCCTCAGTGAAAACAGATGCAAAAAACTTGCTAAAGTGTTCTGCCTTTTTGAGATTGTCTATAATTTCTTCATTATTTTGACCTTTTAGTACTGCAACTGTGTCTTTATTTTTTAGCCTGCTGTTGATGTAACTGTAGAGCACCTTTGGCTTAGCTACGCCCCGCTCTATAATTTGCGCTTCATTGTCTTTCCGCGCTTTTCGAATGTTCAATCTAACTTTATTTCACTTTTGGTGGAATTCTTCGTAGTGTGAAGGTTGGCGTGTTGATGCGTACCTTCTCTAGAGTTTGTTCTTCTGATTTATTTGACTCTTCAGATCTCGCGTTAACCAGATGGACATGCTCGTCTTTCGTCCTTTTTTCAGCGGACAATTTCGATGCATAACTTCACTTACAAGATCCCTGACAATGTTTCAGTCGGCATCCAGACTACCGGTTAGAAGGTGATCCCAATTTATTACTGCTAGTTCACTTCTCATTGCGGTGTTATTTCCACGCCAGTAGTCTAACCGAAACTCCGTATTTTTCGGTTGATTGGTGTTTGAAGCATATTCCCACAGGATCATGACATCATCACTCTCTGCAAGAGGCGCGATTGACCTAATTTCGTTTTATTCGATTGGGTCTTTCAAAAACACGAGGTCCAAGCAGTTCGCTGTTTGTGCTTCTTTTATTCTTGTTGGGAATCCAACATTCTGCACGAGAGAGGTCCCCCGTCAGCTTTAAGAATCTGGAGCTAAAAGACTCATGAGAACCCTTAACTGATAGCTCATCCCAGATAATCAGTGGGGCGTTAAAATCTCCAGTGATCAGCGCGTTTCCGTTTTGAGCCAGTTCACGCATTAGTTCAAATACGGTCTCGCCACCCTCTGGAGATTGATTTGGCGGTCTATAGATAGTTATGAAATGTAAAGTGGGTGCACCACGCGTTTTCAGTCTAAGCCATAGCGCTTCACAATCATGAGAGGAACTAATATTGCGTTCTGACGCAATGATGCCATTCTTGACGAACGCTGTTATTCCTCCTCCCCTCCTATGTATCCGGTCCCGACGAAAAACTTGGTAGTCTCCGGGTACAATTTCGGCATCCATTACGTCGGCCTGTAGCCAGGTCTCTGTAATGGATCTGACATCCGGCTGCAGGTCAGCTATACAAACTTTGAGCTCGTCAGTCTTCTGAAGCAAACTCTGTGCGTTCGTATAAAGAAAACGCAGCTTCGTCGGCATGGAATTCTGAACGATTTGTGGGTCGGAATAGCCGGAAGGTTTTTGCGGATTAGCTACTTTATTGCATGAGTTTTGGTCTACTTTTTGTCTGTAAAACTCAGCGTTATTGGCTGTCTCCATAGGAATGATCTCTGGGCGGTGATGTTTTCCCCGTTCATTATTCGCAGGTTCCTCTCGCCCGCATTGGATCTCCTGTAGAGTTTGGTTTTCAGTTCCCTCCATTTTCACTCTCGACCGGTGAGTAATCCTGCAGGAAAAAATAACCGTCGGGTACTTGTTCCGTAAGTGTGATTTCCTGTTCAACAGTAGCTTCGCTTGTTGTTCTTGCTTGAGCATAAATTTTATCGGTTTGGGTTGACCCGAGTCCGCATATGGACCCTTCTTCAGGCCCATCCTAAATGCTTTTAAAACGGTGACCACCATTTCCTCATTTTCATATAGGAGAGGTTTAACGTATCCCGGAATAAATCCATATCATGGTCAGTTCTATCCTTTGGGGTCTCCGAAGAAGATTCACGCATGTCTTGTATGAAGATGCACTGGCTACGATTAAATAACGGGCTATGAGGTTTATTATTGGACCCTTCCGAAGTGTGGGTATCGACTTGGACTATAAGATCCTCAGGCTCTGGCATTTGATTATTGGGAGGACCCGACCGCTCCTCTTTCGTGCCAAGGCCACCTTTTTGTGTGGTAGTCGGTGGCATCTTGAGCTCTTCGGGAGACGTGACCAGACTAGTTCTTACGGGTATCTTAGACACCGCCTGCTTGGTTTTTGGGGCTGCGTTAAGCACGGCACCCCTTGAGTAAGCAAAATGTTCAGACCCTTCGTCGTGGTCTGCTGGTCTAGTGGCGATGCCGTCGGCCCTTTGTCCCGACGTTCAGGGTTTGGCTTTCGGGTCCTCTATATTTTCGGGGATTTCCGACTCTTCGACTAGGTCGAGTTCCACTACTGGTTCTGCTGGGGTTTGCTCATGGCGTATGGGAACCTTCTCTATTTTCTTTGTCTTGGCCTTTTGTCGGCTTTCTGCCATCTTCAAGCTCCAGCCATGCGTTAAAGTAAGCAAAAGTGAATTCAGTTCTTCTACTTCCATTTTAAGGCATACCATATCCTTCTGCATGACGGAAAATGCTTTGGAAAATTCTATGTTTGATATGCCATCTCCGTCTTCGTAATTTGTGTCTATTGAGCTCGGAGGACTTCTAGGCCTTTTAGCAGGGGACGAGTTCGTTGCGCCAACCATGCGGTTTCTGCCCTCGAAATTACGAATAGGGCTTATATCGTGAATTAAATCAGTTGACGCCGTGCGTCGTCGCGGTGTGGTGGTACCAACCGATGCCCGTGAACTACTGGTTTTGGGTTCGAATCCCACTAGCGGCAGGCTTTTTACATGTTGTACTGTACGTTTATTTTTGTTTCCCATCCTAGATCGAAGTAAAGTTAAACGATATCAAAGCTCTATGCAATATGTATAAAACGATAAACTGTTCGGAAAGGATATTGGAACGACTCAGCCGTTTGTTGATAGCTGGAATCCCTGAGAATTGTTGACAGAAGGCGGTCACGAAGACGTTGTTCGTTTTGACTAATGCTTGCCGTGGCTTCCGAGTCTGAAGATATTGTGAAAACGAATCCAATAGCTAACTACGAGTGTCCGCCAGAGTGCTATGTACTGCCGAAGCTCAGGTGGTCCGAAATCCTGAAAATAGTATTTCGCACGGAGGACGAGAAATTTGAACCGCAATTTGAAGCGCGCGCCGACCCCTGACCTTGGAGCACCCACCAATCACACTATACCCTGGCAGTTAAATCTTGAGTCCTGCCAGCAGCCGCACAGCGACTAGAACTACGTTTTCTTTGTCAGTAATTCAATTTTTTCATATCTCTTTTTAAACTAGTCTAGAAGAACTTCGAGACATTTTGTCGAAAAATATTGTTTCAAGCTTACTTGTCTACGGTCAGATAAACAGTTCAAGACTTCGCATAGCAACTGTCCTTCCTTTCAAGGGCAAAATGGTTGAATTGTGATCAAGGGTTAATAATTTTTAATAAAACATGTTCCATAAGTACAACTGGCACGTTTGAACACCGTGCGTTTAAGACAATCCCGTTTAAGACAATTCCCAGCCATTACGCCCATTTCTGGAGCAGCAGTAATTTTGTCTGCTCATTTATTAGGCGGCAGTCAGTTCAACCACGATTCAAACACCTCAATCTCATCAGCCAATCCTATTTTAAAATCATATATTCAGCTGTTAAGTGTTAAGTTTACCCTCTCTGCTCCATACCAGCCCTCGGTTTCCTACGAAGTCCAGTGGGAAACTGTAAGTGTATCATTCAGGTCGTTCAACCACTCACGCATCACTGCAACACCAGTCAGAAGAGCTATCCTGTTTCTGACACTGACATAGTTATGACTGCTAAACGCTTGTTTATGAAAGAAATACAAAGTATTCCAAAATGTGTTCTAAAAAGGAACCAATTTCTTCCTCTATGATAAAACTTGCGTTGATTGGACAGTGAAAAAGTTCTTCCAAACACCAAATTAAAGCTCCTCGAAGTTGGCACGCGTCATGCTGACCAAGGCGGGACCAGTTTGTGTCTCACTGATTAAATACTGCAAGTAGTTCAGAAACGACCGCCTTCTTACACCGTTCCCAAGATTAATTTTTTTAAACTTGTAATCTGTGTTTATGAGGTTTTGGGATTTCAGAGGCCAAACTATTGGGCGATGTAAATAGCTTGCATAGGTCTTTGCGGTCCCATGATCTGCGATCTGTGCAATTGACCTGATTGTCAATGCATTTGAATGCTAACTAATCTGTACCTGCGTGATTAGTTAGGCTGGCTATGTCAGGCGCCCTTTAAGCACGTGAACTTAGCATGGACACTTTCTGGGCGTACCTCGGGTGTATCACAAAGGAGTTAAGGCTATGCCGGTTAAAGCCTAACTACTGCGATCTTCCAGGCCCGGAGCCGTAGGAGATGATAGAGAAGTCTTGGAGAACCAGAGTAAGAGAAGGTTATATTCTGTACAGAACAAGTAGGAGAATAGTCAGTAGAAAAGTGGTCGACTCGGCCCGGCGTTGAGTTCGACCATCAGCACCGTGAGGGAGCACTGCAGCATCGCGTCCGTCTCGAGCCGAGGCGGAAGGCCGAGTGACTCCAATGTCCGTCGCTGAAGACTTTTGTCCGTCTGATGGTCTTTATGGTTATTGTGAACGCCAAGGACAGACACCAGTGGGGGAGTCCCTGTCTCGCGCGATGCTTGCCGAGTTCGCGGCAAACCAAGGCAGACACAGTGCGTAGGAGTTAAGCCGGCGCGCGTAGCCACTGCACTTTCGCGACTTTTGGCAACGAAGCCGGCATGAGTCAGCGAGCTAGGCTCCCACAGATGTCCTTTTATATGAGGAGTTCATAGCCGAGGCTGCATATAAATTGTGACCTACGCAACGCATAAAATCAGCCGAGCGCAGTTTATTCATTTGTATAAACGATGATAACCCACAAAAAAACCCGAATACATACACCTAAATCTTGAGTTTTTGATGTCAACAGCTTTTGGTGTTCCGGAGGGGGAGGGACGAATTTCGTTATTAGCGAAAAATTCGCACAGCACACGGCAGCCTTTTTCGAGCAGGTTATCAGTACGTGTTTTGTCTCTTTATTTCTCCAAATGTATCCAGCAGTTACGCGGAGTTTCTACAGAAACTAAGGGGAATCACGGTCTCCGATGATGAAATAATGGTCTCCTTCGACGTCGTCTCCCTGTTCACCTCCATACCACTTGATATAGCAAGACAATGCACAGAGGAAGCCCTGAAGAGCTATCAAACGAAGGTTCCTTCAACTGCCTTACTTGATCTTATGTCACCTTTGCCTTGAATACTATTTTTCATTTGATCATCAGTATTATCAATAACTAAAAGGAGCTCCAATGGGGTCACCCATATCTAGATTCCTTGCCGAAATAACCATGCAGAGGCTAGAATCAATGGCCCTTCCATCGATTAACCCTAATTTATGGGTACGCTATGTAGACGACACATTTGTTGTCGTTAAAAAGGACCATCTTGAAGCACTCCACAAGACCACCAACTCAACCATTCCGGGCATTCAATTCACGCTCAAGGAGGTTAACAGCAAACTCCCATTTCTGGATGTCCACGTGCAGCGAAATGCTGACGGAATATTACAAACGTCCGTTTACCGCAAAGACACGTATGCGGAAGTTATTCTTAAATATGAGAGCAACAACCCCATCTCTCACAAAAGGAGTGCCGTCAACAGTCTGCTACGCCGAGCGAAGACACACTGTTCTGACGAAAACACCTACCGAAACGAGCTCAATTACTTGTTTGAATTGTTTTCCCGCAATGGTTACCCCAGAGACTTTGTGCGCCGATGCATGAGACAACAACAATCTAAGAAAAAGGAACCGGATAGTACCTCTCAGGCGCCCAAAACGAACACATGGCGAGTCCTTCCTTACATAAGGTACGTGTCTGAATTCGTTGAAAGACACTTGTGGAAACACCAAATAAAAGTGGCGCACAAACCGATGGCTAATTTGCGCACTCAGTTAGTACACCCTAAGGATATGGTTGGCTACCTCGATAAGAAAGAAGCCATCTACAAAATCCCATGTAAAGCTTGTGATAAGGTATATTATGGCCAAACAGGAAGATCAGTCCCTACACGCATCCGCGAGCACCAATCGGCAGCGAAGAGACATAACCGTTTTTTCCGAAGTGGCTATGCATTGCCTTGACACAGGACATACTTTTGCATGGGACAAAGCACGCATCGTTGGAGTTTGCCCCTCCAAAAAAGGCCGAGAATTTCTTGAGGCCATGCTTTCCGATGACTCATGCATCAACCGGCGTATTGAGTTAGCCGGAGTGTACAAACACCTCAAAGAAAGGTGGAAAAGACTGCAGCCGACAAACATGGACCAACATGAACCGCAATTAGCGTCCACACCTGATAACGTGGACTGACCCCGGACTAACTCAAATTAAATTGCCTATTAGTCATTACGGCATTGCAACTGATAATCATGTCCATCATGATCTGACGCAAATTGTAACCCCCAATTAACACCCACACCAGACTGACTATATAACTGTATGAGCACTTTGAAATGCTAACTGTTGTTTGCGAATTTCTCTCAAGTCTGACGACGAACTGGGGATCCAGTGTCGAAAATTTACTCAATAAAATTACTTATTTTCCAAAGGATGCCTTTCCATGAAAAGTTACGCGTACGCCAAAACCAGTGATAACAACTATCAAGGTGGTACGGTACTATTAAGAGAAATAGTACACAATAAATACACAAACCTTAACAATGGATATTCCAAGTCAAGAGCAGAGGGAGTCGGTCAAAGGGGCATGTATGATGTTCCCAAAATCTGGAGGTGGACTTAGGACGGTCTTGCTCATGTCCCAGTGGATACCAATATCTTGATCGCGTCTACCAAGTGACCTGATCGGTGCGACATTCTTGGCCTCCCTTTTATGCACAGAGGATGAACGCGCAATAGCCAGTGCACGTGCATTCTCTAACGAGTGACTCTCGGTGGTTGCCAAAGTGTCCAAGAACTCTGAGTCGTACAACGGTTTAATGTGCTCCGTCCCATCACTCGCCCTGTTGGCAACACGGTGATCGACAGCGTGCTGCAATATTCTGTCACATGCATATTCAAGCAATGTTTCTACGGCAAACGGTCTCCCTGCTTTATTCAGGCGCTGATCCTTTACCCAAAGAGCCTCCCCGATAGCAGTTCCCATGGATGTGCCGATCTCACAATCGGTGAGCCCGTCCTCGCTTAGTCCGTTCAAGTGTGACCACGCAGATGTCAATTTCGGGGGATTCTTCCGCGCACAGTGCTGAGTCTTCAACTGCTCAAGCTTTTTCAATTTCAGCTGACTCAGGCTCAGCCAATACAACTGTAGGAACAGGGAATGGAAGTTGAGGACGCATAACAGTCGGTGGAGGTAAGCGCACACGAAAGGCAGAATGAGAACCGTAATCGATGTCTTTCCGACCGGCGGGGTTAGCGTAATCCGACCGTAAATGAGCGTCAACAATGAACACGTGCGCAAAATGAACCGAGGGTAAATAAACACTATGTAGATCAATAGAAACGGATGCAGGATAAGGCGACGAAAACACGGGAGCATGGAAAAAACCTCGGGAACATCGCCAACAAACTCCAGCGACCCCGGTTTTCCTATTATCACATGATAAAGCAGGCCATTTTCCTTGAATCCACCGACTCCGCTTATGCCGCCAATCTTGGAACCGGCCTTCCCTTCCAAATCCGGGTCTGCATTCGTGTCACTATCCGCAGACGGCAGTTCCCCGTCAACTGACCTATATAAATCCGCATCTACCTGAGGCATCTACACATTCGCATGCAGGCCCTTCATACTGGATCTCGCGGGATCCGTTTTACACTCGGCATCAAGGATCAAAAGTTCTAGGTCCGCTTCATGTTCATCTAGCTGCGCTTCTCGTTTATCTAGCTCAGTTTCCTGTCTATCTATCGTCAATAAGCGCTACTTAGCTCCACATCCCACTGCGGGCCCTTCGCATTTAATCTAGTGAATTCCACTTTAAGCTTGGAAGAAATAGTAAAAAGTTCGTTCGCTTCGCGTCTACCTATCTCTATTTTGCGTCTAACAGATTTCGTATGGAGCTGAGCAATTCTTAAGGTTTTTAAAGCTTCCTTATTTTTACGACTAAAAAAGCTACAAGAACTTGACTTACCAGAGCCGGCGTGGAGGTCCGAACATTTGGCTTCGCTTTGACCAGATTTGATCATTTCCTCTTCCTTGGGCATTCTTTGCAAATGAGTCTGTCCCCTGGTTTGCCAGTCTGGCAAACGTTGCAGATCTTGAGTACGGCCAATCTTGCCAACGTACTCTGTACCCTGTTCAGCACTATCGATCTGGCAGTTCCGCATCTGTGTTGAAGTACTGTCAAATAATTTAAATCCAGACAAATGCGAGACTCCTGTTGAGCACCAGTTTGTCAGGCAAAATACTCGTATCGATGATGAGTACTGGTTTGTCAGACCAAAAACCCAGGTAGCACGGCCAATCCGTGTTAAGTACTGACGATCTGTCAGTTCCGCACCTGCGTTTAAGTACCGTCGAGGACTGTCAATCCAGCCAGGTGCGCGATTCCTTGTTCAGCACGATCGATCCGGCAGTTTCGCAGCTGTGTTTAAGTACTGTCCACTACTTTAAATCCAGACAAATGCGAGACACCTGTTGAACACTGGCGTGTCAGGCCAATTATTCGTATCGACGTTGAGTACTGGTTTATCAGACCAAATACCCAGGTAGCACGGCCAATCCATGTTAAGTACTGTTTCATCCCTTCACTGCTCCAACTGTATCCAGCAGTTACGCGTACGCCAAAACCAGTGATAACAACTATCAAGGTGGTACGGTACTATTAAGAGAAATAGTACACAATAAATACACAAACCTTAACAATGGATATTCCAAGTCAAGAGCCAAGGGAGTCGGTCAAAGGAGCATGGATCTGGTTTTATAGGATTCCAGGAGGCAGTTCCTGTGGTCTCCCATTGGTCTGAAAACACCAACGTCAAAAGGGGGGCGGACTCGAACAGAGACAATACTGTAGTTGCAAGGGGGCGGGTTGCAAGCGTTTGAAGCCAGTGGTGATGGGGTGGCTCGATGAGTGGTTCTCGGAGTAGCCGCGGGCGCTGGGTCAAAAGGGGGGAACAGACAGCTCGGTCGCCACCGCCTTCAGGTTGGTCGCCATGCGAAATTGAACTGTGCAAATCGAAAGAAAGGGCCAAGACCGGGGGAGGGCAGTATTCAGTCATGTGCATTAGAGTGAGTCATGGGCGGCCAGCACTCCGGGGGGAAGGAGGACAGCCTTCGGAAGAGTGTAAACAATCATTTTGTAGGTCGGACAGGAGTCACATAGGAGAAGAGATGTGGAGAATTCCAAACTTGTTCAGCCGGAAATAACAGTACGACTTTGCAGGACCACAAGCTCAAATCACTGGCAGGTACGCTTTCGCGACGATTGACTACAACCTCCTCAAAAAGCACAGTGATTTGAAGACACGTGAAGAGTAGATGAACCGAGGTTAAATAAGTTCTTTTCAAAGCACTTTCGCCATGACGCCGTATTTATGCTGTGAAAGAAGAAAGATCAGTAGGAGAAGGTGCGATTTCTGCAAAAAAAAACAATTTTATTGGCTAGACGTTTCGGATTCCCCATTCGAATCCCTCATCAGCAGCGACAGTTGCTGTCACTCTGGCCACATTTTAAAGAGGCCGGAATTCAATTTACAATGGAGAAAGGGACGGACGGCGAATTGTCTTTCAGGATTTCCGGGTGTCAAGGCAGGAATTGAAAGGCCTGCAGACACGACCAACGTACACAACCTATCCCAAGTATCTCCGGCTACTTCCGTCTCCCCGTGCAAGCCCTGATCTCGGCAGGCGGGCGGCGTGAAAAGGATGAGTTGTAGTAAAAGACCCGTTATCAGCCCTGTCCAATTATACCATTTTCATTTTCCATGGAATCGTACTGGCTTGCTTAGTGATTTCTGAAAGAAGATGTTTGCCGCATAAACTTTCCAAGTTGAACATAGGAATACTTGCAGAACTAATCAGGACATGTTGCACACTGATCTACCTCGAGCTTCCCGGAAGCTAAGGTAAGGAAGAAATTCGTCACCGACAGTTCCCCCGTCGATTTCGATGATGGGCACCACGCGCTCCAACAAGCCGCAGCAAACGCTGAAGCAAGCCGCAGCATACACAGAGGCAAGCTGGGCAAGCAACACGAAAGCGACATCAAGCGGGAGCAACGCAGAGAACTGGCACGAGAGAAAACAGGAGTTTAGGCCGACTTATAGAAGTTAAGGCTAAGACGGTTAACCCTAACAGCTACAATTTTCGAGGCCCGGTTCCTTAGGAGATAGGAGAAGTCTTGGTAAGGCCAGATTGTTAGGAATAGTTTATTCTGCAGAAGGACAGAAGAATAGGTTGTTAGAGAGTTGACTATCGGAGCACACATCCGGCCGCGAGGCGGGCCAGTTCCGAAGTCCTAACTAGGGAGCAGACATTCAAGCCGCCAGCTTTGGCTGCAACCGTAAAGGTCATTGATTGGACCACGTGTGGGCCAACCGGCATGGACGCCTTAGTAAGTGCGTCAGTGCGTCTGGCGGTAGCATCAGCCTAGAGCTTTGTCCAGACCGATTGAGATCAAGTCACTGTGGGTTGAGGCCAAAATGGGGGAGACATTGTGCGTACGTTTGGGTGCGCCTCAGTTGCGCGTCTGGCAGCAGTTGCGGTAAGGTCCACTACAGACTCGCGCAGAATCTACCCACTCGCTCGCCACTCCCACCTCCGTATCCGGTGTAAAGACAAAGTCAATAAGACCGGGGATGAGGGAGGGTGTAGATGGCTGGCGCGATAAACACTCAGCACGCGCCCACTTGCATCAGCCATCTCACTAGGTATGCTCCCGCATGCGCGGGAGCGCCATAAAGGCCACATTAAGAGGGAGCCATTGCAGCCTGACTCTCAGTCCTCCCTCTCTTTCCGTACGCACACACAGACACACGCGTACAGAAGGAGCAGCTACGTAGGGGGCCCGAGTTTACCCGTCAGTTGGCAGACCCTCCAAGCCAAGGCTTTTAGCGCACCGTAATAGATTCAGACGCATTCGGATTTATTATAGTGAGGAGAGAAACGCGCCGAGGTCGACCTCACTCTCTCCCCCACCGCATAGTGACCGCCTAGCTTTTCGGGCACCGGAGGTGGGGCCTGAGACCCTGTGGGAGCGCGAACGCAGTCACCAAGAGAGAATCAGAAGTGAGAGAAAGTGCCAGCGCCTTCCAGGCCGCAGGGACCGTGGTTGGCTGAAGACTGGCATTGCATGTGCATACAGACCATTGGATCTCAGAAGGGTGAGAGCAGCCCTGCATGAAGCCTGGGCCAACACCCTCCTGAGAGGGGTAACT
>JAYGXS010000007.1:13874776-13906558 GCA_036362985.1 Ligula intestinalis | reverse complement strand
TGCCGGTCGGCGTCCGTGGACGAGGCTGAAAGGAGAGCAAGAGACAACTGGTGAACTTTGCAATTGTGAGCGTGCAGAAGAAGAGGAAGAAGAAGAAGAGGAGGAGGAGGAGGAGGAGGAGGAGGAGGAGGAGGAGGAGGAGGAGGAGGAGGAGGAGGAGGAGGAGGAAGTTGAAGTAGCAGAGGAAGAAAGAGGAGGGGAAAGGACGAAGGGGAATAATAGAAAAAGTGATAGGAAGAAGAAGAGAGTGAAAGAGGGAGATAGGGAGTGGAGTCGAGGGGGGAACACAGACAGGCCGAAAGAGAGGAGAGGAAATAAAGTATAGAAAAGAAAAATGAGAGCAAAAGCTCAGCTTACCTTGCAGCAGAGACTCTTCAGTCAGTACTGAGGCTGACGTTTGTTCTAAAGACAGAACTGTAGGCGCCGCTTTTATGAGTGTGAGTGCAGTAATGGAGCAAGTAATATAACTACAGTATGGTATAGGTGCGGCAAAGAGAAGCAATCGAATAGAGTCAGTAAGCCTAGTGTTAATTGGACTGATGCGGCCGACGTAGAGAACTGTGAAGTTGCTAATCTTTTCAGTGCGCATGCACTCTAAGGGCGCTTCAGCACGATTCAGTCCAAGTGGCGTTACCGCCTGAACGAGGGTACCATGAGTCACTATGTTTAGCCGCCCTCCCCCCCTACCTCATAAACGCATGACGCAAGCTAGCGATGCAACTGCATAAAATCGATTATCTGATTTTTCCATTCCTTCGTATGAGAGGCGAGCCGTCGGGGACGTCCAACAGTGTGCTTATTCGCCTGGGATTTGCTGACAAGCGGCTGCACACAGCGCGAGTATGCAAATGCTTAGTTGACGGCGCAGTTGAGGTACAGAAAGGAGAGTACTTCAGGAAAGGACACGGTACCCAATACGGTTATTGCCAAGAGTCCGACACTAAGTTGGGTGATGACATACACGTCCTGAGAGAAGCGATACTGCCACTAAACCAGGCTTATTTATTCTATACCGGAGCTATTATGGGGTAGTAATAGGCAAGACAGTATTCGACAAATTCAGCAAGAACGGCCTCCACTTACCTGGGGGAGGAGGCCCACACCTGGGTTCCCAACAAACTTTTCGACGCATTCGTGTGGTGAGACGATTAGTGAGTAAGGTTATGGCTGGTGGTGGGGGTGTGTGAGGTGCCGGATGTGTCGACATCACGGTCAATGCCGCTGTCGTGAACGCGCATGTGACCTAGTAGGCCTATGCGATGAGCGAATGATTGGGGGCAGTGTGCGCAGTGAAGGCGGCGGTCTCGTCTGTGTGTTGGTGCTCCAGGCACTAGTTCACCAGTCTCTGTGCGATGGATTCGCAAGTGACCAACTAGGCTGATGCGTGAGGTGAATGTACGATTGCAGTGAGGGCATATCAGGCCCTCAGAACTGGTGGAGGGATCAGGTGCGGGGATGCGAGTTGTGGCGGACGGGGACGTTGAACTTCTAAATCCCAAGGTCACGGGCTTAGGCCTTGAGGGTAGCTAAATCTGGGTTTGTGTTTGGCCGGCTGATAACGGCTAATAAGACAGAAATGGCCATTCCAGGCCCCCCATTATCAGTAGTTTTAATCCGTTTTTTACCATCGAGAATACCTTATCGTAGTTTTCCAGCCTGCGAACTCTCACGCAATTCCCTTCCTGCCAAAAATCACTAAGTAAGTAGTGTAACTTTACAAAAGCAGATTGATCAGGAATGGTGAAATTCCTTTTATATTTCATTAGTTTGATTATGAGAGTCAGTCGTTGTACCACCCAAAGCTATGTTTACTACTCTAAAGGAAGTCAGTATTAACCTTGCGTGTGTTAGTGAGTGGGCGGACTTATTCTGCTGCTGTTTACGCTCGGGGGCCGAATAAACTTACAGTCTAAGATAACCAAATGTTCCGTCAGGTGATCTTCTATTAAGCGGACTTGATTAAAATTTGTCAGCACAGAATTAAATGCAATTCATATTGCCTATCTCGCATTCTGGAGCATAAACACTAGGAAGTATAAACCCATCCAGATTATGGTGGGGGGGAGGAGTGAACCAACTGGACATTTTTTCTCTGATTGTCAGTGCCTACTGACACTCCTGCTGGTCTTGAATGACAAGCAACGAGCCGTAGTCTTTCGGGTATCTTGGTGTTATGGTGACGTCATATCATTCAGGCTCCCCATCGTATTTAAACTCTTTTCACTGCCATTCGTAGACATTTCTTGCATCGTTTTGTTGCGATCACACACCTAGATACCTAATCTGGAGATTTATAGACACTTGTAATCTTCCTCGTATGCTCAATGGCTCTGTCGTTACTCGTAGATTAACGCTTACCGACCGCTAAGGGACTATCGCAGGGGGTTAAGTGAGTTAAACCGTGTAATACGATCTTCAGACCATGGTTACTTAGTGCTGAAGAGAACTCGTTAAAGGCCACAGTAGTGGGAAGAGTAAATTGTGTAAAGAAAGGAAAGGAGAATAGATGAACAGAGGTTTGACGTGGCTAGCCTACGACCAGCAAGAGAGCTAGCCGCGGTCCAAGTGCGGTTTTCAGCAGCAGCGAGAAGGGCATTGTCTGGTTGCCTCAAAGGTTATTGACCGGAAAGACTGCATTGACCAAGGCGTGCATGCGTCCTATTCGCCACTGAGAGAGGCTAGCTTTTGCGGGAACTGATTGGCTGTTGCAGAAGGCGCCTTAAGTGCAGAAGTACTCGTTAGCGGCAGCGAGGCTTCGGACATGCTCGCCTATGTGGAGTGAGTCACTACAGTACTCCCATGGGAGACAGTAACGAGGAAACTGAAAGAATCCGAGTGGAAGAAGAATAGTTAAGTGAGGGAGATACGTACCAACGTGTGTTGCAAAACAGCGGGGCGGCTGTGGCTGGAATGAGCCAGGATGCAGGGGCGACTGAAGAAAGCCGCTGTTCCGGTAAACGTCAACAGCAAATCAGTATGCCGTATCAGTATGAGTTGAACCAAAGGGTACCATTGGCGGTGGAAGTAGTACCATCTGTTGTAAAGAAGGTCTGGGGTTGTTGATAGTCGGCCATGGACATCTCTGTTCGATTGGGAAGTAACCATGACCTGGGTTGAATGGGTCATGAGCGGTTGAAGATCTCGACCTCACTTCACGACATGATGCCGATGCAGAAAGTCTCCATATCGCTGTCACATCAGATGACACAGGAGAAATTAAGTTGAAGGCAGAGGGAGGTTTGATGATGATTGAGCTCGGCCAGATCTTCAGACGATCTTCAGACCATGGTTACTTAGTGCTGAAGAGAACTCGTTAAAGGCCACAGTAGTGGGAAGAGTAAATTGTGTAAAGAAAGGAAAGGAGAATAGATGAACAGAGGTTTGACGTGGCTAGCCTACGACCAGCAAGAGAGCTAGCCGCGGTCCAAGTGCGGTTTTCAGCAGCAGCGAGAAGGGCATTGTCTGGTTGCCTCAAAGGTTATTGACCGGAAAGACTGCATTGACCAAGGCGTGCATGCGTCCTATTCGCCACTGAGAGAGGCTAGCTTTTGCGGGAACTGATTGGCTGTTGCAGAAGGCGCCTTAAGTGCAGAAGTACTCGTTAGCGGCAGCGAGGCTTCAGACATGCTCGCCTATGAGGAGTGAGTTACCACAGGACCTCACTTGTCCCGTTTTGACTTTGGTGTCATTTCTCGGGCCCTGTAAGCAGCCGTAACGGTAAGTAGTCTCAGACAGATAGTATTGCCGGTTAAGACAAGGGAGAGTGGAGTGGCCATTTCAACAGCTAGCCATACCCAACCCAGCGGGATGCACTACCCGAAAATCGAACTCGCGATCTTTTAGATCAAATTCATACGTTCTCTCTACTGAGAATTATTCTTTCTATTGTAGTTAGAAATATACATTCTGATTTTGAAAGTATCCTCCAAATGCTCTTTTCTGCTGATTGTGTCTCTTTTTTGCTTTGGCAGTACAGAGCGTCTAGATGGTGTTTTACATCCCATTAAATGTGCTGTAGTTGCTGCTAAATTTTCTCGTTCCACGTACTGAGGCTTTCGACATCTATGTTGCTGGACATTGGCATATTAGCATCAAAGTAGTGGTTCTACTACGAGTGCTAAAATCTTCAGGCCAAAGCCCCAGTTGTAAGTAGAAGGCAGAAGGCGAAAGTAGGAGGGTTTTATTGTGCACGGAACTCCCAATCGCTGTCTCAGACCACAGTAGTCACCGGGGAAACCGGGGCTAGTGTTGACTGCGTCTAGTCAAGCCTGGGATTGAATGAGATAGTGGTGGCGGTTGCTTAAGTAGGATTGTGGAACTGGTTCAAGGGTTGATAGAAGCGAATATGCGAGTCGCAGGAAGCAGTTTAGAAGAAGCAGATACGATCTCTGGAACAAGAATATTATTCTTCGGACGTTTTTGATTCTGTTGAAAATCCTTGCGACATAATTTCCAGCGCAACTAAGAATCGATGCTTATTTCGAGAAGAGGAGTATTCGTTGTAACAGGCGGACAAGGTGGACACTTAAGAGTCGTCGGAGTTTAATGTGCGGAACTCTGACTGAAATGCCCAGAGCTGGTCCATGATTTTTATTCTTTCCCTAGCCTAGCCTTTTGAAGGAGGTTTGACAATTTTTATAATCGCTTACTTTTATCAGTCATCCCCTCGGCGTACTTTCTTGATACGGCTGTGATCATGTCTGATCAAGCTGGCCTCAATGATGCCATAGATGCGACCTCTCCACGCGTGAGGAGGGGTGACAGCAAATCTGGAAAGCTTCTTTCATTCTCTCCACCAGCGACGGAGACTGGCAGCTGAAGGTTCAGGAAATGCTTCCACGAAAAATTTCGAATCATATCTTCCTTTGCACTGCGCGCTTTACTTCAACTGGCCCAGGAACGTAATCATCAGCGGAGTTGACTGAGACAAGCTGAGACGCGCACCCCGCTCTCTGTTCGATGCTGGAGATCTGTACCGGAAGTAAGAAAAAGGAGTGGCTACGAAAAAAAAACACGGAGTGAATTGGAGTACCGGAAAAAAATATCAAGCAGGACCGGAAGAAGAAGTATAGGAGTTAAGGCTAAGACGGTTAACCCTAACGCCTACAAGCTTCGAGGCCCGGTTCCTTAGGCGATAGGAGAAGTCTTGGGAAGGCCAGAGTAGAAGGAAGAGTTTATTGTGTACACAGGACGGAGAATAGATGGAAAGAGTGTTGACTCGCGGATGACCGCAGTCCGGCTGCTAGGGCGTCAATTCCAGAGTGACTAGAGCATCAGGAACCGCCGGCGAATGCTTTGTCCCGGGGGCCAATGGGGCTGCTAATGTCTAGCCTAGCGCGTGCGCACGACCTTGAGGTTGGCTAACGCTGGCTAGCCTGAGCGCGCATTCGAGCTGAGGAGTATGTGCGCGTCGGTCAAGGACAGTTAGTGCCTAGCCTAGCAGTGGGCGCGCAGGCAGGCTAAAGGCGCCATGCGTCAGCGATTGGTCCTGGGCTGCAAGTGGCTGCAACAAGGTAACTACAGAAGTTCTCCGCAAGGCGCCGCGTGTTGAGTATGCCACTGACGTTGCCCTGCAGGCGTCACGGGGGAATGAGAGCACTATGTCGATTGGCTCATACATAAATACCACGAAGACCAAGTTATTCTCGAGCTGGTGGTCGTCGATTTGAAGAAAAGGACACTTTAAAATCCCCCACAACGAGGTTGGTACCGAATGGAGAGCGTATTTTTTAAATGTGCCTTCGAATCGATGTTGCTCGTCGGGTTTCCTCAACCCTCCGAAGGTGCCTATGGACCCGACGCGACATCTCTCTGGCCAAGAATATCCCTGTCTATGGGTCCGGTCAGTCCTCCTCTATGGATTTGAATGCTGAGCTTTACGTGTTACGGTCGCCAGACTTACTAGCGCGCGTGACTTGGACCACCCAACACGCCGTCCAACCAACTACAGGCCGACCAAGCCAATTCACGCGCTCTCTCTCTCTGTCTACTGGCCCGACTGCTCTCAAGCAGTCACTTGGAACCCAGTCGATCTCCTTGGTGGTCGGGCTCTCCCAAGTCAATCTTCTCTCATCTATTCTCCTTTCCCTTGTGTACACAATATACTCTACTCTGGCCTTTAACGACTTCTTTTCTCCACTAAGTAACCATGGTCTGAAGATCTCAATTGCTGGGTTTGACTCACTTGACCCCCTGCGATACATGTAAGACAGAGGATGACTGATAAAAGTTAGCGATTATAAAAGTTGCTAAACCTCCTCCAAAATGTTAGGGTAGTGAAATAAAAAAACACGGACCTGCTGATGGCTGACCCCCTTGGCAGGTCAGTCAAAGTCCTGCATCTTAAATTCTGGCTATTCTTACGCGTCCACCTTCTCTACTTTGTCCGCCTGTTACAATGAACTGCCTTCCTTTCTCGAACTAAAAATCGATTGTTAAGTGCGCTCGGCAACTATTTTGTACGTAGACTATTTTCTGCGGTCAGATAGATCACACAAACAACACACATATAGCTGATGCAAAAACGGAATCGGGCTGACTGGTCCATGGAATCTAAACAAATTGACATCTAGTAGATAGGTGCTCACCGGCTGGCTAAGGGACTCACTCGTTCCGTCGTCCAAGGCAGCGAGCCCGTGGTGCAGTGGTTAGAGTGTCAGACATCTAGTGAACAGGTAGGGGGAACAGGCCTCGGGTGGCGTAACACCTGGAGTTTGGTGCGGCTGGTTGATGAGGACCAAGAAGCCAGATGTCCTTTGCTGCAAAGAAGAGGAAGGCGCTATCATTGGAACATCACTTGTATTTGTCTGAGCTTTCAGGTTCGTATAAAAGGCCACTTTCAGAGACACTGAGAGTGCAGCGAGAATTTACCTGTTTTATAATGTAGCTACGGGGAAATATGGGGAGAGGGTGGAAATATGAGATAAATGGTTGCATTCACGTACGATTGTGTCCACGTCCATGCCGTCTCAAATCCTCCTCACGGCGTGCGTCCTTGGATGAGAACTGAGCGGCGCGATCGAAAAGCATGATGGCGGGATGTATAGCAACATGTCTGTTGATGGAGTTGGAGTCTGATACCCAGGCCACCAGTACTTTTCGCCCCGTCTTATTACTGGCTCGCGCCATTATCCGCTTGCCTATCAAGTTGAATTTACATCGAATCTTGCTAAACTGTCCTCGTCTCCGAAGATGACCTCTTATACGAAGCTGAAAGTTTTAACAAATATTGGTGCCGTCCCAGTGATCGCACCCTCATTGTCTTGGCAACAAGAACATGGGGCTCGTATATTCGCTTATATTTGTGTGCATCCCTTATCCCTCGGAAAGGAAATACTGCCTAAATTGAAATCTGATTAAAAAGTGAACGTTTCGATGTAGATTTGAGGATGCACGCATATAAGCCTAAACATTTCCATTTTCTACTTTCGGTCAAAAAACCGAGTTTTAATTATAAGCCTTTTTATGACGCATCGTATGTTTCCATTTATGAATACCGTTGGCAAAGTAAACTATCTGGCCCATATACACTGCAAGGTTTTACCAGCCCTATTATACCTCTTCTTGCTAGGGTAGATGACCGTAAGATTTTCCTTCCAGGGTACATGTACAGTCTGCCATTTGTTAGTCCTAAATGAAGGTGGAAAAGCAAACTGTGTTAAAAATAAGTGGGAAAGTGTTAAGGTTTTTCTAAACCAAACTACACCTTTTTTCAAGTGTTCAGTTTAAAGAAAGCGCGAGTGGGTACCCAATAAGCACAAGAATGAATAATTTTTATACTTCTCCTGGAAACTACATTTAAATTCATATGAGGAATTGAAAATCTGTCGAAATATCTTGGGAGTTAGCTGCAGAATAATTACTATTACACTCCTGTTGAGTAGCTTTTGCAGAATTGTGGTTTACCTTTCACTGAACAGCACAGCTACTGTGCTTATCAAGCTCCTATAGGATTCTGTCTAGGGTAAAAATAAACAATTCCTTGCAGATTTGCGGTAAGCATTTAGCGGTCCTCTTCGGCATTCCTCACGTGGCCGATAGTATCGTTTTGATTACCGGATTCTATCGCGGAGCTGAGTGCACGCAAATTCAAACGGGTGACTTTTGTTCTAAAAAAAGCTCTGCACTCTGTCCACAAGGTGGATAAACAGTTTATGCGTGGCATACAGCCTAGGAATTGCATGTTCAGGCTTCCAGTGACGCCGTTGCGTTCAGATCGCGTTGCTGACTTTGAACTGCGACAGGCGAAGTGTGCGCCATAGGCCGTATAGTGTAGCAGTACTTTGTTTTGATCCGGAATGACTACGGTGTCCGGAAATTGGGTGTGAACCCTAACATGTGCGTCATTTTTTCACATGCAAACTGTGCATTCGGATCGGACCTGACAGCCCAATTCGTCGAATTAGTTCACGTAATTGCTTACCATACTGGCAGAACAGGTACTAGTTGAAAGCCCAGACACCAGTTTCCTCGATAGTCAGTCATTGCATGACACAGTTGCGTGGAGTTCGGCATTCCTTGTGTACTTTCTGATAGATAAGCTGATTTTGAAAGCTCATCTTTTTACTTCCCTCAGAACTAATCGTTTAACTTAGAGTAGATTGGTATATTGAGGTGCAGATCGAAATTGGGTCTGAAAATTTGGGCCAAAGTCCATCAGCTTACCGCGTAATATTCAAAATCTGCCAATAGGCAGTCAGACTAATAACTTGCGCCATTATTTACGATATTGGCAGCACAGGTACAAGCTAAAAGTCCAGCCACGTGTTTCTCTGATGTTCCACTGCCGCACGACACAGCCAAGTGTGTTCGGCACATCAGTGGATTTATCGGAGTGATTAATGGGGAAGACCGCTGCGATCTGCAGATGCGCTTCCACGTGGGAAAAGAAGTGACATTCCAGATGGGACGAACAGAGCTATCGGGGCATAGATTAGAGGAATTTGGCAGCTGGATGAGCGTGCGTCCACAGACGAGCGGGCCAGAATGCGAAGTGTGACAGCGCTGTAGTCGTCACTTAGAGGTTCTGTATGATTCAGCATTGAAGGTGATTGGCCAGACCGAATTTGCGTAGGCAGATACTGCTGCGTGCACAGGTGATAGCAGCCGCGAGAGGTTGATAGTGCATGAAGAGTTGGATCACTACAGACACCTCCCACACATTGTGTGTTTTTTTTTTCGGCCCATACTTAACTGATCTACTTCACGTCCGAAATCAGTTTCGAAGGAAATTAGAAGGCTACTGTTCGAAGTAGAAAGTAAAGTAGGCATATGGAGATACAGATCTTAGAAAGGGGCGAGCTCATCTTCATTCATCATTTTTAAAAAAATGCAAAGTTAGGGGACGCAGTGCCAAGTCCTTGAACTTTAGACGCTTTTAAAAAGTGAGGAACAGTCCCTAGGCTATGCGTGGTTTATTGGCCTACCTACATACTGACACTGAAACAGGCAGTGTATGACGAAGGTTGAGGTACGATTTCAACCAGTGTCCAGTTGGACACTCTATTACTGAGTCCTAGACCTGTAGTGACCGCAATCTGTGCACGAAGCTCGCCGGCTGCAAGCCCGTGTCCACGCACCAGTGCCTGTCTACCTCAATCCGGTCTGGCGAATCATCTCCCTGTGGCTGATTTTGAGGTGACTGTGCTGTAGACACTGTGACGACTTCCACGCTCCCACGCGTCGGACGCGGCGTCCTTGCGGGTGATCACGTGATCCTCCGGCTACCAACTTTCTCTAACCTCGTCTCCACTAGCCCTCTACAGAATACACTTTTGTTTCCACTTGGCGATGCACCTCTACACTACCGGGCCTGAAGATGGCAGCGGCCAGGGTTTGAATTATTAACTGAGCCCACTGCGATAGACGCATGCTCTATCGGACGTATTGAAGTCGGAGGCTGCTGACTTCTTATAGGAGTTAAGGCTAGGAAGGTTGAACCTAATACCTACAATCTTCCAGGCCCGGTTCCTTAGGATATGGGCGAAGTCTTGCGAAGGCCAAATTGTTAGGAATAGTGTATTCTGCAAAAGGATAGGGGGAATAGAATGGAAATTGTGTTGACTCTCGGATGACCGCAGTCTGGCTGCTAGGGCGTCAATTCCGGAGCGACGAGGGCATCAGAAATCGCCGCAGTGACGGTGCATGCTTTTTAAAGCGGCCAATGACAGAGCTGATGTCTAGACTAGCGTGGGTGCGCGACCATGAGATGGCCGGCTAGCGTGGGTGCGCGGTCGCGCTGAGGTGTATGTGCGCGTCGGTCAAGGACAGTTATTGCCTAGCCCCAGGAAGCAGTGGGCGCGCAGGCAGGCTAACGGCGTCATGCATCAGCGGCTGGTCTTGGGTTTCAAGTGGCTGCGAAAGGCCACTACATACTTTCGTATTTTAAATTGCAAAATTACAAAATCTACGAAAGTAAAACAGAAAGGTCTCTTTATTTGCAGATTTGAGTAATTCAATTGATTCGATTGTGAAAAACTCTACGGCCTCGGTGCGATTCGAATCCACATTAGCGGGGCAGGCTTTAGTATAGCCAACACTCTACTAATTGAGCTAGGAAGGCACGCCGAAAGCCGTGAATTTAATCACATTTAGGTTCCTTTACCCGCCCAGCTTACTGCACATATGGAATCCATGCATAAGTTTACAGTAAACTGACTGCACAAGCGGTTTTGAAATCTCGCTCGTAATTTTCATCCTTGCTCAGGTTTTTTGCAATTCTTTTGACTGTCGAATAAGAAAAATTGAGTGTCTCGCCTTTCCTCTTCAGAGGGATTTCCTGCTCAATTGCAAAAAACCTGAACAAGAATGAAAATTACGAGCGAGATTTTAAAACCTCTCATGAGAAGAGAAGGCCGAAACAAACATCGGAAACAACTAAGCAGCTTGTTGCTGAGATGGTCAATGCTCAAAACGAGATGACCGAGAGAGAAATCGGTCAGGAATTGGGGATCCTGCAGGTGCCAACGTCACAGTCCACCGTTTCAAGAATCATGAAAAAAATCAATTACTCGAGAAAGCGGTTGTCATTGGTGCCTGTAGAAAGAAATACACCCACACTCATAAACATCCGGAGAATTTATGCGAATGCAATTGCCTTGGTGCCCGACGAAACTATTACAATGCATACAGGGGTCTATATAAACGCATACAGGGGTAATAAGAGAAGTTACTGTCCAATTAAATTTCAGCCTTGAAAGGTGAAACTTGATAGGTAAAGGGAGCAGAATCAATTAGTCATAGATGTGGGCGCATGGTGAGGGGTAGAGGAGGGGGGAAGTAATTGTCACAGCATGACAGTGGAGGAAAGTCTGTAGGACGTGGTTAAAAGGGGGGAAAGGGGGTTGGGGTAGAGGCAGGGGACAGGGTAGCAGTCAGTCCAAAGGGTGACGAAGAGGCGTAAGCGAAAATGAGTTTATCGATCTTTACCACGGCAATCCGAGGTTGATCACATGGTCCAGCTACAGCTAATTGAGATGTCACGAAATTTCATGGCGTCCTTTAATTCAGCTCAACTCGTGGCCTTCGCCTTGTTCGAATTTCTTCCGGGAAAACAATTTTTCAATTAACTTTTGTTGTTTTGATCGCTGTTACGCTGGATTATTATTTTGGGCGTTAACCTTACATTGGGTGTAAGTGGTCCAACCACAAGTAATTTTAGATGTGTCTTTGAACCAGCAAGCAGTAAAATGACGCGAATTGATTGCCTCAATTGGTCGTCAAATAAAGTAGTTCTTTCAATTTAGCATTTCCTGCTTCGTCTTCAGGCCACTGCAGAATCCGATGGAAGGAAAGCGTTTTACATCGTTCTTCTACGCAGTTTCCCTCAAAGGATCGGCGATCTAGGTTTAGGTATTTCGAGGCGATAAATAATGCTAAGGACGAGAAGCCTATGGGACCAGAAACAGCGCACTTGCGCACCTCCTGCTACGACCTTTCCTGGCCATTGACAGTATGTGACATACATGATGCAGAATGCCGACATGTGCAAAAGACTGAAAATCACTCGCAGGCCAACATTAACGCATTTACAATAACTTGGAAATAATAATGAACAACCTTAGGCAAATTTAAAACTTACAGAAGTATGACTCAACGGCGGACACAGGCACACACACACATGCACTGACAACTCGCTAAGTGAGTGGAAGATCGTCAAGCGAATCATATTTTCCGCTAGTAGTTCGCTCGTTGCCTTTAATGCTCTTCACCCAAGGCCTCATTGTACTCTTAGTTTTTTTTTCAGAAAAACGATTTTTTTTTAAAGTCCCAGATTCCGAAGAAGTTAAACACCGCTGTAATTGTGATCAGATGAAATCGTAAACATACCATTTTGTGCATAGTAAAATTGCTTTCCCATCTTTAAATTTATTTATAGATATTTGTGATATTGGAGCACAATTCGTTTTAAGTCTGCCTTGAAAGTCTGGCGAATATTTCACGATTTTCCGTCATTTCAATGGATTTAGTTTCTGTTTTAATGCGATTATAAAAAGCTTCACGACTAACATATTTCTTGTTGGATGTTAGTTCTTATGAAGATGAAAACTCCTCGCAAAGAATAATCGGTGTCCACGACAGGAGTCTGCTATAAATATGCTAAAGATTAATTTAAAAAACAAACTCGTATAATAAGTAACCTCTTAAAAACACTTTTCTTTTATAATCAGCTGACTAATGTTTGTGGATGTTACCTTTTTCCAAGGTAACATCAAAGTATAAATTGGGAACATTGGCAGAGTTCGTGGATTTTCCTGGGAATTAACAATAACATATCAGTTGAAATGGCAAATTCACGTTCCTCTTTATATTGAAGTGTTCTTCACCGTTTCTAAATAATACATTCGTGGAATGTATATTGTGCAAACAAATTCTTTACACGTGCCTCATATTTAATATAGATTTTTATTATGTCCATCTCCAGGGTAAAATATGTGTCTTTCGTTTACGGTTCCAAATCTCAACGTGGTAAAACAAAATACGGTCATACGAGTTTACTACTGCATTCTGGGGCAAAATATTTTCTCGATGTTAATTTGCTCCTTTTTTATGGTAAACAATGTGATTCCTAGAATTCCTTCCGCCTGATTATTACTATCTTAAAATCAAATTTCCCGGTTCCTTTAAGAATTTCTGTAAACACGTTCTCGCTTATATTGGTGCTCTTTTATAGCGCAATGCACGCAAAACGTTTTGCTCCGTCTTTCGAATAGCATAGGAGCTTTTTGGATATGCGGCAGCCTCCGAGTTCGCCAACATCCTGCCTTCCTTCGATATACAGACTGAAAGGTTAAGGACATTATGAGCCTCAACTGCAGTCAACAGATAAAAATAAAACCACCAACTGAATTGTAAACTGCTCACGCGGAATTCGATCACGCTTTCCATGAGTTTGGTCACCTTCCGTACCGTTTCTTTTGCGAATTCTCTTCCCACCATAATTTAACTTCCATCGGTACCCCCACCCACGTTAATTTTGCCTTCTACCCCTTGTCATTTGCTGTCTTCCTTGATCTACACATTAAAAGTGACCCATCTTACAGATCCCATTGTAAAATTGGTGATAAAACTTGAAATCTAAGGGAAAAAATCATTTTTATTTTTGTATTGAAGTGTTGTTTACTGTGCTTGATTACATTTTAGGCACTGTTCTAAACTTGAAAATGCAGCAGGGTGTGGCTGACTAAATACTAAGATCGTTTTCGAACTGCTAATCTTCCGTCTGATCCGTTGGTAACTAAGGCATTAGCCAAAACCATGCTGTACCATTCGTATCTTGTAACACACCTCAAAGTTAATAAGCTTGTTTCCGGGCTCCAGCTACATAGTAACATATTCTGATTGGCCGAATATATGCGAGGGCCAGGCAATTGGATAGAAGACGAGACGGATTCTAGCAATATGCATATCGGTCTTCTGGATGCCTATCTGGCGTCGCGCGAAGAAATCGATGGCAGAACTCAAGGTCACTCCCTGAAGATCTGAGCTAAATATGCTGTGAGCGTACGTTTTTTTTCATTCCTTGAGAATGGGTACGCCTGAGGGTTCAGATTTTCGGGCAAATAAGCAACTGGTCCTATGGAACGTTTTCCCGCCTTCTATGGTAACACATCCGTATTTTTGTTTACGATTTCAAGCATTCAGTACGTTAAAACAAAATGCGGTCAAATAAATTTACTACTGCATTTTGTGACAAGCAAATTCAGGAATAGGTCAAAACATTGATAGATGAAATCATTCCTTGTTTCTAGAAAACAATGTAGTCCCCTGAATTTGCATCCACCTAATTTTCACAAACTTAAAATTAGACTAACCGGACCGGAAGGGATTTATTTAGAGCATATCTTGATTACATTAGTGGTGTTTTAGAGAAAAACGCACGAAAACAAAAGATTTTGTTCTATCATTCTGAAATAGGATGGTAAATTTCGTACATATTCGGTAACCTCTGAGTTCACCAAAATCCTGCCTGTTTGCCTTCAATATAGCTACCAAACATGCAGTTTCATCTTGTAAAACAATTTACGATCATCAATTCTACTCATTAGATCAAAATAATACGACCAAATATACGCTAGTCTACTCACTCAACTGTTGAGCCTGAAATTTCATAATTTAGGTCATCATCTCACTAGGCACGAGACAATATGCCTTCACAGATATGCAGAACTGTCTGTCACTGTAAAAGCGGGTAATCGGTTCCGAAGCTGTTGACAAACACACAAGTTAGTGTGACGTGACTGAGTCGGAAGTATTTACCACCTTCAGGCAGTCAGGCCCCAATCACATGGACTTGAGGTCTGGGCATCGACTCAGATAATTTTGACTTGGGTCACCGGCTGTACCGTTTTTTTTCATAATTTGTTTTCCATCAGTGTCTTTCCTAACCCTCCACGTTGATTTTTCAATCATCATCTGTGGGTTGTCCTCCTTGGGATACTACAGGTGAAAAGTGACCCGTCCGATAGACCCCATCTGTGCGCCATCTGCGCGCACCTGTTTGTGCTTTTAGTGGCTCCAGATGATGGGTGAGGTACGGACTGGCTAAGTGAAAGCAACGTTGGGGTTCCTTGTAGACCTATCGCAGTGACTTAAGGTAGTAGAAAAAAACCCTTGCCGCTGAGATCTGTAGGTCCGGTTCTCTGAGGGAGGAGGAAAAGAAGTGGGACACCAGGTGGAAGGATGGTATTTTCCATGCAGAGGTAGCGAAGACTAAATTGGGGGGGGGCAGTCGACCGTCGGACGAGCTTGCATCTGCATCTGAGAGGGGCAGCGTCTGAATAGTGTGTGTGAGCGCGCCAGTCATCACATCATCTACAGCGCGGTTATGTGTGAGTCAGTCACCTGCGCGCACGTTTGTGCTTGTTGTGGGTTCCAGATGATGGGTAAGGTACGGATTGACTGAATAAAGGCACTGTGGGGATCTCTTGTAG
The DNA here is from genome assembly GCA_036362985.1 of Ligula intestinalis. NCBI lineage: Eukaryota > Metazoa > Platyhelminthes > Cestoda > Diphyllobothriidea > Diphyllobothriidae > Ligula > Ligula intestinalis. Next base: position 13,891,127 of record JAYGXS010000007.1, on the reverse strand, counting down.
CCCTATCATCTGCTCGTTAAGACTAATAAATATTACCTTAACGGCTGCAATCTTGCAGGCCCGGTTCTTTAGCAGATGGGAGAGAAGTCTTGGGAAGACTCTTTTATTAGTAAAAGTGTATTCTGTACAGACGGAAAGGAGAATAGTTGGAGGAAGTGTTGACTAGCAGAGCGCACGTCCAGCCGCAAGGCGGGCTAGGTCCGAAGTAATGTATAGCGGCAGCCACGATCTTGAGGTCTGTTCAGAGGGATTGAGGTCACGCCTCTGTGTGTTGAGGCCAGAATGGGGGAAGCACGATGCGTGCGTTCACTAGCAGTAAAGGTCGTGCGTCAGTTTGCTCTTGGTCCAAAGCACACGAAAAACTGCCTTCACGGGAGGTCCCATGCTTTGAGTGACCTCGTCTGTGGTGTCACGATTTAGGAGGGCATCGGGCAGCAGGGACCCCTACAGCCCTACCCCCTCGGACAGAATACGGGAACTGGCAATGCCAGTAAGATAAATTACGTTGCGCTACATTCCAGGAAAACCCGCATAGAAACCTATTTCATCTATGTTAGAGAATAGCCCTAAATTTAATAGGCTCCCGATCTCCGGTCATACAGGAGCCAAAAAACAATGCCTTCATTTTGAAGACTGAGAATGTAGCAAAATTTAATGGAACCATTAATTTCGCGAGCGCTCATCAGCTGCTTCCACTCGCTGCATAAACTGATTAACGTTTGAGAAATTACAGAATTGAATTCTTACAGAAAAATCGATACAAAAATATCAAGGTCACAAGAGTTGGCCAAGGGCCCTTCATTCAATCTGAGTTTGGTTTGGTGGCGTTTTGTTGATGACAAGTTTGCTATCGTCAAGAAGACGATGTTCCAAAACTTGCACAACGTGCTATATGGAATCTTCCCTGATGTACAGTTCATTAATGTAGATGAAAAAGAACAGCAGCTGCCTTTCCTTGATGTCCTGGTGAAACCAAAGCTCAACGGTGAAATGGAGGCGAACATTCATAGGAAAACAACGAACACAGCACAACTTGGCAGGTTTCACAGCAACCAACTGGTTGCTCACGAACGAAGCTGTGGAATAGCACATCTCGAGCGGATTCAAACTCGCTACAGCAGGCTGGAGGAAAAGATGACCGAGACCCAATATTTTTGCAACCGTTTTATGCGGAAAGGGTACTCGAAGGTGTTAATAAGCCGGTTCCCACTTGCTCGGCCTCGGAGGACCCAAACAGAAGTCCCACCGAATATATGGCACGCCGGAAACAAGCTGAGCCAAGACTTGATTAAAGCATGATCCATGGATGGGAACCCAATTAATCGATGCATCGATTTTGAAGAGCCGTGCAAATTCAACTCCAGAAGTGCGTCATTGATAGTTCATTGGCTTATATTCCCCATAATTGTCACCTATATTTTTCTGCTCCTGGTATTTCTGACGATGAACTCCTGTAGGAGTTTGGAAGTTGAGGAAACTCTGTGAGAGCCTGCCGCTGTGTTGATCCACGCTGCCTTCCCGTGTCACGTTAGCTATCTACTCGCACGCGACGAACTCTTCCGCTATCAACCACTGCGAGAGGCCGCGATCTCTTAGTGGCCCTATGCTTCCTCCATCTGCTCACAGATCAAGGCGCCAGCCAATTGACGCGCGCCTGTCTACCTGGTTGGCAGCCCGGTTCACTAAGAACGTTCCACATGCAAGGCTAGACAGCAGCCAACACAATTTAGCGTAGAGACTTGGCGTGCACACTGAGTTGGTTCTAGCAATAACTCAACCTTCGTACTGTCCATTTACCGGCCGTAAACTTCTATCCACCAACACCATCTTGCTTGATTTACGATTTGGTGGGACCTTCTGTTTGTCGACACTATTACTTCGTTCCTGTCTTGTTTAATTTCCGACGAAATTAATGCATAACCTTGGAGTCAATCCTTTGGAGGAAGCCTTTTCAGACCCGTTCGAAAGTTCATATGAACATTGCAGTTGAAACCCACCAGGGGCTGCAGAATTGCCACGTTACATTCAGAAGCCCTCAACAAACAGTAAGCAGTAAACAAATAAGGAACTAGTTACCATATGGGCAGTCCAGGTACTAGCTGAAAGCCCAGGCACGCTTGTTTTACGCATATTTTGCTGATGCACGATGCTGCTGTGAGGAGTTCGGCTCATCAGTGTGTTTGCGACGGTCGTGAGATCAGTCGTGCTTTCGACGCGACGCCTACGTACTCGCATCCAGCCCGGACGCTCTCCTGTGAGCGCCGTCCCCCAATCAGCGTGACTCATTTCCTGATTGTTTGTAGGACAAGTCGGGGTCGCCTCCAACCCTGCGCAGAACACAGAAAACGGACACAACAACTGCATGGTCTACTGTGAGCCGCTCTTCTCGGTAGAGCTTTTTTGTTAGCTCCCTTTCCTACAGTATACTCTCCTACCTAATTGGTGTTACAGACTTCTGACCTGGAGAATCTTCTTTAGTCGACTATCACTCCTTTCGACAGATTCACCGGCGTTTCCGTGTTTTTTGCTATCTGATCTCAGCATTCCACCTTGTCCTGTTGGCGTTCCCAGAAAATGTATGTTCGATTTTGGAATATATCCTTTGGAAAAAACTTGTTCAGGATGTCAATATGTTTACTAGTTATATATTATAGGCAGAAATGCATTACTGACAAAACAAAGAAAGACCAGAACGGCCATTTCTGGCTTATTAGTAGTCATCAGCCAGTCATAGCCAAACTCAGGGGGGCGACCCCCGAGATTCTAACCTGTGACCTTTGCTAATTGGATACAATGCTAGACCACTGCACCACGGGCCCGCTGCTTTTGTCAAGTGCGAGAGGTACGGCTCGTCAGTGGGTCCGTCAGTGTTTCCGTCTTTTTTATTATATGAACTCCAGCTTCCACCTTGCCTTGTTTGAGTTCTCAGAAAAGTTATGTTCGATCTTCTTCGAGTTCCCAAGAAGTGTGTGGGCGAACTTTGAGTAAATTCCTTGGAACAAGCTTTTTTCAGGATGCCAGTATGATAAACAATGATAGACTGTATACTGCTAAATACCTAGTGATGACTTGGGAATATTACACAGTTTTTTTACAGAAACTGATGGATTTAAGTTCAGACGTTCATGTCAACCTTCGGACTGACAATCTAGGGGGGGGGGCGATCCCGAGTTTCAAAACCACGCTCACTGGTCATTGAGTGCACCAGTCTATATTTGCACAATGGACCCTTCGTTGTTGTCGATTGCGATCAGGAATATGATGAAGGATAAGGTGCTTATCGATCTACCTATGGGACATGCTCGTCCTATTTGGCCTTCGAGCTCAATTTACAGCTCTCGCAGGCAGTCGTATAGAGGCTTAAAGGTAAAACGGAGAGGCATGTTCCATAACCAGGTAGGTGAGTCCCCTGCTATTCATCATATTCCCCATCGCAACCGACAAAACCAACGGGTCCATGGGGAAATTTTAGAATGTTGCACTCAGTGACCAAAGAGCGTGGATTTGAAACTCGGGGTCGCCACCCCTGGGGTCGGGTTTAACTGTCTGACGATGGCTAGTAAGCCAGAAATGGCCCGTCCGGTCTCCCTGGTCTTAGTCAGTTCCATTTCATCATATGCAAGAACAGTCTCACAGGCATATAGCCTGACTGGTAAAAATATACGAAGCATAGATAGTTTAGTAGAGGAGAGAAAGGGGAAAAGACTATCATTGTGACCAGTCCACGTCTAAAGCTCATACGCGACCCGCTTTGTTTTTACCTACTGGTTATTCGGTCTCTCTGGTGCCTATTACTTCTGCAAATGATTATAGGTTACCTTCCACGCTGTTGCTAGCTTCTCCGCTGAAAATACTTTCTTATCGAGACGCGTTTTGACATTTCTCATGTATTATTTTCGGCCGTAGGCTTTCACCTGGAAAGTAAACAATGGTTTGTCAGCCCTCGATGTACAATGTGCTTTACCGTGTGCCATTGGGGACGTCTTCTGTGGTGTCAGGAACATCCACTTGAATGAATTTAAATTGCCGTTTGCGTCTGCTAAATTAACCCCAAGGTGAAACCAAATCGACGGCTTGGGCTTTGAAAACTAACTACCGAAATTGCGGATGGGCTTTGGTGATGATCAAACAGATGTCCGTCGAGAACTTAACCGAAAAACTTGCAACTCCACGTTTCCGGACATAAATTACCAGTGGAGGAAGAATAAATAATAAGCGAATGCTGTTTCTATGTGTACTGGCCTGTATTAATAAGAATGGAGAACTTTAGACAACTATTTATAGATTGGTGATCTTTTCATCTTTATCCTTTACTTTCCTGAATAACAATCCATTTCATATAACCCCGTAGAAGCGCTCCGTCACCGCGTTCAAGGACATTGCAACGAGGCAAACAATAAAAAGCTGACGTTCAAACTCTCCGGAAGCTAGTAAGGTTTAGCAGATAAAAAAATAACGAAGAGCAACGCGAAGCCGTAGCATGCTGTGCTGGTGTATGCGAGGAACGTGAAACAATGTAATGAGTGAACTGGAGATGTGAAAAGCAGGCAGGCTGGAAGTCACAATTTACCAATAGCTATTTGACCTTGTTTGTCTTTAGAGGCAATTATCTTGGTGTAACCGTGAAACAAGTAAAAAGAGGAATGCCTGGAGAAGAGCTTGTCGTTGGGAGAAACACAAAACACCATCCGGTGGGTCGCCTGTTCAAGGCCCGAACTATGCTTTCAATCGCGTGGCGATTCTGGACCAAGCAGCTTACTGGATTTGAAACCACTGCATGAAGACTGATAGGTTTACAACGCCTTACTCAAAAGACATCGATTTGCCTATACAAGCAAAAATGCGATACCTGGAAATCGTTGATAAGAAGTAGACATGATCGTTTGGACAAGAATTTTACTCGTCTGACGTTTTGGATTCCGTCGCGGATCCATCATCAGAGGGAACAACTTATACGAGTAATTCATACACCGAGATTTCTAGCATTTATAGGATGCAGTTGCTATGCTGAAATTTCATAAGTTATTCCAATGTAGGCCATCAAAAAATTATCGCATCAAAGGGCAAACCATCTGAAGTTAAGTGGGTAGCCGTTACTTCTCGTAAGTATGCGATAACAGGACGATTGTATCCTGCAAATACTAAAACCCCCGTGTGTGTGTGAATTCCCCACATCTAATGCTTTCTCTCTGATTATGGTTTCGGGTACTAATCTGAAGAATCAGGCGGCTAAAGTTCTTGTGCCACTGATTACATCTACCTTTTTCTCACCTACTTTTCCGGATTTCTTAAGTTCAGCGATGATACCTATGTAAGCATCAATCGCAGGAGGTTAAGTGAATCAAACCCTGCAACTGCGGTCTTCAGACCATGGTATCTTAGTGGAGGTGAAGTCGGTTAAGGTCGGAGTAGTGGGAAGAGTAGATTGTGTACACAAGGGAAAGGACAATAGGTGGAGGAAGTCTGACTTGGGAGAACACGTCCCCTCAGGAGATTGACCGGGACCCGAGTGACCGTTTGAGAGCAGTCAGGCCAGTAGACAGAGGGATCGCGTTCATTGGCTAGGTCAACCTGTGATTGGTTGAACAGCGTGTGGGTGGTCCACGTCACGCGCACTAGTAAGTCTGGCGACCGCAACGACCTTGAGCTCCAGACAGAGTGAGTCCACGACATGAAGGCCAGACATCGGCAGGTAACGGCCCACTACACATCCAGTAAATCAAGTTTGCCGAATGCGTGTTTCATCATTAGGCCATTAGGAGGGCAGGGTGATTAAAAATTTAAGCATCCAATCAACTGTAAGTAAAGAAGAGAAGTGTTCAGGGATCAGGGGAGGGAGGTCAGATTCTACTCATATCAAGAGGCCAGGTAGGGGGGGGGAGGTGTCGGACAATTAGGTCACCTCGCTCCGTCGTCACTGGCTGGCGTCGTGGTGGGATGCGTGAGGACGCGTACTGTCGCTGTCTTGTGACGTGGTGGGAGGCAAAATTGTGGTATCCATCCTCGCATCGGGTGAATGATCATCAGTGAGGAACAAATGGCGGGGGTGGGGGAAGGGCGAGTAAATGTTCGACAATTAGTTCGTTTCGCCCCGTCATCCTTGTCTCGCGAAGTGGTCGGAGGCGTGAGAATGCGTGCTGTCACTGTCCTCTGCCCTCTTCATTCTACCCTTCACCCTACGATGATTAATCGGAAATGTTCGTTCACTTAGCTAGACTTCCGGAATGCTTATGAGTGGGCGGAAATCTACGTTCGCCAAACCGGACTTCCTGAAGACTCCCATGGACTCGCATTTACGTTTGCATCGTCAGTTTTGAGGCTCTACACCAAGTCTTGGATAAACATTCTCGTAAGAGACTATTCAGGAAATATTTAGAAGAAGGTAGACGACGACCCCGAGGTTTCTCCGATGATTTAGAACTGACAAAAAATTGTCCCAAGTAAGATGATGAAACTTAATTGAGAAGTGTATTTATGTTGCTTTGACTCTATCATTATTGGTTCAAAATCCGAATAAAAAGTACAATTCTATAACGGCTGTCCAGAAGGAAGCAATATTCCCAAATAATCGAAGGGTTTAATGTCTTATCAGTGCAGACACAAACTGTCCTACATCGCAATGCAGGAAGGTTAGATTCAAAGACATCTAGTTTTTGTCACACGCATACATACCCTTCTGCACTAGAGGGGGTGCGTTTAATAAAAGTGAGTGCGATTACGGTAGGTAATCCTTTAGGGGAATTTTTTAGGGAGGAGAATTGCTAGCTCTGTCAAGTGGTCAGACACCGTTTAAACACGGGAAGATTATGGGAAAATTTTACGGCAGTTCATATTAATTTTCCATAATTGGATTTATTGGCGCTCAGAGAAGACCTCTGTGAGAATAAAATGTATGAGAGTGAAGAAACGTGGCTAATTTCTCAAGAGCACGTTTTGGCTTCCTTTTTCCTGAAGACGCTGGTTAATAAAATTCCCAGCGTCAGCGGTATTACCACCCGGATTTCAAGCACCACTTTTCCCGAGTTTCGCTCATATGTGTAGGTGACTATGCTTGCATGTGTATAGCAAGCAATTGGCATCTCATGTCATCTTACGTCAGTTGCTCTTTTTGCTGCTGTGCCTATAGACCTTGAATAAACGGACCTACACCGAGTACTGAAAGCACTTTCTCAGGAAATTAAAATTCTGAAATTTGAAAACCGTTATAGCAACCAGAACGCGCACAGGCAAAGCTTGGGGACGCACTGGCGGGTTGGACCCCTCGCAGCTGAGTCAAGCAGCGGCCGAATATCGCTGAAACACGCATGGGCTTTTAGACATTACTTGTGCTGCCAGTATGGTAACTAACAGTATATAGATTTGCATGTTGAAATAATACACAAGGTTTTCATACATTTCTATTATGCGGGCTTCTGTAATTGAGCCGCTAATAATTTCTGCTTTCCAATCGCATGGGAATATATTATGCGCATATCGGTTAGCCTATTTCACTCTTTATATGCTGATTTTTACATCTGCTTATTCAGGCTACAGTAATGAGGTTGTCACGAAGGCGGGACCGTCTATGCACTCACGGCAGTCGGCGAAAGGAACAGGCCAGTTGGGTCATGCTCGCAGTCAAGTCACCCACGTCGCGGGTCGAGCGAACGAGACGACCGCCTAGATAGCGTGGGCAGTGGCCACAGTCAACAGGGTTCCAGAATGCCCAGGCTCACACAATACGCCAGGAATATTCTAGAAAGACCGGAACCATATAAATATGCCAGAGTGGACTGCATGAAGGAACCTGCGAACCCAGCTGTCGTTGTGAACTGTTAAAATGAACTGTTGTCCATCAAAACCGCTCTCCTATATCGCAGAATACCAATGTGTTCCTTAATTCATTTTCATATCCTGTGGTTCAACGAAGAGTCGACTAAAAATCGATGAACCTCGCCGGAGTGCTGTTAATGCCAACTTCCATTGCACGCCGAAATCACCTTTTGAATTTGTTTTGTTCTGGTAAGGAGCGAGCCGTTGGCTCTGAAATTAGGTTTAAACCTATCGCTGCAAAATTTGGACCCGGCTGTGTATGCAAAGAGAACAATTGGAACGCCAGATGAGAGGTACAGCGGTTAGAGTATGTTGACGAGTGCGTGACCACCCGTGAGGGCGGCAGCTGAAGGCCGAGAGCGCGGTATTTGTCACAGTGAGGTCCTTTGGGAGTCAGCCTTGAAGTTGATTGGCCAAATTGTAGAAAGCCACTGGTGCGTTCGATTGGCGAAAGGTTGCGCGTTGGGTCACTACAAGCCTAACCCTGTCTCCTCTTTTCCTCGCATAGGGATTTCGTGTCAGGGAACTAAGCACCGCTCACTTCCCACGCCACCCACGCCACTGACAGTTTTACTACGTTGCCTGTGTGGCCTGACATCTGTCCGGCAAGAAGGGAAGCCCTGAACGAGGTCACGAAGGCAGCAAGGATGATGTACCAAAAGTTTCCGGTCACACAGCATGGCTGCCCTACCGACTGGCACAGCCCTGGGAGCGTAAAGGGATCTGCCTCGTGTGTGAACGAAGCAGGAGGTTCACCTGCACGTGGCGGTAAAGATGGCTGCCTAAACATGACATGGGAATGGAAAGGCCCCACTCACATAAAAGAGGTGGCTTTGAGAATAATTTCAAACCGGTAAAAATTCCCGCGCCTTAACCCTAACGTGCAACTTAATTGTAACCTTAATCTTAACCCCCAACCTCCCCACCCATAAACCGAAACTCCCACCTTTAACCTACTTCTGACCCTATTCCACACGCTGGACCTTACCCTACTCCTCCCCTTCATTCTAACTCTAATTTGGTGCAATGTCATATGTATTGTGAGCGGTTCCCGTTACCGCCTCCTGGTTAGCCCGCCATAGAAAACATCCTTAAACATCCACTTCTCGAAGCCGCCGGCAGTTGGCCCATGGCCGAGCCAGTATTCTCGCACGGTCCGTGGGCTGTAACCTGCTCACTCGGGTCGGAGAGGCCGTCGGCCGACAACAGCCAGTTAATAGCAACAGCATCAATACGTCATATTTGATGAGCGCGTAATTTTCCCATCGCAGCGGTTTAAGTTAGCTGTGATCTACAGGCCCTATTCCGTGTGGGAAGGGGAGTGGGGCGCCATGTGGGACGAATAATATATAGATATGCAGAAGGGATTGCGATAACCGGAATCATACTTTTACTTGTCTAAGCTTTCGGGTTCTTTCTGGAGTCCATCATCAGAGATAAAAGGCGTGAACGAAAGACAAGCAACAGTTATAAGGCGCAGGGGCCAATCAACCGTTATGGTGGGAGGGGGAACATTCAACCAACGGTGCTATAGGAGTTAAGGCTAATACGGTCAACCCTAACAACTACAATCATTCAGACCCTGGTTCCTTAGGAGATTGGAGAGAAGACGGTGAAAAGGCGAGAGTAGAAGAAACATTATAATGTTTACAGAGAGGAAGGGGAAAGTCGCCAATTTGTCTTGCAAGGCGTCCAACCGTGAGGCCGGCGTCGTCACGACCGCCGCGCCCAAGGCGCAATTCCAAGTGAGGTTGAAGAGCCGTTGGGCCAGGAGACAGAGAGAGAGCGGGTCCATTGGCTAGGTCGGCCTGTGATTGGTTGGACACCGTGCGGGTGAACAGTGTGTGGGTGGATAGCCTATGGCTCGACACCGTTGATGGACATCATGGGTCGCCTGTGTCTCGCAGCAGTCGCAACGACCCTGAGGTCCAGACAGATTGAGATCACGAGAGGAAAGCCAGACAACGAGCAGGCAACGACCCACTACAAGTACTCCCCCCCCCGGAGACCATAACAAGGAAACTGAAAGAATCCGAGTGGAGGAAGAAAATTTTAGTTAAGTGAGGGAGATACGTACCAACCGCAGGGTTCGAACAGCTGGTGTTCGTGTGGTTAGCTTGCGAGAGCCAGGTGGAAGGGACGGTTGTGGCCTGCATGAGCTTCTGTGGCTGGCATGCGAGAGGCTGGGTAGTGCCGCAAGTGCCGCTTGGGAGGAGGAAAGGTCATCTCGCGTCCGCGTGGGCAATTGGGTCTGCGGTAGGAGGAAAGTTCTCGACTACGCGTGCATCGGCATCTTGTAGGAGATTGGTCATCTCAACTACGTGGGAGGGAGATCGGTTGGCTGCGTTTAAATTCGACGGCAAATCAGTATGCCATGTTAGTGTTCGCTGACATGTGGAAGGGGCACCGTTGGCAGTAGAAGTAGAATGAGAGTTTTGAATGGAGGTCTGGATATTGGCACTCCTAGCGGGAACGGCTCCGCGGGATGGGGAAGGAACCAGAGCCAGGAGTCGACGGGCTGTGAATGGATGAGGATCTCCGTATCGCTTCGTTGAAGTCAGCCACATCAGAAGTTGAGTTGAGAGTTCATCTCATGATTGGGGTCACCAGTTATAAGTGTTAAGGCTAAGGCTATTAACCCTACAACCTACAATCATTCAGACCCTGGTTCCTTAGGAGATTGGAGAGAAGACGGTGGAAAAGCGAGGGTAGACGGAACATTTCATTGTTAACAGAGAGGAAGGGGAAAGTCACCAATTGGTCTTGCAAGGCGTCCGACCGTGAGGCCGGCGTCGTCACGACCGCCGCGCGCGAGGCGCAATTCCAAGTGAGGTTTAAGAGCCGTTGGGCCAGGAGACAGAGAGAGAGCGGGTCCATTGGCTAGGTCGGCCTGTGATTGGTTGGACACCGTGCGGGTGAACAGTGTGTGGTTGGATAGCGTATGGCTCGACACCGTTGATGGACATCATGGGTCGCCTGTGTCTCGCAGCAGTCGCAACGACCTTGAGGTACAGACAGATTGAGATCACGAGAGGAAAGCCAAACAACGAGCAGGCAACGAGCCACTACAGTGCCATCGTTCCGGAGATGCCTGCACCGCGTGATGTATGCCGGCGCCAGATTGATAAATTGATTGACCATCCGAGGCCCATGCTTCAATCCATTCGCGGCCTGTTTTGTTGTCGGCGTATGCGATTACCTTCGCAGCTTCGAAATTAAACTCGCGACCGGTGTCGTAGGTATGGGCGGCCACATGCGATTATGCGTCACCCCGTTGTACTGCCCGCTTATGTTCGCATATGCGCGAACCAAGCATACGTCCTGTCTGTCCTGTGTGGTATATTCTGTACAGAGGCAATGGACACTAGGTTGGAGGACGTTGAACTTCGGACCAGCGTGCGTTCAGAAGGCGGCGTTCAAAAATGTGAGAGCGTAGCAGTCGCTACCCACACCCCGAAAGAAGGTTACGAACTCGACTTCATGGGCAGGTGGATAATGGCACGAGCCAGTGAGAAGACGAGGCGAAAACTACTGGAGGGATGGGTGTCAGACTTCAACTACATCAACAGGCACGTGAATATACCACCTTGTTATTTTGCCCTCCATTCGCGCGACCAGGGACGAACACCGATTCAATTTTTCTGACCAAACTACTAGTACTTTTGAGATCGGCAGCAGTAGCTTATGCAGCCCCACTCATTAATCCCTACAACCTGCATGTTTTCCTACGAAAATGGTGGTTATCGGGTTTTATTGGCGGTAAATTAGGACACGCAGTGGAATATGCTTTAATAAATGCTAAATGCATTTTTATTTTATTGTATTCAGAAGTGTTGTTGGTTTATATCTGTAGATTTTCCTAATCTGTATTATGATTTAACTTATTGCGGGGAAACCGGATTATCAAACTGCAGGTTTCTTGAATTTACCGAAAAATTGAAATGGAGGTTAGGAGGTCGTCTACTTAAACTTACCTGTGGTCCAACTTACCGTTCTGGGGTAAGATTAGCACTGTCCGCGGCGCGAAGCACCGCGCATGCCTCCAATTTACATGCGGAACAACCTGCTCCCAGCGGCCGCGGGAAGCAATTTCGATTAATTTTTTTTTCACTTTACACTTACTTCTCTGCCTATCACATTTCCTCAACCCACAAAACTCTACAACGACCGTTTTTGCAGGATAATGCGGGTGGGGCTACATAAGGAACTTTTGCTATATTATTTTTAGTTTAGTTTGAATCTTAGTTTTTTTATTTGAATTAGTTCCAAATATATACGTTGTTGCACATTTTAATCATGGCGTTCTTTTTGATGAAAGTCATTACATTATTTGAATAATTATTACTGTTTTTCCTACCTTTATCAACTTCACATATATATGAGAAGATAATGCGATCTCGGGAACCATGGTTTTTATCGTCCTGACGTTTCAAAAGCGTACAGTCTTCCGTCATCAGAGGTGGTAATTTTACCGCGCCTCACAGTATTGAAAGGTGTTGGCAGTCATAGTCAATAGGGTTTAACCAATACAGAGGAGGGGGGAGGAAAGGGAGGAGAGGGTAAGACGGGATGTTCAATCATCGTGCCCTGTGCCAACACCTTTAAATACTGTGAGGCGCGGTACAATTACCACCTCTGATGACGGAAGCCTGTACACTTTTGAAACGTCAGGACGATAAAAACCATGGTTCCCGAGATCACCTTATCTTCTCATTTATGTCCGGGGACGCGCATCTTCGCTTCTATTAGCAATATACATATATATCTTCGCCAGTATAGCCCACACTTTATAACGTTTTGCACACCTTATCTCGTATTACAGAGGGATGAGGTGTTCCTGTGCTGATCTAGGAGGTAAACTAGGCAACTAAACAATAAACGAACATGGCAAAGTCCTAATCCATGCGCTCGTAAGTTGGTCATAGCTACCGGGAAAAGATGAAAATTTTTCAGGCGCAACTGAAAGAGGTACCGATAGGCGTTTGTGTGTACTAGAATAAAGCGAAATTTCAGGCGCTATCGGATTGACTATTGTTTTCAACCGTGTTCTCGTGTTTTCACGCGACGAATATGACGAATGTGTGTGTAATTAAAACTTGACGGTAAGTTGATCTAGGGCGAGCTAATTGAACTTCGTCTCCCCGGTATGATCTGCTTGCCGCACCGCTCATAATGGCAACAAATATAAGTCGCCAACGATAACACATTATACGAGACGGTATTAACCTCAGCAATCTCCCCCCCCCCAGCTGGGACTAGGGGTGTATTAATGGGGCTACATAAGCTACTTTTGCCTTGATACCTTTTAAATAGCAAGGTCGCCTATGGTGACCCATTAATACTTCAAAGTTTTCACGCATGCATTGATGCTGGTTTGCAAGTGTTTATCAATCGTTCGCAGATTTCTGCATTGAAAATGAATTTTAGCTCGCACTGTAGCTGACTTTCTGTTATCCTTTTAAGGAAACGTCTGGGTCCTTTTCACCTTCGATCTTTATCTCAGCACATCTGAATACTAATCAGGAGTCCGAGTTTGCGGGGTTTGTGCGTCAAGGGAAAGCTTCAAGCCCACTTCGTAATTTATAGGGTTAAACTGTCAAAAAATATAAATTAAGGTCACATCCGACGTCACCAGTCCCGAAATCTTGGAACTTCCTTGATAGGGGAATTGGCCTCTTTTTTAGTTGTATGGCCTGGCGCAAAGTGACATCAGCTGAAGACCAGTGAATCTGATAAGAAAACCAGATAATTACATAAGTAACTGAATTTCAGCAACACATGTGCCGCACGCGTCAGTAAGCCGGAAATATGCCAAATTTCCCGGGAAAGCTTTCCAGACGATGCCCGAGGCTTCAATCTAAACCAACAACTAAAAAAAAATATCCTGAGCGGCCTGCTCACTTTTCCAGAACTTAAAGGAAACCGGCACTAGGGAAACTGGGCGGACTTGTTAGATCCGTACAAACTAGAAACTTGGAGGCTAGACCCAAACGCATAGTTTGCAACTCAGATGCGGGAAAAAACTGGCCATACTTTTGATATTCAGTGGGTTACTATGTTTGGCGGAGGTACACCTCAAACAGAACTAACACAAAAAAGATGAAAGCGTGGTCACCCGAACACCATTTGTGCTTGTCTGAACTAAAATTAAAACATTAAAACACTTGAGGCATTGCATTCAGATGGCAACGCTACCAATAAGCAGCTAGACATTCTTCCCGCTTCCAAAGTCATACCGCAGCGATGCGCTATTGTCCCTAACCAAATCATCCCGAATATAAACAAATTCTTGAGATGGCTAAATATATATCACAGTGGGTTAAGTTAATAGAGGAAAACCCCTGCCACGGCAACATTCAGGTCCGGTTTCGTGTGGGAAGAGAAGAAGGAGGACGCCAGGGGACAAGTGCACCAGAGGCCGTGGCTTGGAGGGTTGCCAACTCATGGAATAACTTGGACACAGCATTCAGTCCAGTGTGTCATGTTGTGCGGAGTCTCCTACTGCAGACTGAGAGCCAGGCTGCAATGGCTCCTTCCTAATGTACCCTTTATGGCGCTCCCAACCACACGGGAGCATGCCTAGCAAGGTACTGTTGTTGTGGCGCGTTTTAGGGTGTTTTTCGTGCACAACATCTGCACCCTTCCCCATTTCCGGTCTTCTCGACTATCGTCAGCGGATACAGGTGTGGGAGTGGTGATTGAGATAGATTCTGTGCGAGTCTACTTTCGCTATAATACAGCTATAGTCACCGCACTTGCATTCAGCCTGCTGAAGCTCGTGGTGAACATGGTCGGAAACGACGATCGAACGGTCGTGTAGCAGAGAATAGGTCGAAGGATGTTGACAGTCGGACGAGTCCACAACCGCCCGCGGCAGGGGGCGTGGTGTTCGAAATGTGTGAGTGTGGCAGTCGTCCCAGGGGGCCTTTGTGAGTTAACTTTGAAGGTGATTAGTCAGATCAGACTGGGGTAGGCGGACACTGCTGCGTGCGCATGTGTTAGCGGCCGTGAGAGGTTGAGTGTTGCGCGCGGAGTTGGGTCACCACAGTCCCGCCTCTGTAAATACATAAAGATCAGGACAGGATGGTCACACCGAAAGAAACAACTTTGAAAAGATACAACCTTATAGAGTTAAGGCTAAGACGTTTAACCCTTACACCTACAATCTTCCAGACCCTGGTTCCTAAGGAGATTGGAGAGAAGACGGTGGAAAGGCGAGAGTAGACGGAACAGTGTATTGATTACAGAAAAGTTATGGGAAAGTTGCCAGTCCATCCGGCATGGCTGTACGGCCGGAGGGCGCATGAGCGCGCGGCCTCCAACCCGTCTCGCTCAGAGCCGATTTCCAAGTCAGGTCTTTGAGTAGTCGGGCCAGAAGACAGAGAGATAGATAGCTTTCATTGGCTAGGTCGGCCTGGAGATTTTGGGCAGAGAGGCAAATTGCGTCGGGCACGCGTGCAAGCTCCCCATTCGTCGCCTGGTTTTTGAGCGTAGATTCGAAGATCGTGATTGGCTGATCGAGACGTCAAAAACCGCGTCGGCGAGCCGTTGGGAAAGTGCACTTCGATGCGAGCTAGTCAGCCAGACACGAGCCGCTACAACTTCCTCCTCATCATCATCATAATCACCATCAGCATCATCCCTCTCCTTCTTTACCAACTTAACTTATCCCCATCCCCCTCCTCCTCCTCCCCCTCCTCCTCCTCCTCCTCCACTACTACTACATCTACTACCAACTCCACCCTCTCCTCCTCATCCCCCAACACCACCACCTTCTGTCTTCACCCTCCTTCCTCCTCCTTAAACGCATCCTACTCATGCTACTGCAATTGGAATGAACCCACAAAAGACAGGCAGATTTGGTAAAAAGCGTTCATACAAGCGTTCGCTAACCAGACAACTGATCATACTAATGGGCTGAAGTTTCTTACGGTCTTCAAATAAACTATAGCTCTTGGGATAAATAAGCCATAAGAGTATCGTTTTTTAAGGCTATCTTCCGAATTTTATCTTAAGAAGGGTGGATATTATCATATTATTATTGTTATTATCAGATCACCACGCAGTGGTTGATGGATTTCGGCTCCACTAATAATGCCTTATATCTGTCTGCGCCTATAGACCCTAGGCTATACTGAACTTCTCCAAGTCATTCTGAGGAAATATAGAAACTCCAATCTCGAAGCTTGGGTATATATCAGAAAGCATGCCGAAAGAATGCAATGGGTCTCGTTTTTGCATCGAACCTCTCACAGCTGTGTCAAGTAGCACAATCAGCACAACACGCATTTTTTTAAATGTAGAACCTGTGCTGCCAGTCTGGTAAGCAATTATGCAAGCTACAAGTGGCCAGACCAATCTCCCGTATCTTTGTACATAGTGAGCGTTAGCACCTCCGTTGAAACCTGCCAAGGCCGCAGTCACCCCGATTGCCTGCACCCGGTCCGTTTCTCGTTCAGTGCCCTGAGCGACTTACTAACACGCCCAGCCTTGCCTGTGCCAACACTGCACCAACCTTGTGCGGCCCAACCAATCACAG